>CM076571.1:564904217-565402457 GCA_034641835.2 Pinus albicaulis
ATTTTATCAGCCTATTTCTGCGAGATGAGCCTTGGTTTTCTCACTCCATTGTCACTATTTGCTTGGCCGATCATATGCCTTCACTTGGTTGTTTTACCCGTTCCTGAGGAACCGCTGCTATGAGTGGTCTTGTTAGCCAGCCTCTCGACCTTTATTTGTTCAGAGTAGTTCCACCATTACCGGAACCAGTTGCTACCCTTTATACCACTCGTTCCTCCGGGAGGAGTCATCTTTCAGCTCTTTTCTGACTCTCTAAACATGAAAAGATTGCCGAGGCCCTTGTCGTTTCGATCTCGTTAAAATGGACACGAATCGACATTCACCCGGTATAAGTTTAACCCTTTTTCATGCCGGGATGGATTGATTACGAAAAAGGAATACCCTAGCCTATCGCGACTAGGAGGTTTTCCCGGATATTGTTTTCTACCTTTTCGGATCTGGGGAACTATTTACGAAAAGGGACCTGTGGAGTTTTCTTTTCCGCTGTCTTTTCAAACTCTCTAAACATGAAAAGGCGCCGAGTTCTTCCTTTGTCAGACTCGTTAAACCCTGATGACATTGGATTTCGTCGAAATGACGTTCTCCGAGTTTCTCCTTCCTAGGACTCGTTAAATGTACTAGGATGGATTCGCCCGAAGGGTGGACTTATATGACAAGCATATGGTATCCTCTTCAAGCTTGTGTAAAAATAAAGAGGTACTCACCAAGATGGTGGGGAAAAATGGAACCATCGTCGTTGTCGTTGGCAGTATGTCGCTCTTGAACATGGCACTTGTCTGCATTCGTGTCGGGTTGGGGACATCTCATCTCGTTGCTTCACTTTGCTTCCATGGGTTTGGGTAATCTCTTTTGACCTCTCATCTGTTCACTGCCTCGTCGCCGTGACCTTTGATCTGTTGATGTCAAATACTGCCAAGTCCATTGTCGTGCCGTTTATATGTTCAAGAGAAGTTGGCCTCTGCGGATATCAACCTTCCTCTGTTTCTCATATGATCCTAATTCACAACAAAACATTATGTTCCTCTGTCTCGTGTCGATGATGTGGGAATCATTATGGCCCACCTTCGATCAAGATCACTTCCTGTCGACTTCAACTCATTATCCAGGAAGTTGGTCTAGAGACTCCTGATGGTACGTTGGGGCCTGCATGCCTTAATGGCAGGTTCGTCGCATTCGACGAGAGGTTTTCATTATTGACCTCCGATCGGATGATTCTGCGGGTGTTCGACGTCAGCTCATTTATTCACACGCCGTGGATTGTACCTGTAGTACCTTGAGGACCATTGTCATTATTGGTGGTTCCTCTCGCGTCTGTTAACGGCTTTCATCATTGGCTGGTAATCAGACGATGTTCTTGCATGTTCGACCTCAGCTCACACATTCACATGCTCGAACTTGTACTTGTTTGGGTCGAGATGGAGCGCAAGACCCTGGATTGTGTCTGTTGTAATCCAGGCTGCGATTGTGGATTATTGTCATTATGTACATGACTCGATGATTGGATGGTTGTGACCATACCTGAGTCTATTTGTTTGATCTTAGTTGGATGGCTGCGCCCATACCCTAGATCCGGATTATAGCATACTCTGTTCGGATGGCTGCGTCCATACCATATATATACATCATGTACTTGAGATATCAGTTGTATCTTTCTGTGCAGGTTTTCCGACGGCGGGCCTTCGGTTGGACATGTTCTCGTAAAGCATTTCACCCCTCTCTCTCTCAGGCCTCATGCTTTAGGGGGCATCTGTTACACAGTAATTTGTCACCGTCCCTACCATTCCCCGTCCCGCACAATGGAGGACCCATAACGTGACCTGTGAACACTGTCATGCACTGAAAACATCATCATTGCATCCCTCTGAGTATGGGCTTCATTTCCCCTTGAGACATCTCCTTGCAAAATCCATGAAAAACAGCTCTTTTTGCATTGGCGCGGGTAGACAGTTCAGTACTCGCGCCACTCAGGGAAATCCTGTAAAGAGGTCGCGCCACTTGGCGCTCTGTCATAGAGCAGCAATCGCGCCACCCATTTTAGGGAATGTTTTTTATATATGGATGGCGGAAGTTGAGTTCAAACAAACTCACAACCACTGCCTATCTTGAGTTGGGAGGTTTGGCTACGGGAGTTCTATGGAAGGGAAGTAGTTTTGCTACCTTCTATGGAACCTTCCTTGTTGATAGGGCCAATCCCATAATAATAGGGATCCCAACTCCCTCCTTCCCCATCTATATAAGCTTGCTCAGATCCATGGCAAGCTAGTCTTGAAGTGCTGAAGCTATGCATCTCCTATTCACAAGTGCCTTTGTGCTGAAAAGAATCCTTCCTTTCCCTTAAGGCCCATTCGAGCAAGGAGACCATTGTCACGAGACTCTGGAGAGGTTTCCCTTTCCCCCGGCGAGCTTTGCGAGACGTGGACGACCGGAGACCAGCGCGAAGGAGGCTGCAGCGTCAGAACTTGGTTGTAACTTCTATTCGTTTACCACTTTAATAGATGACTATGATTATGGTTCCACTCCTTTTTCCATTATGTTAATGCGAGTAATGTCTTTTCTGACCGATGTTTAGTTACGTATGCTGGTTCCTATGCTTGTATCTGTTTGTTCTTTCTGTGTGCAGGTGTTCATCCACGGAGATCGTGGAAGGATTGTGATCTGCCAGGACCGAAGGACGGGGACATCTCTTTTTCAGATCGAGCGCTGGAATCCAGGTAGGTTCTTATCCCAAATCTTCCATTCGTAACTAGGAGCCTGCGTCATAGCATTGTTTGTTTGTTGCTAGACCCCTGCTGGGCTAGTAGGGATCGCCTCTGTCCGCAGAGGGGATTTACCTTCTCAACAATCCCATCTCACAAAAGTCATCCTGTTGTTTGTAAAATACAATTGATAGTTGTGGGGAGTATCAAGGTACCTAAGAAATATCAAAATCTCAGTTGTTGGTTCTAGCTTCTTCCTAGAATCTTTGGTCATGTGGTAATAGACAGATGAGCCAAAATTTTTAAAATATAAAACATCAGGTTTCTCACCAGAAAAATCATCCTTGAGTATACACATGCCAAGTATCTGATGAGGACTACGGTTCTGTAAAAATACCATTTTGTTGCATGCCTATGCCCACATATGCAACAATAGGCCCTGATCATGCAACATCGCTCATGATTCACCCACAATTGTTCTGTTCTTTATTTCTGTGACCCCATTCTGTTGTGGGTTATGAGGCATAATCAACTCTTTCTGAATTCCTTCTTTGCTACAAAATTTCTTGAATTCATTGGAGATATACTCACAACCATGGTCGCTCCTCAGAGCCTTCATGTGATTCCCCATGTCTTTCTCAACCAGTACTTTGAACTCACAAAATTTTGAGAACGTATGATCTTTTTTCTGCATGAAGTAGATCCAACACTTTCTAGAAAAATCATCAACAAAGATCACATAATACGTGTGCTTCACTTTCGAAGCTGTAGAGAATGGTCCACACACATCTGAGTGAACTCTCCCAAGGATTTCCACTACTCAGTTATCCTTCTCATGAAAAGTGGCCTTTGCATACTTCCCCATGGTACATCCCTTGCATGTGTCTATCTGCGCAAGAGTACCCTTTGGAAGCCCCATAGAAATCTGTTGCATGACCTTCAAATATTTGTGGTGTAGATGGCCCAATATCCTGTTCCATAACTCACCCTCATCCTGGCTCACCACTTTGTCTGCTTTGTCTATCAATGTTTCAAAACCCTCTACATCATGTTTGTAGAGATTATTCACACGAATCCCAAAATTTATTGGCTTGCATTGTGGCTTTTTGAAGAAGGAATGCTTTCCCTTCACTAAAAACCACGTCATGACCTCTATCCTCCAAAATAGCAACTAAAACTAAATTATTTTCCAAGCCTGGTACATGCATGACATATTTTAATAAGAAGGGTTTGCCTAAATGTTTCTAGAAAGTCACTGTACCAATACCAGTAGTGCTATACCATCCATCATCACCCATTTCGATATGCATCTGGAGATCCTTCTCCTCCAAGCTCCTGAAAATTTATTTGTATCCCATTATGTGGAAATATGAACCACTATCCAAGTACCACACTAATCCCATCACACTAGATGCCATGAATACAATGAGCAAGAAGTCCAACTCAAATTGCAATTCCAAAGCCTCACCAAATGCAAATCCTGAAGCCTTCTTTTCTTCTTCTTTTTTGGAAAAGTAGTGGAATAATATCCATGCTCATGTCAATGAAAACATTTCACTCTGGACTTGTCATGCTTCTTGCCTTCTTTTCTGGTCTTAGATTTGGAATAGGATTTCTTTCGCTTCCCCTTCTTTGCCTTACTAGCCAAGGTGAAATTTTCCTCATTATCTTTTTTAGATAAGGATCCATCCCTAGTATTCTGCCTGAATTATTTTTGTACCAAATCCAACCAAAGTCGCTCCCAATCTGGTAGCTTCTCCCTCCCATTTATAGAGTTCTTATAACTATGCCAACTGTTGGGAAGGCCTAGAAGAGCTAGTCTCACCAAGTCATCATCCACTACAGTAATTCTGACACTCCCAATCTCATCTCGACACTGGATGAACTTGGTTAAATATTTCAGAATAGTGTCGCCTTTCTTCATTTTGATTTTCCTAAGCTTGTCCTTTAGTGCCAATTTTTCGTGGTCACTGCTACTCTGAAACATATCTGTCAAAGGCTTCCACACTGCATATGGAGTCAATTTTCCATGGAGACTTGAGCCAATGTGGTCTCGTACTCCCTTTAATAAGATCCTCGTTTCCTTTGCAAGCTTCTTTTTCCAAGCATTAAGAAGAGTGGAATCTACTGCTGCGGGTTTCGGAATGTCATTATCGATGAATTATTTCAACCCGTTGTCCTCTCAAACTGCATCCATCCTATCTTTCCATGAAATACAATTAGAAATACTCAATAATAGTAGAATTACTTAAGTAGAGGAAAAATAAATATCCCTCACAATAAGGCTGGAAGAAAGATATTACTACGAAGAGATATAATAGAAACAAAAGTCTCGGATAAATTAGCTAAAGGAAGGGGAATACAACACTTCGTTCTTCCATCACTCTACAATCAAACAATAATCTATCAGTAGACTCACATATCTGATATCCAATAATGGTGAACATGTAGAGATATAGGGGGACATTCAAATTTTTTTGGTAAAATTCTACACAAATTTTATCTTTGATCTTATTCCTGAATGTTGCAAAGCCACTCATAAAATCACTTCCAACATCCAAAAATTGTTAATGGAAGCGCAAAACGAAACTCTTATGAGGCATATTAGTGCAAAAAAATTCTATGAGACCATTAATCAAATGGAATATGGAAAATCCTCCAGTTCAGATGATTTCATAGTAACTTTCTTTAAGCAATGTTGGGACTTCCTCCACCATGAGATTCTGGAGATCAATGAAGACTCAAGATCCAACTGGTGCATTCTCCCAGCTCTCAATGGCACCTTATTAATGAAGGTTCCAAAGGAAGAAAATGTGGCTTTACTAGGTAAATTCAGACCTATTTCACTTTCTATTTTTATTTATAAAATCATAATGAGGGCGATTTCCAACTACCTCAATGTCATAGACCTATGTCTAAGCCTCCAATTTTTATTTTTATTTTAAGTTCTTTGCATATACACGATAACTAATTTCTCTTACATATGTTATCAACCTAAAATTACTTGTATAAATTTTCCCACCTGGAAGAGAGGAATGAATGAAATAATACGAGCATAAGTTTCCTTTGGACTCGTATTCCTGAGTCTTAACATCATCCTAAAGAAATAAAGTGAAGGAATTTACTTATAACTTCATTTCTGTTTTTTCTTGTATCTAGGCCTATTTAATGCTTAGTACTTAAGTATCCCAACCCATACAAACTAACTATTTCGCTTCATAAAAAAATTAAAAATATTAACCTCCTACAGAATATACCTTAGAAAATGGCAACATGTCAATCGACTTATTGATTACTGACTTGTGAACGCTCTTTGCTGGTAATGAGTTAAAATTATATATAATATGTTAGATTTCCAACAACTATGGTATTTCTAAGTACATATGTGATGTGAATTTATGACTTCAACTATTATAAAAAATTCTAGATGAGTTCCACACCAAGCTCGGTGTTAGTTCATGGTTTTGGAATTACTCTTAAACCTTCGGGTTACTTTCAAACCCTGAGGTACTACTCCTTTGATATAGTGTTCCAACCAAACTTATCCAGATCACCATGGTCATGTGATCATTACAGAGTGGGTGTACTATGGGTAGGTGGATTTTCAAGATGATTCTCCTTGATCCAAATTTATATATTTATGATTGCAAACATAACCCTTCGTTGGCTCCCCTTTCCATCTCATTTGGTCTACAACCATTATGAAGGTTCCCTTGCGAGAGCTTACCCTCAAACCACCTATTCGCATGCTTTCAGTTGGAAGTTACCATTGAATTAAACAAGGCCTCATGGTAATAGTTTGATTAATAGCTTTTATACATAAGAATTTCAGCTTCTTAGCATTACATTTCTTCTACACTCATTTATTCCATGCTCATTTCATTTCTCCTATTACAGTTACAAAGGAGTGAACCATCAATGGAGTCGATAATGAGGGACTTCAACCTCTATAGATAATTTTCCTTAGTTGAGTTTTCAAATAACCCACTTCCAACTATTGACAAGGGTTTTCCCTAGTTTTGCATTTCATTTTTTCCCCCACCTTTTCTTTCACTCAGCTAACCAAATCCCAATGGCTCCTTGGTTTTATGGTAACCAACTCTAGGTAGGGTTTTTCATCTTGTCGTGAGAGAATATTTCTCGGAATCTACCCTGGTAAGTGGGTTGGTGGTGAAAATATAAGTCTTCACTTTAATAGTATTTTTTTTTTCTTTCAATGATAGTCCCAGAGTTCGTTTTCCACTGGGGTTTCAACATTATCTAGGTTGTATTTAGAATTTTGTTGTTGTATTTTTTTTTCTATTCCATATAGAATTAATTACTCATACCCTGTTTGCAAGAGCATAGAAATTCACCTCTTGTCCCTACTCTAGTAAGGTTCATCTTTAAGAATTATCTTTCTCACTCAACATCGAATGTTCTGAAATTTTTCTTGCCACATGCAGAGGGCCATACTATATATTTTTTATCCGGATTTATGAAGGAATGCAACAGAATACAAAAATAACCATAAACATAGAGATGCAGTGGAAATAAGGCTTCATTTCATTAATATCAAATAACATAAATATGCTTACAAACATAATGGAAATAAAATAGCTAGGGTGCTGGTAGCGAATCTCTGAGAAGAGATGTGGTGGCTATAGACCTCTGAACTATGTTACAATGAGGCTTGAGGGCCTATTTATTATGGAGAAATAATGGAGAACTCTAAACGTCCAAAAACCTAACCCTAGGAGATGAAGCGCCAAAACTATGGGCCCCGTTTGGGTAAATTGGTGTTTCAGCGTCCCGAGGACGTAACTTCGGCATACTATCTCCATTTGATCACATGATACATCATTAGAAATATCTATCCAAGGACTAAAAATGTTGCCACAAATCTCAATTTCAAAACAGAATCATATTCGTTGGAAAAACGATGCCCAAAAAACGTCGTTTAGGGCCTCAAAACGGCTCCGGAAGTTCAGTACCCGAAAAACTGCTAAAAATAGTAAGTTGTGCCGAAACTGAAAAGCTGAAAGAGACAATGGTGGGGCCCCAAGTGGAATAGGTGGGTGACCACCAATATCCACCTGGATCAATTTTCCATTTGTTTTTTTTTTTCTTTTCTTTTGAGTTGTAGGTATGACAAATCTACATTTTTTTAATTTTATGGCCAATGCAACCATTTCTCGGCATTTTACCACTACTCCTTTTTCTTCCTATGTCGGTACTCTATGCATAATATTAGAGGGATTTTAATTACAATATAAGGGTGATGTTGTTAGTTGAATCAGAGACAAAATCATTGTCTTTGGTTATCCAAAGAATGAATTTTTTTCATTTTTATTTGTTTTTATCTACATATTATTGTAATAGATGAAAGGTGAATAATTCTTGCTAGGCATGTAGCCTATGGCTCACCCTATACATTGTATTTGTACATCTGAGGTGGATTTATAGCCTTCCAAGGGGAAAATTGAACAACATAATTTTAGTAAACCCTTCGGGGAACTTCTTTGTAATTATTCCTCATTTGTTGGCTAAAATTTTGGGTTGTAAAGATATGACTCTTGGGAATGAATGTATATATTTTTACACAAGGTTAATTTAATATGAAAGAACATATGGTCAATTGTGCTCTATATTTTGGTTTCCCACCAGGATGATTTTCACCTGGTTGTGAATATACAGGGCCAACAGAAACCTGTGAAAAAGTTAAACTAGCCTGCAGTTGCGAAATTCCCGATACATATGGTTGTTGAATAATAGCCTGGGAATATTGAGTTTGTAGACTCGAAAATTGATGGATAGGGGTGGAAGGACCCACTTGTGCAGACTGAGCAAAAATCATAGAAGAAATGACAAGCGTAGTAGGCACATATGCAACAGGTTGAGATGGTTGATATTGATACACAAACATTTGTGGTTGAACAGGAAAAGTAGGTTTCCATTAGAAAACAGGCATTCTAGCATATGATGGACCTAAATATGACAGAGTACTACCATAGGGACTGAACATATGCGGCCCCCCAACATATGGAATATAGGGATATTGCAGAGACTGTCTTTAATATGAAGGGTATCCAGCAAATACTAGATAAGATGGATGGTAATTAGACTAACCAACCTTATATTGAGGGTCAGGTCATTTCGTACTCATGATATATGAACCAGATATAATTTTAGATGATGACATGGGTGAAGTCCATGGACTAGAGGAGACACCAGAGTAGGTTCCATTTAAAGCTTGATAACCATGTGTGACAGACCGACCACCATACAGATGTTCCTCGGGTGTCGTCGAAAACATCGAAGATGAAGCAAAAATAGATGATGCTGCAGCCGTAATAGATGGTATAGTCTGAGATGCTATCTCTTCCATGGTTAAATAGCCCAGAAAATAATCTAACGAATCTATGGGAACTCGAGAGTCAAAAGGATCAACGAAAGCAGAGTCAGACAAATGAGGAAAAGGCTGATATAAATGAATCTTTGATCCAAAATGAGTGGGGATCGAAGGGGTTCTCTCTTCCTAAAGTTATTCCTCTAACAAAATCAAACCAGGTGGAATCACTTCATCGTCAAGCCCAACATAAATTTCAAGCGGTAAACTCTGCGGTAAAGAGGAATACTCGATGTTTATGGATGGATGAGGATCACAGGGTTGCACCAGAACAACTTCTTGTTGTTCAACTTTAGAATCAACTATTGGATCGACTTCTAGTTGAACAAGCTTCGGTTCAAGATTCACCATTTCACTGGATTGAATTTCAGTGTCCTCAGGTAACTTTGGGATTTTCGTCTTGAGAGTTGCAGATAAACTGGGATCAGTCGAAATGACTCAAGACTTGGTACTCAAAGGATCAGATGTCTCTGGTATATCAGATGATGTAGCACCCATATTTCCAGAGGTACCAGACTCGGTAGGGCAAGTGCGCCTTCGTCTACTAGGAGTAGCTTCTGGAGGTAACATAGGTTTATTCGATGTCCTATGTGAACGACGGGGAAGGGGTTGATATTCTTCCATGATTTTTGATTGATTTAAAAAAAAAACAAAAAAAAAAAAACAAAAAGAGGGTGATAGTAGGAAATGTTTTTACCAAGTAACTGTGAACTACAATATACTACCTTAGTAAACCAAGGACTTATTATAATTATAGGCAATCACCTCGAATGTTGTGTTCGGTGTATCACAGGTGCAAGTCATCCATCTCGGTTACCTATGGATGGTAAGAAACCTAAAGTTTTCCTCCCAAATATATGCGAAGGTAGGTGAAGGCCCAATCCATGTTAGCAATTTCTAATGCGAAACCGCACAGTTAGAGCATCCCCTTAGACTTTTCATACTAGAACACTTCTCGATATACCCGAAAGTATGTGGACAAGCCCCGATATACTTACGTACGTGGAATGAGGTATCACACTTGGAATCTATCACAGACAATTAATGACAGATGCTATGTTTAACGACGTTGGAACATGTCTCTAGCCTAGACCTCTAAATGTTATCGTTAATGTTAAAATGCTTCCTTAGGTAAATTCAGATAAATTTTACATTGATCTTGATTATCAGTTTGTCTTTGAGGTTTGCTATGAGATGTATTGAACATTCCTAGTATGCAATTAGAATGATAAGAATTCGTTTCGAATTTATTTTCGACAATGAAAAATCTAGCTAGTGGGGATAGAGCAATCAGATAATTTGCAATCATCAATGAGCACATATAAATGAGAATTTTCCCTAAATTATTCCTCAAGTAGCACTCATAATCCCTAAATTCAAATTCATGTTTTTATTTTTATTTTCCTTTGAGTTTAGATGAACGAAAAAGAAACTAATGCACAAAAATCACTCAAAACTTTCAAAAGAAACAAAGACTGAAACGAAAAATCCTTTTTTCGAAAATAATGAATTGATTAAATGTAAAATTTAAGTTTGGAACTAATCAAAATGATAAATAAAACACTAAGAAACATTGATCAAACAAATTCAAATTGCGGCAAGAAGAGTAAAGGAAAACTGGTCTCTGGAGGTATTAAGTCACTCAAAAATTCAGTAAGAAAACACTAACATGAATTGAAAAAAGTCAAAACAAACAGATTTTGGTTGGTCACAGGGGAAACACACCCCTAAGTGGGAGACAGTGTGTTGTAGAGCACTATCCCTAAGCTAGTTGTGCTATGTAGAGCACTGTGTCAAGACCAACAATGCATTGGTTCCAGAGGACTCTCTGAAAAAGCAAGAAATCACACTAATTTTGCTAAGACACATTAAAATGACTAAAAATAAGTAGGTAAAGTCTACTAAATGTTGATGGAAAAGGAAAAAACCACCAGGGAAGATCTATTGATCCCCAGTATGGTCACCAATTGTTTTTACGGAAATACAAAACTACATATAAGTATGCTTTCTCTAAGTGGGTGGCTCACTTAGAAAAAAAGAAAGAAATATATCTGATCTTTTCCTTAATGTGAATAGATAAAGGGAGAGAAACCTACTTGTAATATGTTCACTTTACCTCGCCTCCCTTCGTCGCTCCCGTCGCTCTCAATTCAACTTAACTTGCTCAATTGATACCTGCCATGGAAAATAGAAGATAGAAAAAAACATAAAGGCAATACGATATATTCACATTAAAAAAATTGAATCGACTAAACTCATTAATACACAGATAACATCATTGACACATGCATTAGGAAAGGAAAAAAATGTCTTTATTATGAAGTAGAAGAAAGAGTAAAACCAGTTGATCGATCCTTCATTACTCATCCAGCTTGAGTCCCATCTTCATCACATCTAGCATCAACAATCCAACAACATCACAGTGCATGCACACACCTTCAAGAGTTGATATCCAACCAGCATAACTCTACTTAATGCAAATTTTGGCTCTCCTGTGCACTATGTTCAGTGCTCTAGTTATAAGTAGATAAAGGTAGTTTGAAATAAATGAATCATTGAATGGATTTCCTAAAAATGGATGAAGACGTTTCCTTGTTCATGGGAATAGGAGGATAAGAGGTTTAATGACTTCATGGGTTCCAAATTTGAGGCTATCAAATGAGGTGAGAGCTTGAACAACTTCTAGAAGTCACTAGAAGTTATAGAATGGTAGAATAATATTGAAATTAGTCTATTCATAGGAATTACATACATAATTCAAAAATTCCTTTTCTCTTTATAGTAAAAACATAATACAAAATGATTGAGGGTTATGTTTCACTATATATGTTATTTATTTGAATACATTTGTTTAAGTACTTTTTTAATAGCTATCATGATTTATTCAACATTATTATTCTCTAGGTTCTTAACATTATGTCATTTCCTCCTTGTTTAAGTTTATATTGTATTCACTATCCTCCCAATTTAATAGATTATTGATACAACTTTGACTTCAACCTAGATAAATAACCTACATACACATTTTTCTAACAAAAATCAGTATAGATTGTATGCATTTTTTTCCTGGTAGTAGCAGATATTCAAGAAATTTTACTTTTTGATCTCCTTATTTTTGTGTCCCTATGGCTGATATTGTCTATTGGAACTCTTGAAGGACTAAATATAATGTAAAAATTTAGTAAATTCATCTATGTATACAGTCTAAAAAAATTGTTGAGAAAAAAAAAAAATATGCAACAATACATACTTCAATTATAGTTATATGCTTCCTCTATTGGTGGTCGATTGAGATACAAACATTGTCAATCTTGTCTCTAATTCTCATTGATGTATTCTTTGAGTTTGGTATTCTGTAGTTTAACCTTCTCTTTCAATTCCACTATATGGCTATGGAGAGCCTATATCTCATCCTCATTTCTAGTTAACATTTTAGTCAAGGCCTGAACCTCCTCCAATGCTTGCACACTTGTTTCCATTTTCTCCTTGAGATTTATGTTTGTCCCTATCAAGTCCAACTGTCGAGCATCCAATTTCTTCATCAATTGATTGACCCTATCATTGTAGCCACAATTGGGATACCAAGAATATTTGTTGGTGCTTGTTGCTCCCGCTTGGCCTTCCGACATTGTAATTTCCTCTCTTTTCATTGCTTCCCATTATTTATCCCACATCTTTGGTCCTTTCAACCAAATATAGATAACTCGTTTAGAATTTTTATTCCACGATTCCTCGGAAGCACAATTTCCTTTCTCCAAAATTGGTAGGTAAAGCTCAGTTCCATTGGACCCAGGGACACGAAGTTCATCCAAACAAAATGCATGATTTTTCTTAATTTCAATATTGGTGTGCAATTGTGTCATAAGAATCAGTAAAATGGAGCCCAAATTTTGCACCAAAAACCACCAAAAATAGTCAATCATGACATCACCAATCACTCCCACACCGCATTTATTTATAGGACATCACTTCAAAAGGTGAGCCTAGCCACAACTGTAAATTCACCCAACACGTTTTCCCAATTTACCACTGACCAGGAACTAAGTACTATTTGAACTCCCACCATACCCAATTGTGATGAGACACCTTGCAAATCCATAGTTCATAATAGGGGGTTGAACTAAAAAGGGATTTGAATCTCACTATTGAAAATGGAGGTTCACCAACCTGCCATCTGTATCTCCATGGAACTATCCATATCCTTCAGTGTTTTATCCCTAAATGGAGAATAGAATTGGAAAGCCCTCTTAGTCAGTGATGTTATTTCACACATTTATGCACCAGTCCATCAATCCCACATGTAACTAGATTAATATCTACATAACTCCTCATAATTTACATTTTGTAATATGAAATCAATGTTGGAAGCAGTTGTCCTTTGTTGAGCCTATATTTTGGTCGTCGAAATGAAATCAACCCTCGTAATTAATTTTGATTACATCATTTTCATGCTTCAAATATACTTGGGGTGTCACTACAGTCGTTGGGCCCCCTTCCCAATTTTTCTTATTATTTCCTTTACAAATAATATTTTTATGTTGATAGGACCTATGATAATGAGTTATTATTTGTACATAGGCCATGGAGCCATTATTATTCAATTTTTTAGTCTTTTGGGTTAAGGTAGGTTCCACTACTGCATATGTCCATTTATTTCTAATTTCCCTACCTAGATATGGCATGCTCAATTGGCACTCGAGTCACGTATGAATTTTTTCTTCTCAAGATATGGAAAAAAAGGTGGAATTCGTTCTAGTAGCCTTTTTATTCACTTCATAAGGTTCTCCAAATATTTTTATCTCATCAATATTCATTTGAATAAATATTAAATGGTGATGATTGAACCCCATGAGATGTTAATATTTTTCACTTGTATGTTTTTTTAAACAATGTAATATTCCCAAATGGGGAAAGTAGGAATATAGTGCATAAAATGAAAGCATAAACACATATTTAACACATGAAACCATGAGACCAATATGGAGTCATAACATTATGTATTAGAGAAGAAAATCAATACAAAATAGTGAGGCATAAATCATATACAATGAGGAAACAAGCCTCCCATAAGCAATCACTCCCCAAATATGAGCTATTGTTACAATACAAAATGCTGAAGAGAAACTACAATGCAATCATATTAAGCATAAATATATCTGGAGATGATAAAATGATATAAAAATACTGATATAGGCCCCAATAGATTCTAGACATACATATCTGGGCACTAGATTAGCTTTCCAAGATAACCCAAGAGGGTTTCCAGAAAATGCACACAATGTGCCAAAGTAAGCTGCAACCCTAGGGCTGAAGGTATGCTGCAACAACATAAATGAGAAGATATGGTTGGAGCTGATGTATAAAACTATAGATCTCCAATATATCCTTTGGATGAAAGAATGGCTCCTCCACTAAAGGAATCACCTCCCAAAACAACCACTGCAACCACCGCTGCAACTCCTCCCTAAAATAATGCATATATGGGCTGAAAATGCACTGTAGGGGATAAATTCACCTTGGCCTAATGCCAAATATGTCAATAAATCCAAAGGAGCTTCTTTACAGGCCTTCCAATGGATGGAAACCTTCCTCCACTGCAAAAATTTCTTTGAAAACACCCAATATAATTCTCCCCTGCTGCACCCTGCAACACAACACAATATTATGTAGAAACTGCAATGATGAAGAAAGGTGTAGCTTGGACTTGAGCCTGAATGTGGAAATGTAGTGCAATGCTCCTCTAAGAGGCCTCTCAATAAACTATATGGAATTCCCGACTGGGAACAACCTATGCTAAACAACACTAGAAACTCAACTAAACAATTGAAGAATGCCAAAAGTTGAAATAGACGATATACAAAATAATAAGACAAAACATAATTAATATCACTGCCATCCTATTCCGTATAGAAGTTATAATCCTCCTTACCCTTGGACCCACTAAATTAGGTCACTACCTCCATGCAATCAATCTCCCTCCAAAACTATGTTATTCCTCATTAAATGTCCACTCCTCCATAACAATGATGTTGATTTGGTCAAAGTTGACCTATTCAACATGTTCCAACCCCTGTTAACACTAAAAGGTGCTTTATTTAGGTTTTTAGAGGGTCTTCTTTCACACTTAAAGTGTTTTTATTGTTGCTAAGGATATTTATGGGCCTCCCTACCCACTTATTCACCTACCTAGTGAAAAAATAATCTATAATATTCCATTTAGATAAAAGCTAAATTTTAGGAATATTATAGTCCTCCCCTCCCAAATGTTGCTTGTCCTCAAGAAATTGTAAGGGTTGAGAAAAATTCTCCCCTCCTCCTCTTGTGATCTCCTCATCAAATATTTTCCACCATTGCTTCATAAATCCTACAACAATTTTGTCTTCTAATGGTTCCTCCCAAATGTGCAAGTTGGCCTTTGGTGGATAAACCAAATGGCTCTCATTATTAGAAAATGGAAGGTCTATATGGAAACCTTTTTGTTTTCCAATGGCCTCCTCAAGGAAGGAGTGATGAAAAACATATGGGATATCATTCCCAATAAGAAACTCCTATCTCCATGCTATCATCCAAATAAAGTGAGCCATTCTTGGTAGCTCATAGAAACAACCACCAATCCCCTGCTTATGTAATGTGTAGCGGTTGCATGGCTGAAAGTGAGAGGTATGTTTGTTCAAATTATGCTGCCTCTCTCTCCATTTATGATAAATTTGGAGTTGCTGATCCTGGGCTGCAATAATATAGTCCTCTTGAAGCCAAAAGATACTTGGAATCTCATGATTCCACTCATTGGTTCTAGGAAGTCTTCTTGCCCAATCATCCATGTATATAGTGAATAGAGTGTCATCATCATATAGGCCCAAAAAGGAACATGGAATAAATTTCATATGACATTTTGGAGGGTGGAAATAGTCTCTCAATTGAGACCAGCGCTGTTCTTCTTCTTGATGCCTCAAAACATGATATGATAAGTGGCCATCCAACCACCTTCTTGTTGTCACAAGCTTCTCAAAAGCTTGAAAATGGTAGAGGAAATTAGGTGTTGGATGAATATGGTTCAAGCAAAACATATCTTTCCCAAAGTCCCCCATAAAATGGTCATTCCCATCACTGAATGTAGTCCCAAAAGGACCATGAAATCTACAAAGAGGTTTTCTCTCTTATGGAGCAATGTGTTGCAAATGCATGGTAAAGGAGTGCACATACATTGTTAGTTGATAAGTAAGCATACAAACACAATATTTACCATATATTGTAGACAATTTTGTGAAGAGGCCCTTAGATAAGCCTTCCCATCTCTCCATCAAAAGGGGAAGTGATTGAAACAACCTTGAAAGGTGGTTGCTTTCTGCCTCATACATCAAACAAGATACATATCTCCTAATATGCTAGTGCACATATTCTTTAAGATCCTCCCAATAGTATCCCTCCATGATGGTGTGATAAGACTCAATTAAGTATACATGTCTTGAAGAGAGTGTCTCATATGCTTGATGTAGAATCTCATTTTTGAGCTTGGAGTCCCTAGTCAAGTAGATATGATCATGGAAATAAATGACTCCATCAACCACTCTATACCTCCCATATATCACTTTCCCATTAAGAACCTTACATTTGAAGAGGTCCTTGGAATATTCCACCAATAGTTGGGACTCCCAATATGGATCTAGGCTTCCCAACAATGACAACGTTGTTGAAATCTGAAATGAAGCACTTGTCACATCATAAATCTCCTCTTTGAAATGCTCAGTGCCAAAGCCACATGTTGGAGTAATGTTACCCCACTTTTTTTGCCTCCCTTGCTGTTGATCTTGCCTAGGACAAGATTGAAGAACATAAAGGTCAACATCCTCTTGGAAGGTATTTCCCATCCAAAACTTCCATAGTTTTTCCAATGCATGCAAGAGTGTTAATAACCTCTTGTCATATTCAAAAATCTTCATCATGTGTGGAAGTATCATTTTTTTCTCCAAGGCTATAGAGTGGCCATTTGACACCATGATCATGTCATTTTAGATTTCTGAATCATATTTTAGCGCAAATAGCTGAGTGGGAGTTAGCAATGTCCATATCAGAAAATTTCTCACTCCTCCTTTGAACCCATCAAAGGTTCTCTACATTGTGCTAGCTCCTCCCAAGGCTCATTCCCTAGCCAAATATATCAATGTTGCACCATGTTGAGAGAAATATTTATTAATCTTCCAATCAGGGGGTCTCCCTGGTGGAATGCCTCCATGTAAAGAGACATCAAAATATGAAGTAGAGTGTATAGGTGAGTGGAATGATTTGTCCCTCCCTTCATTGCATAAATTAGTCTCCTTCTTATGTATATAAACCCCTTGAAATAAAAAAGGGTGCATGCTCCCCATTCTTTGATGCTGATTCACTTTTTATTCTCCTCCTTTGATTAATGTGTTACTGCCCATCACTACTGTCACAAGGTGCTCCTTGGGAAATTTTTTCAAAGATGAAAAAGCTCCTCGAATTGAAGCAAGAGCCTCATGCCCATCTCCATGTGATGATGGTTCTCCTCCAAAAGTGATAACATTGTTACTTCCTTTCTGCTCTTCCTCCTCATCAATATTTGAGAATACCTCATCAACAATGAGAGACCCTAGATCTTGGTCTTCCCTTGAAGGAGGAATCTCCATGTCTTCCTTTTGAGAAGAAGGCTCTTCCTGCAATAGGGATCTTGCCCTTGGCAAGGTATCATGCAAGTTTTTATCCCCCTCAATAGAAGTCTAAGTGGAGTTGGTGCAATGGATCTTTCCAACTCATGCAAAGGTTTTGAGTGTTTATGTTTTGCTAGCTCAATTAAAGATGTTTCATATTGTTTTACATCAAACCTCTTGACTAATATCTTAGTGAATCTTGCATAAGTAGCTATATTTTCATGATTAAATGAATAAGATTCATAAAACCACCAAATACTAGCCTTACCTTCAAGATGCAGTGCTGCTATCCTAAGGGCTTCCTCTTCTGAAACTTGATGTAGATGCAAATATGAGTCTATCTGCTCTATCCAATCCTTGGTTGTGCATGTAGATGACCCATCAAAATTTGGTAGAAAGAATCTACCTCTTCTTCTTCTGTTGTGATTTTTTGGCCTTCTATCCTCCTTGAGTTGAAAAACCCTTGGTATTTCAAGTGCTCCTTGAATCTCCAAGCTTGAGATTCATACTCCTGAAGATAGTCACTCAAAGTCTCCACCTTTGGTTCATCTTCTTCCTCCATCTCTCTTGTAGTAAATAGGGGCATAATACTGCATTGTGGATCAGGTTTTGTGGCTGAATGATCACACCCATCATGTAAAAATCTAGGGTTTTCTTTATATTCAAGCTGCCTTGGATATTCCCTACACATCTCCTTTCTCATATATTTGAGATCTTCATTGATGCTCTGCATAGTTTGAAAAAAAAGCTTTGAGAGCCCCTCTTCCTCCCTTCCTCCAAATAATGGAGTCTTGTCTTTGTTCCTTATGTACATCTCCTCTTCTTGTGAGAAGCTTCTCCTTATGGTGACATATTATCTGAATGCACAGGTTGAGCCAAGATTATGCTCTGATACCACTGTAATATTCCCAAATGGGGAAAGTAGGAATATAATGCATAAAATGAAAGCAACAAAAAATATTTAACACATGAAACCATGAGACCAATATGGAGTCATAAAATTATGTATTAGAGCAGAAAATTAATACAAAATAGTGAGGCATAAATCATATACAATGAGGAAACAAGCCTCCCATAAGCAATCACTCTGCAAATATGAGCTGTTGTTACAATACAAAATGCTGGAGAGAAACTAAAACACAATCATATTAAGCATAAATATAGATGGAGATGATAAAATGATATAAAAATACTGATATTGTCCCCAATAGAGTCTAGACATATAGATTTGGGCACTAGATCATCTTTCCAAGACAACCCAAGAGGGTTTCCGGAAAATGCACACAATGTGCCAATGTAAGCTATAGCCCTAGGGATGAAGGTATGCTGCAACAACGGAAATGAGAAGATATGTCTGGAGCTGATGTAGAAAACTACAAATCTTCTCCAATATATCCTCGGGATGAAACAATGGCTCCTCCACTGAAGGAATCACCTCCAAAAACTACCATTGCAACCACCCCTGCAGCTCCTCCCTAAAATAACGCATATATGGGCTGAAACTGAATTGTAGGGGATAAATGCACCTTTTCCTGATGCCAAATATGTCAATAAATCCCAAGGGGCTTCTTTACAGGCCTTCCAATGGATGGAAACCTTCCTCCACTACAAAACTAGCTCTGAAGACACCCAATATAATTCTCCACTGTTGCACGCTGCAACATAGCACAATATTTTTCAGAAACTGCACTAATGAAGAAAGCTGTAGCTTGGCCTTGAGCCTGAATGTGGAAATGTAGTGCAATGATCCTCCAAGAGGCCTCTCGAGGAAAGAGATGGGATTCTCGACCGAGAACACCCTATGCTAAATAGCACTGCAAACTCAACTAAACAACTCAAGAATGCCAAAAGTATAAACAGATCATATACAAAATAATAAGCCAAAACATAATCAATATGGATTTCATCCTCTTCCTTATATAATTTATAATATTGTGTACCCTTGGCCCCACTCAATTAGGTCACTACCTCCATGCATTAAATCTCCCTCCAAAACTGTGTTATTCCTCATTAAATGTCCACTTCTCCATAATAGCGTTGTTGATTTGGTCTAAGTTGACCTATTCAACTTGTTACAACCCCTGTTCACACTCAAAGGTGCTTTATTTAGCTGCTTAGAGGGCCTCCTTTCACACTTGAAGTGTTTTTATTGCTGCTAAGGAGATTTATGGGCCTCTCAACCCACTTATTCACCTACCTAGTGACAAAATAATCTATAATATTCAATTTAGCTAAAAGCTAAATTTTAGAAATATTACAAACAATCAATCCTTGCAATGGATCGTGTATTTTGTCCTTGTTGTTAGTAATTTTTTCCTGTCCCCATGCATACCTCTTTAAAAAATTTCCTTTGAGGCTTTACAAAACCCCACCCCCTCCTACCACACCTATTGATGGCAAACTTGGGAACTTTTTGAGTTTATTGTAATGCTACCAATGTAGCATGATAACATCAACTAGGATCATATATATTTCAAGATGTTATATTAAAATGAGTTGATAGGCATGGGAACCAAGGAATTAGTTGTGGAAAATCATCCAATAGAGTTTCTACCAAATTCTAGTGCTTTTCTTTCCCTACTTATTATCATTAATTCTAAAAGTTGGCTCCCAATTACATGATGTGGCCTTCTTGGTGACATAATATTTCCTTCCATATATAGTAGTATGTGTTTTCCATCTAATAAGTGTGGTAATATGGAGTTACCATATTGTACAACATCTACAAGAGTTGAAGAAACACCAACAACATATTTTTTCCCCTTTTAATCCCTTGAGATAGAGTATTAATGATTTTTATATGTAGATCCCCATGGTTTTTTTAAAAAACATACCCCAATAGAAATAACGTGGATTTTTTCATGTGTAGAATCTTGAGCAAGATGTTGAGTTTTGTATCAAGGACAATTATGGGAGAGCACATGCTTTCACATTCTGTTCTACAATATCTAAGATAGGGATTGTGGCTATGGATGAATATTGGAGTATATATTTCATAGATAATGTGAAGGTGAAAGAACTAATGGAGATCCACTTTCCTTACAATGGCATTTCAAGAGGTATGGGAGAGTTGAGGTTTTTCCAATCATTAAAATAAATATTTGTAGCCATTATTAGAGGGTGTGTGAGAGTTATCATGAACATAATATTTGGGTGAAGAACCAAGATGACTACCTTAACCAACATAAAATTTACACCATATAGGAAGGCTACATCATAGAGAATGGAATCTTTCAAATATATCTATTGGTAAAAGACATTGGATTTCTAAGAAACAAATGATGTTTGGTCCCCTAGGGTGGGGATGAGGGGTTGTGGGGTCAAAAAAAAAGTTAACGAGCGTAGTAGAGATAAGTTTCTTTCAACTATCATTGTTGAGAATTACTATATCTAAGTGATCCTTAACATGGAAATTGTTATGAAATAGAAAATTATGAATGGAATAGGTATAATATTTGGTGATAAGAATAAGTTGAGGCTAAATTCTAGTAGGATTTCCAATGTAGATAATAGCCATAAGGATAAAAAATATTATATTAAATGGGGCTGAAATAATAATATATTAGAATAAAATTAGCATTAGATGGCGTGATAAGCAATAACTTATTTTGAATAGAGATATTGTGAAAATACCATATTATTTAATTCGATGAAGAGAGGAGTAAGGAGTTTTCAAATATATGGATGGTTGGGAATTTATAAGAAATAAATGAGAAGGAGAATGATGGGAAAATGGATAGTTTCCAAACTTAGTTCTACTACTACAACATGTTGAAATTCTAAAGACACACTATTACATTTGTCATCAAAATTCAATGTTGATTTTATTTTAATTTAAATTAAATATTGAATATGAATTTTCCTCTCATTAAATAAATTTCAAGTGAACGATGTAAAAATAGTGTAATTTATTAAAATAGACATCATTTTGGCAAGATCACACCATCCTTTGAGAAATGTATAGTCAACTTCTTCAAACCTAGGATACCAACTAATAACAAGAAAATCTCAATGATAATCACTTAAATGATATGAAACCAATGTGTCAACTATAGTAGTGAAATTTAGCTGATTCATAAGCCATTTTCTAAGAGAAATCAATCCAATGATATATTTTTTAATCAAATCTTCTAGTTAATGCTGACAATATTCCTTAGGTGACGCAATGTTTTTATATTTAATAATAATAATAATAATAATAATAGTATGTGTTACAGGTCGATTTGGGCGTCATACCAAAACACAAATCAATATTCATTAGGGTCTATCATACTCTAAATTGGTTGCTACATGCCATAAACAAGTCATCACATTGATGGTCTTCCTTCATGAAAGTTTCACTGCTTAGATGCCAGTTGAAGTGCCCTATCAAGCCATCAATGCACCCCTAGACAGTTGTAACTTCTTTGTAGAGCATCTACTCCCATGAAAGGCTATGTTGCAGAGGATCTAGGCCCACTTTGGAGTGCGTTGGTTGGATGGGAGCGAATTTTTCTTTGGATTTTGGGAATCTCTCTACTGTTAACTAATATATTATAGTTATTTTATGAATTAGATAGCTCTTTCTCACACTGTTACTAACTCTTTATTGTTTCCTTCTTCAACTAGTAAATTTTAGAGCAAAGACTAATTGTAGAAATTATAAAAACAATATGTATCCCAATGGATTCAATCTGATCATGCGAAATGCTAAAGCAAGATAATGAATCCTTCTACAAATTAATTATGGAAAATAGTCATGATTTCCAATCACAACAAGTAAATAAAGAGGCAAATCAATCCACAACACATATATTTTCTCGGGGAAATATTACTGCTCAAAACCCCTCTATATTATATTGTATATTCACTAAGGAATCATGAAACAATTACAATGCACTCTTCTCACAAGAGTCTCCTGCACTCTCACAACTGTCTCACGCTAATTCGAACAAAATCGGCCAACACTTAGCCAATTTTCAGCCTCTGCTCAGCTTTCCTTTCTTACGCAATTCATGTGGAATGCAATCCCTATTATTTAGGAATTTCAGCCTTCCGAAACTGCACAATGCTCATGGGAAATCGTAATGGTGTTTTCCATGCGGGAAACTTACTAAAAATACAACTAATAGTTAACATCAATTTAACCTTTGTCTCAACTAGGTCTCCATCAGACTCCTGACATGCATGCAACTATTAATATTAAATCATCAATTAAATGAAAAATCACTGCATGTGAATTAAATTTGATCTAATTAACTTGAAATCTCACTAGTTCAACAAAGAGTTACAACTAGTTAAACTGATTTTAACTCAATTAATTGAGTTAACTAATTTCTCATGCATTAAACTAATGCAATAATTTCAACTTGGACTCAATAACTAATAGAATCACTCTTCATGCCTCACCAACCACTCACAAATCTAATTCCATGTGCTAACTGAGTTTATCACACTCAGTTAACTATTACAAGCGATTATGAGATAAGATTACATTTTATTGTCCAATTTGATTAAGGGAAAATTAAATTAGACACACATTTATTGTTGACTTTTCAAAACTCTTTCTCAACAAGAAAGAGATTATTAGCTACCCTGATCTTGCCTCTATTATATTCGAATTTTATCCTGAAGAGCGCCTTCGTCAGAATATCTACATCTTGATATTTCGTGGGAATGTACTGAAGTAACATAATGCATCTCTGAACACAATCTCTAAGATGGTAGTACCATATGTCTATATGTTTGGACCTATCATGGAATACTGGATTAACCAAGAGTTTAATGCAACTCTGTTTATCACAATGTATCACCGTCATATCCATATGATGCCCAAACAAACCAACAAGAATATTTCTCATCCACATGGCCTCACATGCAGCCTCAATGGCTGCCATGTACTCTGCCTTCGCTGAAATGAGTGCCACGGATCTCTACTTCCTACTGTACCAAGAAAATGTTGTTGATCCTATCCCAAATATCCCTCCTGATGTGCTATTTCTGTCTGATGGACTTTCTCCCCAATTTGCATCGATGAAGCCTTGAAGCTTCACTCTGTCTATCCATTTATACCATGATTCATGCTCTGTAGTGCCCTAGAGATATCTCAAGATATGCTTCCCTACATTCCAAAATATCTTGGTTGACTTAACCATAGCTTGACATAGCTGGTTAACTACGTCGTAAATGTATAATCTAGTGTTCACCAAGTACATTAATGAACCCAAAAGATGCCTGTAAATAGTAGTGTCCATTACCTCACCTAAAGTAGCATCCTCCCTACAGTTTCCTGCAAGAGGATTCTACATGGGTTTACAGCTTTCCATGTGAAACTTTATCATAATCTCTTTGGAATAATTACCTTGAGAAACAAATAGCTCACCATTATGTTGCCATATCTCGAAACCAAGGGAATAGTGAATCAGTCCCATGTAATTCATCTCAAATTCTCTTGCAAGATCCTCTTTGCAAGAAGTTATGAGCTACTCATCAACTGTCAAAATAAGATCATAAACATAAAGTAAAATAATCAAAATATTGACATCAACCACAATCTGGTATAGGTTCGCATCCGCTTCACTATTAGTGAAGACCAACCTAGTGAAATAGTTGTCAATCATAATGTACCAAGCATGAGGTGCTTGCTTCAGCCCAGACAATTCTCTCAAAGGTCTCAAAACCTTCTGGCTGCTCTATGTACACTTATTCCTCAATAACTCCATTGAGAAATGAAGTTTTCACATCAATCTGATTGATCTACCACCCCATCTTCACTGAGAGTGTAGGGATAGATCTAATTTATGAGTACCTCTCAACCGGTGAAAAATTATCCTCATAGTCAATCCCCTCAACTTGTGAGAATCCCTGGGCTACAAATTTAGCCGTGTAATTCTCCATACTCCGATCTATTGCTTGCTTCACCTTATAAATCCATCTAGACCCAACCACCAATTTTTTGACTGGTCTTCGGACAACTTCCCATGCACTACTCTTGACGATGGAGTCATACCCCTCAACCATGGCGTCAACCCAAATTGGTTGCTACACTGCTTCCTCAAAGTATTATTGTTCTGTCACAATACACTTTCTCATAACAACCATGTATTCAATAAACATGTCTGGAGATTGTCTCCATCTGCGCAGTGAAGTAGGTGCTCCTACATGTTCTATCGCATCAAGTCTCAATCTATCAACTTTTGTGGTGCGCCTTATACCCTGTCTAAGGATGGCTCTGCATGAGTGTTTTCTTCCAGTCCATGATCCTCCACATGTGGCTGCTCCACATATTGAGGTTCATCCTTTGGAACCAAGAGTTCCTCATCTGCATGAAAATCAAGCTCCGTCTCAAGGGAAAAT
Organism: Pinus albicaulis; assembly: GCA_034641835.2. Taxonomy (NCBI): domain Eukaryota; kingdom Viridiplantae; phylum Streptophyta; class Pinopsida; order Pinales; family Pinaceae; genus Pinus; species Pinus albicaulis. The sequence goes on from CM076571.1 coordinate 564,929,306, forward strand.
TGCATGGATTTATCCTCATCAAATTTTATATCCTGTCTCACAAAATTCATCCTGTTGTTTATGAAATACATCTGATAGTTTTGGGTAGTATTGGTGTACCCCACAAATATCCCAATCTCATCTATTGGTTCTAGCTTCTTCCTAGAATCTTTGGTCACGTGGAAATAGAAAGATGAACTAAAAATTTTAAAATATGAAACATCAGGTTTCTTACTAGAGAAAGCCTCCTCTGGTGTACTCATGCCATGTATCCAATTAGGACTACAGTTTTGTACAAATATCGTTTTGTTGCATGCCTCTACCCACAGATGCAACGGTAGACCCTGATCATGCAACATCGCTCATGTTGCACCCAAAACTGTTTTGTTATTTCTTTCTGTGACCCCATTTTGTTGTGGGTTATGAGGCACAATCAACTCTCTCTAAATTCCTTCTTTGCTATAGAAGTTATTGAATTCATTGGAGATGTACTCACCACCATGGTTGCTCCTCAGATCCTTCACTTACTTCCCCGTGTCTTTCTCAACCAATACTTTCAACTCACACAATTTTGAGAACGTCTGATCTTTCTTTTGCATGAAGTAGATCCAAAACATTCTAGAAAAATCATCAACAAAGATAACATAATACCTATTATTTTCTATCAAAGTTGTAGAGAATGGTCCACACACATCTGAGTAAACTCTCTCAAGTATTTCCGTTGCTTGGTTCTCCTTCTCATGAAAAGTGGCCTTTACATACTTCCCCATGGTACATCCATTGAATGTGTCTATCTGCACAAGAGTACCCTTTGGAAGCCCCATAGGAATCTACTGCATGACCTTCAAAGCTCTGTGGTGTAGATGGCCCAATCTCCTGTGCCATAACTCACCCTCATCCTGGCTCACCACTTTGTCTTCTTTACCTATCAATGATGCACAACCATCTACATCAAGTTTGTAGAGATTATTCACACGAATCCCAATCGTATTGGATTTTCCAGTGGCTTTGTGATGAAGGAATGCTTTCCCTTCACTGAAAACCACATCATAACCTCTATCCTCCAACATAGCAACTGAAACTAAATTCTTTTCCAAGCTTGGTACATGCATGACATCTTTTAATAAGAAGGGCTTACTTGAATGTCTCTGGAAAGTCACTGTACCAATCCCAGTAGCGTTATACCTTCCATCATCACCCATTTCGATATGCATCTGGAGATCCTTCTCCTCCAAGCTACTGAAAAGTTCGTTGTCTCCTGTCATGTGGAAAGATGCACCACTATCCAAGTACCACAATGATCCCACTGCACTAGACACCATGCATGTGATGAGCGAGAAGTCCAACTCAAATTGTGAGCCCAAAGCCTCAGCAGTTGCAGATCCCGAAGCCTTCTTTCTCTTCTTCTTCTGTGGAAAATTAGTGGCATAATTTCCATTCTCGTGTTAGTGAAAACATTTCACTCTGGACATGTCACACTTCTTGCCTTCTTTTCTGGTCTCAGATTTGGAATAGGATTTCTTTCCCTTCCCCTTCTTTTCCTTACCATCCAAGGTGAAATTTTCGTCATCATCTGTTTTATATGAGGATCCATCCTTGGTATTCCACTTGAATTCTTCTTGTACCAAATCCGACCAAAGTCGCTCCCAATCTGGTAGCTTCTCCCTCCCATTAAAAGAGTCCTTATAACTATGCCAACTCTTGGGAAGCCTTAGAAGAGTTAGGCTCACAAATTCATCATCTACTATATTAATTCCGACACTCCCAAGCTCATCTCGACACTGGACGAACTTGGTTAAATATTTCAAAATAGTGTCTCCTTTCTCCATTTTTATTTTCCTGAGCTTTTCATTTAGTGCCAATTTTCTATGGTCACTGCTACTTTGAAGAAAATATGTCAAAGCCTTCAACATTGCATATGGAGTCACTTTTCCATGGAGACTTGAGATAATGTGGTCTCGTACTCCCTCTAATAATATCTTCCTCGCCTTTTCAACCTTCTTTTTCCAAGCATCAAGAAGAGAGACATCTTCTGCTGCGGGTTTGGGGATGTCATTATCAATGAATTATTTCAAACCGTTGTCCTCCTGAACTGCCTCCATCCTGTCTTTCCACACAATATAATTAGAACTGTCCTCAAGCGCATATTCCAATCTCAAGCCATTGAAATCCATCTTGATCCGCATGTCGAACCAAAGAATATTTTTTCAAATTCGAATGCTATTCAACAAAAAATCAATTTCTTATCCACTATAATGATTTCCTATGCTCTGATATAATGTATAAATTATACAAACAATATGTATACTAATGGATTCAATCTGATCATGCTATATGCTAAAGAAATATACTAAATCCTTTTACAAATTAATTGTGGAAAATAAACACAATCACCAATGAAAACAAGTAACGAAAGAAGGAAATCAATCGACAATACATATATTTTCCCGGGGAAATATTACTGCTCAAAACCCCTCTATCTTCTATTGTATATTCAAGAAGGAATCATGAAACAATTACAATGCACTCTTCTCACAGGAGTCTCCTGCACTCTCACAACTATCTCACACTGATCCGGACAAAATCGACCAACACTTAGAAAATTTTCAGCCTCTTCTCAGCCTTCCTTTCTTGTGCAACTCATGTGGAATGCAATCCCTATTCTTTAGGAATTTCAGCCTTCCAAAACTGCGCAATGCTCATGGGAAATCCTAAAGGTGTTTTACTGCATGTGGGAAGCTTACTAATAATACAACTGATAGTTAGCATCCCTTTAACCTTTGTCTCAACTAGGTCTCCATCAGAACTGACATGCATGCATATATTAATAGTAAATCACCAGTTACATGACAAATCACTGCATATGAATTAAATTTTATTTAAATCACTTGAAATATCACTAGTGCAAAAAACAGTTACAACTAGTTGAATTGATTTTAACTTAATTAATTGAGCTAACTAACTTCTCATAAATTAAACTAAGGCACTAACTGCAACTTGGACTCAATAAATAATAAAATCACTCTGAATGTCTCACCAACCACCCTCAACTCAAATTCCATGAGCTAACTGATTTTAGCACACTCAGTTAACTATTACAAGTGATTATGAGATAAGATTACATTTTATTGTCCAATTTAATTAAGGGAAAATTAAATTAGACACACATTTCTTGTTGACTTTTCAACACTAACTATTTTTTGTTTTTTGTAATAATATAAATATTCTATCTCCAGGAAATTGAGTAATTATTTTATTGATTCAACCATTGTCGTGTTTAGTAGCTCATTGATTCCTATCCTTATCTATATTTCAAAATTTAGTTAGTTTGTAATAGTTTTATTTTTTCAATTAGGTATTTTAGTTTATTTTGCATGCTCCCTGTTGTTATGATCATTCAATATCTCACATCATTCAAAAAATTAACCATGGTTATTGAGAGAGAATATATACGGGTCTCTTATCCCAAAAAATGTGAGGTCTAATTGGGACCTCGTACTAGAGATAGCACTTCTGACTATTTCGGGTTTATTTATTCTTGTCAATAGTAAATTTAGTGCTACAAGGAGGGGTTGAATTTCATGGTTTGTAAGAACTATCATTCATACCACACAAGCATTCTTGGAAAGGAAAAACCCACCCAATAGCCACACACCCTTCTCTCCTATATTGAGCATAAAAAAAAGGAAACCAATTATAAATATGTTCCCTATAATCCCGAGAATGCTAAACCCTCTAACAATGCTATATATTTTATCCCTTATACCAATTTTAATGTCCTCAAAAATAATATTTTTTCTTATGCTAAGGAAATTGGAAGACTCCATGTATCTATTTTTCTCCCTAGAAAAATAGATACTAAAATATTGGTCACCAAAGTTTGTATCCTAATTGATTTTTTCAAATATATTATTGAACATGCTTCTCAAGAAATATCTAGTCATTTTGATAAGATAAATCTAACTCCATATGTTTCTCTGCCATATACATGTGTACAATTTGATACATATGACGAAGTTGGTCATATTAATCATAACTATTAATCTTTTGATTTTAAGCATGAATAAAATCATGATGATATAATGGATATAATGCCTAGTAATCCCTAGCCTAAATGGATGTTCAAAGGGTTCCTCAAATTTTGAGGAAATTTTCATTATCTTGCTACATAATTGAAGAGGTTCCTTCCATACTTTGATTCCAATAATTCTATCACTCTTGAAAGCCACATAAACAATTTCTATCTAGCCTTATACATGATGAATGTGCAACATGATGATGTGGTCTATAAGAGTTTTCTTATACCTTTGAAAACAAATCATACACATGGTATTATAATCTACTTCTTACTTCAGTAGTTGATTGGGATTATCTTGAGAGGGATTTTCCTTAGTAAATTTAGTGAGGAAAGTTCCATTTCTACCTTTCTCAAAGAAATTATTACAATCAATAGGTAAAATAAAGAAAAATTTAATGATTTTAATCATTGTTCCACCATTTTACTGAGTAAGCTACCCAATGACTCTCGACCTATTGATCCTTTGACTATAGAATATTACATCTAATCCTTAAACCCCCATACAACCATATTTTTTACTTTATCCTAGATCATAAATTTGAGGAAGCTACAAAAGTGGATAAAGAAATGTTATCTCTAGTAGGGAATATGCCTAAGGAAGAGCCTATGGTTAGCAGTAACAAGCCTCTAGTGTTAACTAAAGTGGTGGAGGAACAAGAAATAGATTTAGAGAGTGTACTCAAACTTGTGAAGAGGATTTCAAACAAAGTAGGTTACTTGAAGAAGAAATCAGGGGAAAGTTCATTAGAGAATATACGTTTATAAAATTAAAAAAAAAAAACTAATAATTATACCAAACCCACTGAAAGTTCAAATGTAAACCAAAAATTAGGTGATTTTGGGATGGATAAATTTTGTTCCAATAATCAAGCAAATAATTATGATAAAAAATATCCTCAATAGGTAAACTCTATGATGTTAGTTATTAATAAATTCTTAGAGAAATAATCATTATTTTTTGATATAATTCAAGAATCTAATGATGAACCTAGCACAGTAGAAGAATAAATTAGTGAACTATTAACTACCTTATGAGATTAGGTAGTAGGTATTTATATGCAAACCATCAAGACAACTTCCTTAGGAGAAACATAATTTACCTAGCTAGCCCCAAGGGATTATAATATTCATTGTAAGGAACCCGCACCTGATACTTCCAAAGGAAAATATTTTCTAATATCACTACTGCCACCCCAAAATTTTATGAAAATTAGTGGATCTACACCTGGTACGAACACTATATTTGTACAAAATACCAAGACAAAACTTATCCCCTTTTATATTATAAATAAGAACTTAATTTTTTTGTAGAACAAGAAGGAGTTACCTCTATAAAGAACACTAAGTATTCAACTCCTATTGATAGCACTATATTCCTAGCTTCTATAAAAAAAATCCCATAGCATATTATGCGATCAAAGATATGAAGAAAACCAGGAAAAATTTCTCACTTTTAGACCTTTGAAAATTCCTCAACAAAGAGATTTACTTATAAAATCCTTTAAAAAATATCCTACTATTCCAAAATCTACAACAAATGCTTAAATCTCATGGAAAACCTCTACTAAAAATGTTGAGCAGCTCAAATATTTCCAACCCCACTATTAGTTCTACTAGTACCAAATGTCTTTCACAGTATCAAACCCCACCTTCCCTTCTAACTTTTGAAATTTTCAACCACAATGTGCACAATTTCTTGGTTTACTCTAGATCTTCCTGCAATTTCATGCCTTATATTATGTGCCATAAAATTAGTTTTGTGGAAGCAACATCTAATGCTAAAATCATTCAACTAGACATGTCAAAAGTCAAGGTCATAAGTGTGCTAAAATATCTCTTGATTATACTATCCTCTAATCCCTGATTTCATTAACTGATAGACATCATATTAATTGAATTAATTTAATATTATAGTCCATTTTTTAGCACAGATTGGTCCATAAAACACCAAGGATACTTTGCTTCACATTGGTATCACATCTAGCTGTCCTGTAATAGAAGCAATAATCAAATAAGGGAATAAAAAAAGTCTCGCATGAAACAAACAGTGGTACGACTGAGAGGAGAAAATGAAACTATTATTTTTGTAGATAACATAATGGGAAGCTATTTTATAGAAACTAAAATTGGTTTCTATATAGCCTAGCCATCATCCTTACCATCTGATAGAAAATTTGAATTCCTTAAATTATCACAAAGTAATTCTTATGGTCATTGTATACTATATTTAGATAGCAATATTTATACTAAAATATAAGTAGATACTAACTTTTTTACACTATATTTTGATGGTTCTAAGATGTAGGGTGGAGTCAAAATTAGATATCCCAATTGATGTACACAAATATAAAAATATAGATATCTAGTTGATTAGAATTTGACTACACTAACAGTTGCAAAGTACAAAGAAATTAAGTTTGGGATGAATAAATGCCTTTATCTAATGGTATAGTTTTAAATTTTTGGTTGATTCAGAGGTAAGTGTCCTTAAAGAATGTAAAATTATTTATTGTTTTCCTTTGCATCTCAAAGTATATAAGTAAGAGGAATGAAAATTGATTTAACTATTCAAAAAAAAAATTATTGTTTCCATTCCTTGATTTATGAATGTCAATGTTGACACTTTGGAAAATGGAACTACCAGATTCACTCTTCTATGTCACAATTTTTTCAATTGAAATTATTTTCAAGTTTGGTGTCCTTGATAACGCTACTAATTGGTGGGTATATAATGATGATACATAAGTAGTAGACTTGATAACCAATGTAGACATGTTCAAGGATGTTGATAACGAGGAAGAACATGACAAGCAAGGACATCAAGTGAAAAATAATCCAAATGAAGCAAGGGCGATCCCATATCCAAAGGGGTGGTTTCAGTTGAAATTGTTTTTTTTTTTAATTAATATTTTGCGCACCTACCAATGTTAAGACTCGCAATCCTCCCTTGATACATAGACTCATAAATTTGGGGGCTAAACAAAACCTGAAATTTGTCAATCTAGACACCTATTTCTCATCGGTATAAAAGCACACATTTTTCGATATTTTGACAAATTACAATGACACCTTTGCATGGAAACATGATGATATGAAAACGTATGAATATCACATTATTTGAAACCTTATTCCAATCAAGGATGATGCCAAGAAAATTTAGTAGAATATAAACAAGGTACACCCCACAATAGAACCATTAATATAGAAGGAACATAATAAGTTAGTGGACACATGGATAATTTTAAACCCATACATTCACTATGGGTTCTAAACCTTGTACTAGTGAGAAAAAATTCAAGATAAATTAGATTCTACATTGATTTTGAAAACCTTAGTCGAGCCCCTGATAAACATGTCAGATCATCCTTTTCATCCTATGGAATAAATCCTCTAACAAGTCTTGGGCTCTAGAATGTTTCCCTTGCTAGATGGATTATTTGGATATAATTGGGTCCTATTTGGAGAAGAAGACAGGTTCAATACCAATTTTTGAACTAAATGGTGGACCTTTTCTTACAGATGGATTCCTTTTTGGCTAATAGAAGTTGGTGCCATTTTCTATTTTTCAATGGTTATAGCATTCATATTTTTTTTTGGGAAGAACCTGGTATTCTGTCTTGATGATGTCACCATCTTCTCCAAGCGAAGGTTAGACCAACCCCACAACCTTAAGAAAATATTTGAAAGGTGCAAAAAGTATGGGGTTTTGCTCAATATGAAAATGATTGTTTTTGTTGAAGATTAAGGTAACCTTCTAGGTCACATGGCCTCCAAATGAGGTATATCTACGGATGTATAAATGATAAAATAAATCAAATAGATACCTTCTCCTAATAACAATAAGTCCGTGTAGTCCTTCTTGGGAAAAATAAAATTTGTGAAAAGATTGGTATTTGAGTTTTCCCAGATTGTTAAGCCTCTATAAAAAATGATTAATAAAGACACTTAGTTAAAATGGAATACAATGGAAAAGGAGTATTTTATCAAAATCAAGGATTCTATGGCACAATCCCCTGCTTGTATAATCACAATTTCAGTAATGAATTCTCAATTTACAACTTCACATCTCACTTCTCCTTAATAATTGTAATCACCCAAAAATATGGCCAAGGAGATGAAAGGAAAATGTGCCTTATGAGTATGAATTTAAAGGTGCATAATTGAACTATACTAACATAGAAAATAAGTCTATGTATTTTATAAGGCAGTCAAGCATTCTTGACCATATATTATCAAGATCCAAGTAAAATTAATAGTTCCCTAACCTTTAGTAAGATCATTTTTTATTGCAAAAGGAACAAGGGGAATGGAGAGACAAGTATATGACCTCTTTATATAAATATTTTTTAGAATTAAAACCTTCCCACACTATTAAGTGTTCTAGTATGTGTTGACTCTATGCTAAATCCTTAGACCTAGAAAAAAAAGGAAGAGGAAGGATGGGAGAATGAGTTATCCATCTACTCACTTTACACCCCCTATAATTCCAAAAGAGAAAACTAATTGTACAAGGAAATAAATAAATATATGCAAGAGAGTACTATGTGTAATAATAATAATGCCAAGAAATGAAGAGTTATTATACTCAAAGTTTCACAATACCAACTGCTCAATGGGGTACTTTTTAGAAATTACCACAATCGATTTCTTCTGTATTATTTGGAAAATACTGATCTTGAGAAGATTATCTCATAAATTCATGATAGGAAAGGTGATATAATTATGTGAAACCACTACAAAATATCCTCAAGGGAGGATACTACTAGTCTACATTGTTCAATGAATCCAATTCCTATGCCATAAGATGTGTGATTTTTTGTAAGTGTTATGGCCATGGAATGTTGAGCTATTTTTTTTTTTTTGGTTATTATGCGAATAGAAGCATCCATTTCAATTGATAGCCTATATTTTCCTCTCTTTCTCTCTCTCTCTCTCTCACTATATTGACTAGATTTTTCCCTTTTTTATTGAGTGGTAAATAAAACACCCTTTACAAGCATAAAATCTACATTATCATCTTCTCCATCAAACCTTGACCTTGAAAAAACATCACACACTCATAATTTAATATGAAAAACTTGATTTAACCCGAAACGAATTCCCTTAATGAGTCTGAAGAAGGTGAACACCCTAGCTAGCTTGTCACACTCTTTCCTTGTTTGATTCAACCCTGGAACCATGAGAAGTCATTAGATTTATTTCTAGTATCTAGATCATTTTTTTATGACAATATAACCCCTATTATATCTCTCCATGTCCATTAAATTTGAAATATTCCTCACTTCACTTCCTAGAATAGACCTCACCAAGTCTCCTAGGGTTTATCTTTTAGGCACACTCTATGTGCCCCCTTTCCTAGATTCACTATTGGAACTTGGATCAAGTATCACTCACCAATACACTATTCAATCCTCTTTATGACATGATCACATGTGCTTCTCTCCCAGAAACTCTAACCTTAACCTTTGTAGTATAGAGAAACATATTTGTGGAGAAATATGGAGATATCTTAGTCAAGATTGTGGGTGTAGTAGCTATAGTGTCATTTAAGATGCTACCCTTGGTTGATCCTACCATCCTTGATTTTTCCTATACCACAAAATTTTTTACCTATGGAAAGGTATGAAAGGCAGACGAATAGGCCAATAGATAGACACAGCTAGCCTTAATCTCAGAACTTCAGTTTTTTTTGTTTATATATTTGTTAGCTAATATGTATAATGAGTGTTATTTTTTTAATGGGTTGTGTAGGGAAAATATGAATTTTTTAAAGAAAAGGGCCTACAAATCCAATATAGGTGAAACCTTAGATGAAAGTCACCTTCTATCTCGCTTTGTCCTTATTTTAGGGACACCCATGGCTTAATTGGTAAATTTACGATGTATTCATGGCCATAAGTGTGTCGTCTATTCCAGAGAGAACACCTTCCTTCAAATGAATTCAATTTACAAATCTACATGGATATTAGAAGGTCTTGGATACACAATATGGTTTCTCATCCCTCGGTCTTCCCATGTGGAAATGAAATTGAGTGGCTAGTAAAGCATGACAATATTGAGGAAGCCATGACTAAGGATAGTCACAGAAAGCCTATTTACACATTTAGTGCCTCTAGTATTGAGATGTATTAAAAACTCCCCAAGGAAGAGATAGCCTTTTATGAGGATTGGATATTATATTTTAATATATTTCCTAGATATATTTTGAGGACATGATGGAAAAACAAAGAAACCTTTAGGTCTCAACCAAGAAATAAGTATCCTATCAATCTTTTGAAGAATCCATTTCATCTAGTGTTTTCCATGTTATATAGGGTGTATGGTAGATATAACATAGAAAAAATCTATGGAAGATGGGTCCCACTGATGTATTCTATGATAATGGAGGGAGGCATATTTAATTATGATGATATCGTATCTCTCTCTCTCCCTTAAGGATAATATCAAACAAGCCCATAAATTTCAATAATGGGTTGTAAGTGGATATTTCAAGAGTAGCCAATGCACATTTATTTCAAATTCAAATGGAAGTCTCACTACATAAAATCTCACACCAAAATATACTAGTTTTACTTGATCCTACTTTACGAAATCATGTTCCTTGTCCCTATACCATGCATGTCTAAAAAGTCTAGGAAGCTCATTTCCATAGTTCATGAATGGTTTGTTGATCAACATGGCACTTTTTTCAAAAGCTTGTGTCTGACCAAGTGATACTACATGAAATATGATATTGTGTATGCATAGGGGTAGGTGGACATTCTTATGGGACAAGAAGGTCCCCTGGCCACACTTAGGAATACACCTGGGTTCTTATTATTTAAAATAAATGAAAGAATCTAGGGCATAATCTGATGCTTTGACATTGTTCCAATTTGGGGATATGACACTCCATAGATATTATCCCAACTCCATGTTAAAGAAAAATTGTACAAAATGCTAATATAGGTGGGGCTACTATTTAAAAACATGGGCTGAGGAAGAGAGAATTTAGAAAATTTCCATGAACTTATTAAAATTTAATTTCAATATAGGTTATAATACATGTTAAACAAAAATAGATAAATTCTAAGCCAATAGGGAATCCCTTGGAAACAATCAAGTTGTCTAGCAAGAAGTAGCTAGAGTTGCATCGTAGGAGAAGTTGAATCAAGAGGAAGAAGAAGCCCGAATCACCTAGGAATTTTAGCTCAAGAAGAAAGAACAAGAATAAATGACGAAAGAGAAATAATTAAAAAGAAAAGAAGATTAATAAAGGAGAAAATAAAATGAAGAAGAAAAGAAGAGACAAAAACAAGAAGTTGAGGCCAAATCGTGGGAAGAAAGTCTCAAGGCCCAACAAGAAGTACATGAAAAAGTTTTCCACCAAAGCACAACTTCCATGGATGTTGAAATATTTCAAATAATGGCTCCTACCATCATAGGTGGTCACCTACCAATTACAGAGATAGGCATAATTTGAACAAGGAAGAGGAAAGTGGTTAACCTAGGAAGATTCAAATATGACCACACCATGAACATGATACTATATCACAAGGAAAAGACCATGTCAACCCTTCATCTACCTCCAATGTTAGTCACCATAGAATAAGAAATTATACTAGACACACAAAATAACCACTTGTTATTTCCTAAGAACACATAACATTATCTCAATTCATCAACATAAATGTGAAATACCTCCTTGAATAACTGAATTATAATGATGATTGCATAGTAGATATGGAGAAAATGGTCAAGCTATTAAATTTTCAAAATATAGATGAAACAAGAGGGCACTAACATGGATGATTGCAATCCATATGCATATAATGTGTGTGAATCCTACAAGTCTATGGTAAAACAGGACTACCCATTATATCCACCAAGTTGCTATCACTTTGGGTATTGCCCAAGAAGAGAAACACTCAACTTCAAGGAATACAAAATATTATGGACTAAATGGAGTGATGTTTCAAGTAAAATCCATAGGCTCCAAAAAATGTCCCTAGGATCAATGAAGGACTATAATATGACTCCATTGCTATCAACAAGGCCCTTAAGATCTAAGTAAAGCTTGAAAAAGATGTATATGGGTTTGTAACTTAGTATTACCAACATTATTCCTTAGTTGAGAGATTAGTCAAGATGAAAATGTTTCCAACTGTTGGGGCCCAGGGTGAAACCATGCCAAATGAAGAAGTAAATAGGGAACTAAAAGAGATGTTGATTTCTAGATAATCATATTTTAGTGTCTTCACAAACAAACTAAAAAAAATACAATGTCAAGAAACACATTATGAATCTCTTAAAGAAACAAACACATGAATTCCTTTATGATCTTATTGAAGAATGATGTACAATCCCTTTATTAGAGCACATAAAAAAATTATGTGATAATGGAGGGGATATTACCTAGTAGGATTAATGTGACTTTCTAATATTATGATATTTGGATAACCTATATTCATGACGTCCCGGGGATCCCTATAGAAGATCCAATCACATTGTAACAAATATTTTTTAGTGTCTACGAGTTTACATATTATTGTTGTTAATTTACTTTTCCAATTATGAGAATACAAAGATATTGTAACTTTCGAGTGGAAGCTCAACAATCCCCCTAGGCAATTATTCATGTAATCTATAAATGACATAAATCTCCTAGTGATAAGAGCTTTTGGATTCTTAAACCTTACTTTTGAACATTTATATCTTTAGAAAATTTTTATAGAGTTCAATAAATAGGATCTAGGAAGCCTACGTATTCTATCTCTATGAGAATAATATTAATAAACCTGAGAAGACAACTACTGGAATTGTTACTAATAAACATTGTGATTTTTCTTCAAAATAATATCAAGTACTTTAATTTGTCTGTGCATTATGTTATATTTATTAGTATTAGATAAAAAATTATTCTATGAATTATATAATTTTTTCTCACATTGTTTCTAATTCATTATTGTCACTTTATTTAATGAGTATTTGTTAGAATATAGATTGAATATTTTTTGTTTTCTCTAATAAGTTAAACAATTGAGTTCCAATAAATTGGCTAACAGATTTTTTTATTAAGCTATTGTCATGTTTAGTAATTCATCTGTTCCTATCTTTATCTATCTTTCAACATTTAGTTAGTTTACAGTCGTTTTATTTCCACAATTAAATAGATGTAGTTTAGTTTGCATGCTCCTTTTTGTGAGAATCTTTAAATATATCACAACTTAAAAAAAAACAATCATAATTTATGGATCAAAATATAGATGAGTCTCTTATCCCAAAATTGTGTGAAGTTTATTTGAACTTCATATTAGAAAGAACCCCGGTAACTATTGTTGAGTCATTTATCTCTATCAACATAGTTGTAACATTTATTTATCCCAAATTCTGTGAAATTTATTTGAACTTCATATTAGAAAGAACCCCGGTAACTAAGTCATTTATCTCTATCAACATAGTTGTAACATTTATTCATTCAAACTTTCATTATGGTGAAACTAGGTTTTTAATTCGATTGTAGTCAATGATGTTATAAAATATTATATTGCAATGATTTACATTAACGTAGGTATAATCAAATAATTTATTCGTTTAAATATAACTAATTAATTAAGTGGTTATATATTATTAGAAATTAGTTTTATAATTGTCAATACGTTAAAAAAATAACATATTTGTTTAAATAATACAACTAATTAATTCAGTGGTTATATATTATTATAAATTAGTTTTATAATTAGCAATCCATTGAAAAAAAAAGTTCATCGCATACATGAAATGTGGAAGAAATTAGCATTAAAAACTAGTATATCGATGCATTCTCTTCAATCAAACAAAGTGGCACATGATATTAATATATGTGCAACAATACTTTTAAATGATTATCATACATTTATGTGTATAATTGATTTTGCACAATAATGTGATTTAAATGCACAAAGACAACCATGTCTATAATTTTTATACAAACATGGCTAAGTTAAGCTCATAAAATAACATTGTTCCCAATGATGCCATTATTATTTTGGTGACTATTATCGTTAACATATATGACTTTATATTGTGAAAACAAATGTATGCATCACTAATAATTAATTCGTAAGGTATACATGTTGTTTTAAAAATATGTAATATCCAATATTTTTTTCATATATCGTATACACTAAATATTTCAATTAACATCCAATGCCATGTAAAAGAGATTGTGAGAAGAAAAGGAAATAGATTTAAGTAATTAAAAAAAAGAAATAGGTGTTAGGAATAAAATTAGAAAAATTGGAGAGTAAATAAAAATCTAATAAAGTTAAATAAATTGGCTCAAAAATGTGAAGAGGATGAAGATGGAAAAGTTGATGAAGAAGATATTGTATAATAATTAGCAAGATTGTTGAACTAAAGATTAATAGAAATTAAAGTTTATTCTTATATAAGAAGTATAAATAAATATTGAGAGAATTATTACTAACTTAATGATATGGATAATATTTTGAATTTGAGAGAATAGGAGATTCTTGAAAAATCAAGCTAGTGATTACCAAATTAAAGGGCTAAATTGATTTCAGGAGAGATAAAAATTTTTATAGCTATATTCATATAAATTTAATTATATAAGATAATTTGTGACAAAACAATCCATACAATACACAAATATACACTTCATATGATAAGGAACCTATTCAACTAGTTTTCAAGCATGTTAATATTTGAAAATCACTATTCAAAATCAAATTAGTTGGAAAATGTTTTCTTCATTAGAAGCACCATATCATTTAACGTTTTAAAACGTGTGACTAAAATGATCATAAAAGAATAAAGAAATTTCCTAAAGGAAGAACTTATCATAACTACAAAGAATTTCATAATTCCAAACAAAAAGTGGAAGAAGTGTGGGATGAGAAGTATGAGAAGACCAATGAAATTTTTGACAAAGAAATAAAAATAAATGAAGAAATAGAGGTTTTAATGGATTTAGATAACAAGTAAGATGCTTCAAGTTCACATCAACAATGTATTTACATTTTTATCATTTGTGGTGAATGTTGGAGAATGTAGTAAGGAAAATTTTAATTTTAATTCTCCTTAACCTTAATAATTGATAATGAACTTAGTTTTCTTCATATGTTTCTTTATTAGACATTTTCATGAAATAACTATGAAGAGAAAAAAATAGTAAAGACAATGGACATAGGAAGTAGGCTCCAAGCCAGGGCAAAACCCCTCCAAGGGGAAAACCCAAAAATAATCTCTTCTTTTCTTGTAGAATCTACCTCAAATGAGAAAACCAAGTCCCAAAACCCTAGATCAAGTCTTCCTCCAACCACCAAGTTAGCCCTCCAAGAAAAGCCCTTGTAGTAGGTCAAAGTCTTCCAAAGTTAACAAGAGTCAATTTCCTTCAAATAAACTCTCATCCCTACAACTTCGATCTGTAATTTGACCTCCAATACTTCGTCCCTACATCAACACAAAAACCCTATTTCACTTTTCACGTGAGTAGAAAAGTACAACCTTTTGTCTCTTTCCTTCGCTATGGTCTCCTCCTTTTATCCTAACCTTTTTAGCTTCAAATCTTGACCTTCTTTCACAAAGTTTTGAACCTGCAACTAGATTTGAAATATGGGTCTTTGTAGGAGTAATAGAAACCCTAAAATTTTTCATGTGTGAGAGAAATATAGTCATAGAAATAAAAAATTGGTTCTCTCCTTGATATGGTATCTTCTTGTATACCTTCACTCTTACTTCCTTCTCTTTTTGAGCTTCAGATTGAACTTCTTTCTTGAGATTTGAATTAGTGAGTAATGAGGTAAAATTTGTTTCTATTTATAGGATTTTTCATGGGGTTGAATACCCTCCTTTATGTCGACTTGTCACCACTAGGGTCAAGTTATGCTTGGAGGCTCATAGAACTTTCTATACTCAATATAAATATCTTTTACATGTTACAACTTACCCAAAAAGATCTTATACAATTTAAATGGACTCTCTTGACTCAAGAAAAATATTCTTTTGACATGAGAATCTCTATAAGCATGAAGAAAATGCTTTTACCTAGATGGCCATCAAAATGGAGCATGAAACCCATGTTTAAAAATAATATATATATATATATATATTTTTTTTTTCTTGTAACAAAAAATATACATATTGACATGAGTACAATGACAATTAAGAAGATCGAAAATAATTACATTTTCCAATAGTGAAGGGGGGAAAAAGTGATTTGAATGTTTTTTTTTTAGAATCTACATGAAAATTTTAGCACAAAAATCAAGTAGGTCACAAGGAGGGGTAAGAGGATTTTAAAAACTATATGTTTCTACAAGGAACATTTTTTATGCACATTCAAAGATGGATATCCATGTATTTTATGTTTCCAATTCTTTTCATCAAATCTTGACAAAAATTTATAACCTATTTATTACTTTTGAAGCATACTTGCAATATATTTCATGATTACATGTTGAGAAAAAACTAGATGAAAATTGACATTAGATTGCCACAGTATAAGAAGATTAACATTGTAAACATTTATCGTATCATCAATATGTGCATGCTAATATATTTATTTTGAATTTATAATATATGAATTTAATATTGATTAATGACATGAACCTTATGTAGAGCAATTAGTGATGCGAAATAATAGACTCCTTTTTGTGCAATCTACACTACAATTTGTGTGTCTTTAAGAAACATTTTCTCCTTAAAAAATATCATAACCTTCATGAGGATTGAAAAAATAAACTTGTGATGTTTTCAAAGGTAGGGATCATCATTTAGGATTCAAGGAACCATTACGTTATATGATGATGGATGTCACAAATATTTAATGTTGTTATATGTTTAACGAAGAATGTATTCTAAGAATGCACATTGGAATGAGGGATACTCTTGCTCCTTCTAGATCTTGACACTTTTTCTCTCCTTTTACTCCCACAAGTATATCAAGCTTCAATCAAACTAATGTTTATAGGTTTTGGAGCACCTATGTGACAACCCTTTTTGCTAATATTTTTTTTTAAATATTTTCATGAATTGTAATTCATGTAAATAATATATGGAATGTAACATTTTTCTTTGGTTAATTCACATCCTTCATTTTTATGGGTTACCCTAAACCATTACAATTCAAAGATGGTTCATAATTTGCATGAATTAAACTAGTTTCCAAAAATTGCAATGAACCGTTAATCAAACGAAGTGATTTTTATTTAGTCATTGTCACACTTTGATTTTTAACTACATGATCTTAGTTTTAATGCTTAGTTTATATTTGTTGTATTGTTTCATTCTTCATTTTTTTCTTGTCTTGAAGCATATTTCCTAATGCATACAATATGGAGTAGGTAATATGAGAAGTGAGACAAATTGAATTACCTGTATTTTCATAAATTTGTAGAATTTTTGCATAATCTTCTTCTTATCTCAATGTTTGTCATCCCTTATTTAGCCTTTTCTCAAACTTCCTTTTTTCTTGGCACTTGTCTCCTTTTCGAGATCAAAATCACCAATTTCCGATGTTTGTTGGCATTTTTTTATGTAATTTCCATGTTGTATTATATTTTCCATGAATGAATGTTCTCTATTATTTATAGATGTCTCAACATTCAGAATTATTTTCTTTTATTTTTTTTTTGCGGTGGTATTATGAGCTTGATCTAGCTATTAAGTCTGTAGCCTTTTTCATCAATGCCATCAATATAGTTGATGTTCAGTTGGTGCGTAGTAATGTTTGCAAGGGCTCGATCGAGCCTCTGTTTAACCATGTTAAGGGCTTGATTGGGGGTTTCTTAAACCCTTAATAGATTTATTTGATTTTTTTTCTTAAGCACTCGATCTAACATTGTAAGCACTCGATTGAACTATCGAGGGCCTAAAAAATAGAGTTTTATCTCCCCTTCTATAGATTTCCTTTCAACACCATTTTGTACCATGGTGGACTTAAGGCAACATTTGTCCGTAAGTGTTGAAGTTGATCATGTTGGATTCATGAAGGAATCCTCTATCCAATGGCATATGAGTTTGAAATTTTTAAATTCATATTACTTTGGACAATTTCAAAGGGGTTGCATACAAAATCAATAACAAAAAAAATTTCAAAAAATAATATCATCTTCATTTATTTATAGTCCTTTTCAAAAGGGTACTCTTGGTTTTTTAATTTATTTAAATAGTAGAAAAATTATTAAGTGAACAAATGTATCTGAAAAATGCAATTCAAATATTAATTGGTGGATTTCCAAAAATAATAATAATAATAATAATAATAATAATAATAATAATAATATATATATATATATATATATATATATATATATATATAATTACGCATTTTCGACTAATTATTTTATGTTAAGAAGAAAAGAATTTCAGTTAATGGAAAATTACAAATTATATGACACTAAAATTCACAAAGCTTATATGAATTTTGAGGATTTCAATTAGGTAAAAAGTAAAATTTTGAAATTTCATAAGCACATTTAGCAAAAAAGTGTAACCAATCTTCATGCATTCAACCAAAACAATTAGCTATTTTTATTCCTTTGAATATAGATTTAAATTAAAATTTGTGTTCATGTTTTAATAACTATAGATGAATTTTAATTAGTGTTATTAGTGAAAATCTAATTTCAATTAAATTTTTTTCTATATATAGAATTATAACTGAATTTCATTTTTTTTTTTATTTATTTATTTATACATGTACAAATCTTATTCTTTAGTTTTGTTATCATTTATTTTATACTTTGGAATAATACACATTTTCTTTTGTCAAACACATTTAAGTGCTCTATCAGACCTAATAAACCTTACGTAATTACACATGGCAAATCTATTTTACTTTGACTTTTTAATCAAGAAAATCGAAAATCGGTTAGATGTAAAATGAATTCTTGATAATAGCCTATGGGTATTCATTATTTACGGGAGCTCTCTGGAGAGGTTTTGGGGGAAAGCGATATGGCCAGTTTCATATCCAGTGTGGTAGTTGTGTGAACTTAAATAAAACATATGGCAGATGTTCGAGGTGAAAATATAAATAAAACACAAATGCTCTGAAGGTTTCAGGTTTGTGTGTACTGTGAATAGCGCATATAATATCGAATCGCAGTGCGAGAGAGTGTTTTTAGTTTTGATATGCTCACTTGCATTTCCTTGTGTTTATTAACGTGGGTTTTAATTTTTTTATACTAGAATAAAATGAGCTTGGGAAAAGTTGGTAATGTAGAAAATAGAAGAACGTGATCAAAGACATGGATGCTTTTATAAAGAAACTCTGGAATTATTTAAAAAAAAACATGTGACCTGTGTGAATCAAAGGTTCCGTGAGAAGCAAAGAATCATGAGCACTCAGCCATTCAACGAGGATATTTTCTATTCACATGGTTGCTCAATCAAGGAGTCAGGAGAAGGAATCAGCCACTTAAAGATAAGTTAACTATGCTATTTCATTCTTTCTTTTTCTTGAAATTTTTTTCATAATGTGTGTTGAAGTATTAACTATTAAAGGCTTTGACGAAGTGGTAAAATTAATCATTTATGAATGTCATGGTAAACTTCATCGATATGTTTATAAAACGAAAAGAAAACAAACATGAATAAATTTTACAAGGAATGCATTATTCCTTGGTGATTAGCATTAATAATGTTGGGTTATTAAATCTTGTTAAAAACCTAACTGCTTAAGTTAACAACCCTTTTATTCAAATCTTAAGGTTATAATGTGAATGAACTCTAGTTCATTATGAATTTATGAATCATATTATAAATGGAATATATACAAATCTACCAAGTAATTTGGTGGTATTTGACAAACGTTAATAAGAATTAAACATTTCTATAAGGAAAGAGAGTTTATGCACATAAAAGATAAGTTCATAAGGTTATTAGTAGTTAATTATTGAAGATATTTCATGGGTTGGAAGATAAGTTAAGGAGTTTCATGAAGAACACATGTTAGTTTATCATAATCTTTTCTTTGGGAAAAATCATAATAGTTACCTTTTGGTAAAATTTTATGTTGTTTTATATATGTTTCTTTCTTGAAAAGGTAACCTCTTGAAAATATTGGTATTATGCTAATCCCTTAGAAAGATATTGATCTTAGTGAATTACCATGATAAAATACATAATCTATGTGAGTTATTGAAAAGATTGTTATGCTAATCTTTTAGAAGGATATTGTTCTTAGAGAGATACCATGGTAAAAGACATAAGGAAAGTTACTATGTTAATTTTCTTAAAAAGAATAATCTCTTGAAAAGATTGGTATTATGTTTATATTTTTCCTTAAAATAGTATTTCATGATGATAGAATTCTAAGAAGAGCATATGTGTTTCCTACATTAAAGGAAAATATAACTCTCTTGCATGCACAAAGAGGGAGAGTTATCTGTCTTGCATGCACCAAGAATAGCCATTGTGTTATAGGGATATATTCTTTGCATGGATAGAAGAAATATTGAGTTATAATGTTTCTTTAGGAAGAATTATTTGTGAGTGCTTTGTGCTATCATAACTATTATGTTAGTTTCATTTGGAATAAGATCATGCAAATGTATACAATATTTGTATTAGCTTTCGTTGGAAAGAATATACATATTTGTATGTGGGAAAATATAGCATGTTGTGTTAGACCAAATTGGAAAGGATTGCTAGTATAATCTTTGAAAAGAAGACATGTATTTGTATGCTTTAATACATTAGTGTTACAGTATTTGCATGCTCTTTTGTGTTAAGCATTCCTTTGGGAAGACTCTTTTGGAAGCTATGTGCTCTGTTGTGTTAAGCATTCCTTTGGGAAGATTCCTTTGGAATATGTATGCATTTGCATGCATGGGAACAACATTTGTTATGTTAGCTTTCCTTTCGTGCACCAAAAGTAATAGCTTAAGGGTTATTTATTTTGATTAAATTTATGTATATCACATGCACGAATATCGTAACTATTATATCATTTCTTTTAAAGAAATGTTGAGGAGATGTAGCTATTTTCTTGCAGGAATGTGTGCTTATGCGAGGGAAACATTAGCTAATGTGATGACTTATAACTAGCACATATGCAGTATGTGTTGTTAAAGGGAGAATGCCAAGGTATTTTACTTCCATGTCATGAATATACAAGAGTAGATGGAGAAGCCACTCTAGTATAGATATATGAAATGTCTGATTAATACTATATGAATCTTGACATCAATGTATGTTGAAGGCATCATTACTAGGGAATGATGGTGACATGTACAAAGGAAATATTATGGTTAACCTGGTGGCAAGTAAATGATTATGGTTCGTGCAAAGGAGTGCGAGCTGTAGGATGATCCAATGTATTATGGTCCATTGTAGAGCATCCATGCCACCAAGATATGAAGATATGAAGATTAGTGGGTAAATTCTATCTTATTTATTATAATGGCTTTAAGCTAGATATTTGTATATTTATTTGTAAGATTTATAACGATGTTTAAGGGATTATCTCCCTTATAAGCCATTGAGTGAGGACTGAATACCCTCACGAGCATTTAATAATAAAATTAAATGTTGTTGGTTTTCACCCTACGGGGTTTCCAGGGTATATTGGTGTTCAATGATGTGATTGATTATTGTGTCGAATTGATGACGTTGATTCCTTTCTTGTTGTGATGTTCATAATGTCAAGTATGTGATGAATACATGAATAATGAAATGAATTCAAGGTATCTCATACAATTTTATGTTAATGTACCATAATAGAGGTTGTTAATGGTTAAGTAACTTAATATTCTTGTACTAAGGCTTCACTATGAACGGGTGAGCATTCTATGTAATGACGAGTAAGGAATATTTAGTAGTGATTGCAGTAGTGGTGCCTTTTGGATTTTTTTAAGCGAAAAGAAATTAATGTATGCTAATAATGGACATCAGTTAAGGTATGATTCTAGAAATCTACATATTGATTGATATATTATTCTAGCAACCTACATATTGAATGATATATGCATTAGTCTACTCTTTACATGAGATGTGTGATTCATGTTTATAACTACATTAAAGAGTAATGAGTAATACATGTTGTTGCAAAACGACTTTCATAACATTGGAATCCTGTTGAGGATGAAAGAAAGTAAAACCTTTGTTGTATTTATAAACAACCTGAGTACTCACTAGTGAAAGTGAGAGTCGTTTATTAACAGTGGTTATATGACATATTACTCATACATTTAGTCAACATAACTAAAGTTACCATGCACTACTCGAAAAACATGAATATGTATAGTGATGGTGTGTGAAACTAATGCATGAATACAAAATATGGGAAAAGTTCTTGAAGAGGATGAGAGTGTTTTAAAATGAAATTGAATGAACCCTTTCATATGTTAAAAATATGCAATGGGTCAAGTAATGAGACTTGACTATAATGACTAGTGGCATTGAATGACTAGTTTTTGAAAGAGTCGTGTGATGGATGCATTAAGATTATTAGTGGCATTGATTAGTTAAGTGTTGTATGACTAACTAATAAAACCTATAAGCATGAATTGGTTTTGATTAAATATTATTACGAGTTGTGAAGAAGTAGATACTTCATGTGTCAGATAGTTGGTAACAACACACTCTTGGAATTGGAAATGTTGGACTATTACTTGCGAAACTGTTACCCCAATCATTATTAACACATACGCATTAATGAATATTTATATACTTTTATACATGACAATACTGTATGCATGAAACTAAAATTAATTTGAAAGTGAATATTTTTGTTTTTAACAATGCATACTTATGATTAGTGTCGTTGATAAGAAAAGCATGGTTAGCTTAATGGAAACAATAAAAACCTGTGAAAGTAAAATAGTGCCATGGAAAAATTGCAACGGTAATTGATAAAGTATCATGCTATAATGTGCATGATTTTGTTATTTGAGAAATAATAATGTATAACACATGGTATCATGTCTTAATGTGCATTATTGTGTTATTTGGGAAATAATAATGTATAACACATGTATGTTATTCATGTTCCCTGCTCATCTAGATATCATTAGACCCATGTGGATGGTCAAGTATGATGTATGATGTACATAAAGTTTCTTTTTTCTTTATGTATAATGTGCATAAAGTTCATTATGTAATCTACTATGGGAAAAAATGCTAAAAGAGGAATTTAACATGCCAGAAAGTTGACAACTATTGTGAAAGGATAGAAGGCCTTGGGTTGATGGTGGTTGCCTACCCAGAGGGGTTGATGGCGTTTACCTGCCCAGATTTCCTCTCCCTAGATATATATGATCTCATTAAGGGAAAAGAGTTGGACAAGATGGTGAAGAGGGGAAAACCTAAGGTAACTCTATTGATTTTGGAGTCTGTTGGAGGAGGTCCAAAATTCCTCATAGATGGGATGATGTCAGAGGAATACGCATGATGTTGCGAAGAGGAATCCATACTGGACCTGGAATGGTCTTTTGCAAATAACTATTTGGATGTGAAAATGACTCGATTTGGTTATGGAAACCAACTCCCATGGGTTGGGAGGAGAATTTTGTTTACCATTGTGGTTCTCATAGCAGAACAAGTTAAGTAATAAGTTATGCGTTATATTAAAATGAATTTTTATATGATTGTGTAAATATCTTATGTATATATTAAGAGGAAAGGAGCTTAGCACCCGGAAAATGAATTACTAAATGTATAAGCTCATTTATTTTATTACTAATTTGTTTGAATGTCTTAGCAGAGGCTAGGATATTCCCATGGTACATTGATTGACCATTAGTACAATTAGAGAGCTAGGTTCTCTCTGAGTAATTTTTGAAGTATTGTGTGGATGTCTTTAGCAAGAGCTAAGACAATGTGCACGTGATGCATTGATTAGAGGTTTGGTGCTCTCTGAGTACTTGTGGAAGTAATCAGATTAAAACATCTATTGATATTGCATGAATGTTTGATAGTTGCAAGCATTTCATTTGATTGAAACTATGTGACTAATGTGATTGGATTTGTTAGTCATACATTACAGGCTCTTTCCATGGAGTGTTAATGGGTTGTTCAAGCATTCTCAGAGAGTTTGTGTAAGTCAACATTACTTCCAATAATTAATTGGTAAGAAATGATAAGTTGGTATAGAGATTTTTTCTATTTTGAGCTACATCTGCTTATGAATATGGATAAAAATATTCTTGTTTCAATTAATGTCATCTAAGGAAAATAAAATGTTTCACTGTGAAAGGGAAGGACCCCCTTTGGGTTGTTTATATTATTATATCATGAGTATAAGTTTAAGCTTCAGTGGGAGAAGCACACCGAGGATGGTGTACTTTTCAAGGAGGGAGTATGTAACAAACCTACTCAACCTTACGTAATTACACATGGTAAATCTATTTTACTTTAACTGTTTAATCAAGAAAATAAAGAATCAGTTTGATGTAAAATGAATTCTTGTTAACAGACTATGGGTATTCATTATTTACGGGAGATCTCTGGAGAGGTTTTGGGGGAAAGCGATATCCAGCGTGGCAGTTGTGTGAAGTTAAATAAAACATCTAGCAGTTGTTCGAGGTGAAAAGATAAATAAAACACGAATGCTCTGAAGGTTTCAGGTTTGTGTGTATTGTGAATAGCACATATAATATAGAATTGTCGAGTGAGAGAGTGTTTTCAGTTTTGATATGCTCACTTGCATTAACTTGTGTTTATTAATGCGGGTTTTGATTTTTTTGATACTGGAATAAAATGGGCTCGGGCAAAGTTGGTAATGTAGCGGGCTCGGGCAAAGTTGGTAATGTAGAAAATAGAGGAACGTGGTCGAAGACATGGAATCTTTTATAAAGAACTTTGGAATTCATTTAAAAAAAACACGTGACCTGTGTGAAGAAAAGGTTATGTGTGAAGCAAAGAATCGTGACCACTCAACTATGTGGCGAGGACATTTTCTATTCGCATGATTTCTCAATCAAGGAGTCAGGAGAAGGAACCAACCACTTTTCTATTTTCTATTTCATTCTTTCTTTTTCTTGAAAATGTTTTCATAATGTGTGTTGAAGTACTGACTATTAAAGGCTTTCACGAAGTGGTAAAAATAATCATTTATGAATGCCATGGTAAACTTCATCGATAAGTTTATAAAAAGAAAAGAAAACAAATGAGAATAGATTTTACAATGAATGCATTATCCCTTGGTGATTAGCATTAGTAATGTTGGGTTATTAAATCTTGTTAAAAACCTATCTGCTTAAGTTAACAACCATTTTATTCAAAGCTTAAGGTTATAATGTGAGTGAACTCTAGTTCGTTATGAATTTATGAATAATATTATAAATGGAATATATAAAAATCTACCAAGTATTTTGGTGGTATCTGACAAACCTTAATAAGCATTAAAAATTTCTATAAGGAAATAGAGTTTATGCACATAAAATATAAGTTCATAAGGTTATTTTCCCGAAAAGAATTTAGTAGTTAATTCTTGAAGATATTTCATGGGTTGGAAGATAAGTTAAGGAGTTTCATGAAGAAAAAATGTTAGTTTCTCATAATATTTTCTTTGGGAAAAATCACAATAGTTACTTCTTGGTAAAATATTATGTTATTTTATATATGTTTCTTTCTTGAAAAGGGTAACCTCTTGAAAAGATTGGTATTATGCTAATCCCTTAGAAAGATATTGATCTTAGTGAATTACCATGATAAAAGGCATAATCTATGTCAGTTATTGAAAATATTGTTATGTTAATCTTTTAGAAGGATATTGTTCTTAGAGATATACCATGGTAAAAGACATAAGGAAAGTTACTATGTTAATTTTCTTAAAAGGAATAATCTCTTGAAAAGATTGGTAATATGTTAATATTTTTCCTCAAAATAATATTTTATTATGATAGAATTCTAAGAAGAGCATATGTGTTTCGTACATTAAATAAAATCTAACTCTCTTGCATGCACAAAGAGGGAGAGTTATCTGTCTTGCATGCACCAATAATAGCCATTGTGTTATAGGGATATATTCTTTGCATGGATAGAATAAATATTGAGTTATAATGTTTCTTTAGGAAGAATTATTTGTGAGTGCTTTGTGCTATCATAACTATTATGTTAATTTCATTTGGAATACGATCATGCAAATGTATGCAATATTTGTATTAGCTTTCGTTGGAAAGAATATACATATTTGTATGTGGGAAAAGATAGCATGTTATGTTAGACCAAATTGGAAAGGATTGTTAGTATAATCTTTGAAAAGAAGACATGTATTTGTATGCTTTATTACATTAGTGTTACAGAAAGAAAACTTGTGTTTGCATGATCTTTTGTGTTAAGCATTCCTTTAGGAAGACTCTTTTGGAGGCTATGTGCTCTGTTCTGTTAAGCATTCTTTTGGGAAGACTCATTTGGAATCTGTATGCATTTGCATCCATGGGAACAACATTTGTTATGTTAGCTTTCCTTTCATGCACCAAAAGTAATAGCTTAAGGGTTATTTATTTTGATTAAATTTATGTATATCACATGCACAAATATCATAATTGTTGTATCAGTTCATTTAAAGAAATGTTGGAGAGATGTAGCTATTTTCTTGCAGGAATGTGTGCTTATGCGAGGGAAAAATTAGTTAATGTGATGACTTATAACTAGCACATATGCAGTATGTGCTGTTAAATTGAGAATATCAAGGTATTTTACTTTCATGTCATGAATATACAAGAGTAGATGGAGAAGCCTCTCTAGTATAGATATATGAAATGGTTGATTAATACTTTATGAATCTTGACATCAATGTATGTTGAAGGCATCATCAGCAGGGAATGATTGTGACATGTACAAAGGAAATATTATGCTTAACCTGGTGGCAGGTAAATGATTATGGTTCATGCAGATGAGTGCGAGCTGTAAGATGATCCAATGTACAATGGTCCATTGTAGGGCATCCATGCCACCAAGATATGAAGATATGTATAGGAAATGAATCTTAAATTATAATGATATTTAGTATGTTTATATAATTAATGTTGTAATTAAAGATTTATTTTAATTATAGATTTAATATAAATGGAAATGGATTAAATTCTTTTAAGTGTAATTTTTTTTTAAAGTGTAATATACAATATGTTATTTTTTATTATTTAAATTATATTTGTGAATGCTAAATAAAATATATGTGACAAAATAAAAGTTTTAACATAAAAATTTAATTTTACATAAGTTTTAACTATAAAAGTTTAAATTTACATAACATCTATATTGATATCACATTTTATCACTCAAATTAAAATAGTTTTTATTATTAATATATATTTAAGTATATGTAAATATTAATTGGTATTAAAAAAAATATGGACAACTCACACTAAATATTTTTTATACATAACATCAAAATATTTTATTTTAACAATTTTTTTTATATATAGATATATGTGAAGTTAATATCCGACTTAAATTAGTTAACATAAATATTCAAATAGATTATTTAAATTTCTTGTTCAAATATTCTTAAAATATATAATATTTAAAACATAATTTTTATTTTTTCATTTCGAACATAATTTTTATTTATTTTAAATTATGATTAAATAAAAAATTATGAATAAATTTCTTAATTAATTTAAATTAGAATTTATAATTATTTGTATTAGTAAAAGAAAATTTGTAATTATTTATAGGGACTTTTTTCATTAAATAGCTGATTTGCAATCTTAATACAAATCTCTAGTTTCCCAAGTAAAAGTATCCTAAATCTAACTCTTTATCAACAATTTAGGTATGCAAAGTATCCTAAATCTATGACTCTTTATCAAACTATGCAGTTATGGAGTCACATATTATATAATTATGCTAGTTATGAATTCATGACAATGTTAGCATTCAGCATAATCATGTGTGAAAATTAAGAAAAAAAACAGAGAAATCAATTAAACCTGAACTTCCACAAAAATCTTGATATGCCGCACTAATTTATTATTCAAATATTTAGAGATACTTCTGAATACATGACAATTTCATTCAACGTATTGGACGTTGAACTAATCTTATTCTATCGTCTGACCACGCAATTATAAACCTAATATCTAACTGGCGGCAATACTATCACGCTGTGACACACCGTATGCGCAAGAAAGTATTATTTTGTAATGCATTTTGATGGCATCTATATAAAGATAGATGTAATGCCATGCAAAGCAAAAGCTGGAAATTAACTGAATTCAACTTATCAACCGAGAACACGACGGCAGTTGACCCTGATTTCTCCCTTGGTGCCTGTAAGAGGCTTTATGTTCGCCAACTTCACCATCGATATTGCAAACTGCTGTAAGAAGGCCTCCTCATTTTCTGCATATGTTTTCACTAGCTCCATCGTCTTCCCTTTGCCCTTGGCGTACAATTCTTCGTCAGAGTTCAACAGTCCATGCCCACTGACCAAGTGCTTGAAGTAGTAGTTGTCGAATTTGGTTGGACTCACGAAATCTAGTGGGAACAGGTTATTATCTCCTCCAGATTTGGGACACCTGGTTTTGAGCTGAGCATAGTAGGGTTTGTCTAAGGTGAAGTCTGGCAGCCCATTTCCACTCTGGTTGTAAAGCCTCTGCTTGAAACTTGTGCATCGAGATTGGCCGATGGTGTGACTTCCTGCATAATTAGCATTTATATTTGCATTTCAGTTTTTAATAATCTCCACCTGGTATTGAATACTACAAAACAAAATGAATGAATGGCAATTTACATTATGTACTATGAAATAAAATATGAGAAAACAAATAAACAGAATACAATACCTGAGAGGGCAACCAAATCTACCACATCCAGACCCTGTCTCTTAAACTTGCTAATGAGAGATTGGAGAGTTGAGTTGGGCGCTGGGATATTGTTGTTGGACCCACTCAAGCTTGCACTTCTTGAGTCTCTCCTTCCCAGAGAAACAGGAAATGTTGGACCTCCACTCTGACAATATTCATCCATAACACATCATTATTTATTTGAGCATTTTTATTTAGATCGATGATTTTTTTTTAATTTCATTTGCAGATTTCAGGAATATACTAGAATCATTATTTATTTGAGAATTTTTATTTAGATCGATGATTTTTTTTTTAATTTCAATTGCAGATTTCAGGAATATACTAGAATGTGAGAGTAGGATAGGGTAAAACAATTCGACAATATTTCCAAAATCTACAATCTAGATAAAAACGTAAAACAACAAAAACCAATTTTTCTACGTTTCGAAAATACTTCCAAAACCTAAAATCAACCTAATTTCAACACTAATATTATTCTGGTAACCAATATCAATAATATATTTTTATTAATAAATGGATGAGTATATAATGTATTACTATGACTACTGAGTCACGAGCTGCAAGAGCGAGAATATCTGCACAGGATACAGTTTTTGGGCACGCCGCCTCCAGTGCACTTTTTATCTGATCAACGACTGTAAATCCTCTAGCAGAGTTGTTATTAGGATTTGATCCCTTCTCAGTCACAATGGTTGAACTGTTATCCAGCAGCAAAGAAGCGTCGCACCCCTGTCACACACATTAATCTTGTTGTTAACGAACTGATTAGTTAATACTTGTAGCTAGCAATTAGATCAATGGTGACAAATAGCAGAATATCTATCTATATATATATATATATATATATATATATGATCACCTGGACGAAGCAGTCGTGGAATTGGAGCCTGATTAAGGACGCTGCTATTCGAGCTTCCTTCAACACGGCCTTCTCTACTACTGATTTCACGATTTCCTCGGCCTTGGGGCATGACGTGGCATAAAAATTTGGAACCAAAGCAGCTTGGGAATACCCATAGGAAAATAACAATGATATTACGAAGAAATATGCCTGTGGGGAGCAAATTAGAGAAAGAGCGAGGCGGGAAGAAAACGTTTTGGCCATGATTGATTCTCAATAATATGAAATGAATTAATCTTCGTATCAACTCAGCAAACAAAGAACAGAAAAGCTTGCTGTGTTTGATTGATTATGTGGATGAGGTCTTCAAGGTCGACGCTTATTTAAATCAATATTCAGAGCACCTGCGTGCAGATAATTCGCATCGTTCGTTCGCATTTGTTGTCGGAAGTTCAGCAGAAGAAGACCGTTCAGCTACTCCACAACTAACAGTCTACTGGTGTTGGATGTTGGATGATAGTGAAATTTTATTTGGATGTTGGATGATAGTGATTTTTTATTTTTTAGTTTTTTCTCAAGTCGAAATAACAATAAGCAATCTGCAATTACTTCATGCATCCAATGGGTATGAATCAAAGTTAATTGTTGAAATTGTTAGAATTTGTTTACTGTTATTAGAATTTAATGGGTACTAGCCAAATCAATTATTTCACCTGCTCTCCTCAGTCAATTGTTTGTTTCGCCTGCTCTTGTACATCAAATATTCTTGAAATCTACCATTTAGAAGATGCTTTCATGTTATGTACTTTTCACCCTATCCAGAAGCCATCACAACTATCTGTTGAGACTACATGCCAAATAACTACCGGTGTAGTTTTAGCTCGTGACCATACCAACTAAGCTAGTCGCATGATAGTGATATGATAATTGATTTGTGGACACCAGATATTGAAAAGTCCATGTGGGTCACCGTGGTATGTTCCTTTAAGCCTCTCCCACCAACTTTACGACACAGTTAATGATAAGGCATCGTACCTAAAACCTAATCCCATGCACTCGTACCACTCCATTACACCAGTTCCCGTCGGTTAGAATTTCAATATCGTTGGAAGCCTGCGAATTAAACGCAAGAAAACAAGCATCAATAGGTGAAGCTTTACTTCGACTTCCTGTACCATAAACTAGTGAGTTGGTGTGTATATCAATGGACGTGGCCAAAATGAAAGGCAAGAATACAAAATTCCGACGTAAATCTTCAACTTTCTGTCGGTGTACGGATATATATTTTACACATATGGCAATATAGGTATATTCGCTATTGTTACTGTTATCACTCTGGTGTAAAACCTCCCTCCCCGGAAAGGTGAACAGAAAAAAAAAAAAATGATCTTTGTGCTGTCTTTTTATCAATGAAAAGTAAGAGCCTTTTTTTGGTTTAAGAAAAAAAGTATATTAGTTATAGTGTGACTACTTTTGTATTTAGTTTATATTCATTTTAACTTTCAAAATTATCAAAGTGTAAAACAATATATTTTTTTTAAAGAGTGAAATGAGATTTAATTTTCTTTATTTAGTTAAAATAAATCAATCTAAGTTAGCCTAATTTCAAATTATATTTTTCATAAATATTATTAGATTAATATCATAATCTCTATTTAAAATAATAATATAAATTATTAAAAATAATAATAATAACTTAAAACTTTTATTTTTATTATTTTAATTTGAAATTTATTTTCATTTTAATATAAAATTATTGTTCCTTTTAATTTATTTTGACTAAATCAAAATGTTTAAAAACATTATATTACAATATTTTTATCATACTAAACTTATAATAGACTAGAAAACTATACAATCATTTTTTATCATTTTATTTAGTTTTTGTTTTTCCACTCAACATATATAGAGTTCGAATTTCTTTCTGTTGCCGCGAAGTGCCCAATCCCTCGCTTTCATATGGAATTAAGTAGATGGAAAATTACGAAACGAAGATTAAAACCTAACTACCCTCTCTGTTCAACGACAGAAATTAACTACCCTCTGTGCAACCTCGTATAAACCTTTCTAGAACCATCTGTTGTTTATTTTATACACTACACAGTTTTTCCCCACGTTGTCGGACTACCAGATTGCCGTTGGATAAATCTTATTTTTTTTTGTGCAACTTCCA
The DNA here is from genome assembly GCA_034641835.2 of Pinus albicaulis. Lineage (NCBI taxonomy): Eukaryota > Viridiplantae > Streptophyta > Pinopsida > Pinales > Pinaceae > Pinus > Pinus albicaulis. Next base: position 564,961,120 of record CM076571.1, read on the forward strand.
GTACTGTGAAAAAGATGGCAAACCAGCTATAGTCTGTAATCTGCACATGTAAATAATTTTTGGTTCTTTTCACATTAATGAATTCAAATCCGTTTTGGGTGCCCGATCGCTCCTTTTCCTATGGAATTAGAATTAAGTAGTTGAAAGATAAGGAAACGAAATGGCCCATATTTAGATGCTTCCACTTCCTCTGAACTCTCAAATTAACTACCAACTATTCAATATCCCGTAAAACCGGCTTTTACTGCATATATTCATGGTTTTTCTTCGACTCACCCGTGCCTACATAGTATACTTTTAGTCTGTAATTCCCCCATACATTTACAGCTTATCCCCAAATGAAATAAAACAAACCACAGTTTCATTTTATCCTAAATTATACGTTAATATTATGAATCTTTTCATGAACACAACATGTTTTCACGCATAAAAAAAATAGTTTTGAATTTACATTTTAACGCTAAGATATGGTTTTATTTCTCTCAAATTGATATTTTATTGACCTTATAAAATATCTTTTTTTTTTCAAAGATATAAAAGGTTGTACCTTGTTGCTATAATAAAAAGGTTTTCTTGAATTTTTTTTTTCTGGTCACAAACTGACTTTTATTTTTATTTCTGCAACTTAATGTATTTTTTTTTAAATGGTTTCATTTTGCCCATGCCATATATATATATATATATATATATATATTATTTCCCCAAATTATTATTATAAAATGTTTTTTTTAAATAATAAAATAGTTGTTTTTTCAAGTTTTTAAAAGCTTTTTTTTATTATTTTTGTTTTATAAAAATTTAACATTGGAATATACTTTCAAAAATTATGTTTTTGAAGTGTTTATATTTTTTTTTAAAATAAGCTTTAATGGCTCACTAAAACATAAAAAATAAAGTGATATTATACTAATTTAATAATTTTTTTTTTTTTTTTTTTTTGTCATTTAGAGATCAATTGAAACAAATCTATTTCTTTATTTCTTCTATAAGCATATTTATTTCTTTATTTCTTCTATATTATAGACCATTTAAAACTCAATAGAAAAATTTCAAAACTTACATCTTTATTGTATTAATTTTTTTTTTTTTTTTATCAATATTTTAATTTAATATTGTTATCAAAATTTTAATAATTTATCTATTAAAAATATATTGATTTCTACTAAACAAAAATCCTTGTTATGATTATATATAGATGTCTATATTAATTTATCCATCATTAATGTCTCTAATTTTAAAATTCCATAATTGGATAATGAATTCTTAAAAATAAAATAATTTTTTTTTTCTTCCCTACTTAATTTGGCCATTTATACTTGTAAAGAGTTATATTCCTTTTAAACATTATTAATAAAATTAAATTGGTTGTTTTTTAATATAAATAATGGAAAAAAATAGTAACTAGATGGGGTGCTCATATGAGAGGACATGACAAATCTTTCATGTAGTGTGTTCATTCTGTTACATGATCACACATCCACATTAGCTCTAGTACAAAGAGTAGTTACGAAAAGGGCATTTGACAGGAAAAGGAATGATGCAGAGGAATGCTACTTCCTCTCTAAGTTAATACAAGTGTGAGGTGAGTGGCTTTGGGTTTTAACCTTACATGCACCAAGTAATGAAAGTTATGGATTCTGGGATAATAAGCCAGAGAATGATAGATCTTCGAGATCAAAATTATGGTTGGTTATGGATTTTTAGTAATTTAAAAGCCCTCGAGACTTTAAAGGGCATATAAGCACTTCTATATAAAAATAGTTGTCGGTATAATGATGGTACTTTCGTTCTTGGTATTCTTCTAATGTGATGGACTTTATGTGATAATGTTTTTCCTATATACATAATTTAGTTTACATTGTTTGAGGGATTTTTAGCTTTGGTGGCCTTTTAAAATGTGGTAGCAGTGTAGGAAAGTAAAGGATTTGCCAAGATGGGGATCTTGGTGATTGTAATTTTTTTTTTTTAATGATTGTTATGGTGGGGGAATTACATAGTGAGTTTGGGAATGTTGCGAGAGGTGCGTGATTGAGTTTTGCAATGAAAAAATTGCATAGCAGGGGTGTGCATGTTTAGCCACTCTCAATTTAGATAATTACAACGGTAAGATATGGAGGGAAAACCAAATGTGTGAGGAATAGAAATAGTTATCTCAGGGAATCCTCCTCCTCTCATTCCAATCACCCATCCAAAGGTAGTAAAGATGCTTGGAAGGTTGAGAAAGCTTTTCATAATAGAGATTTAGAGGGGGAAAAGAGAGCGATGGAGGATTTATAAAATGATGTCAAGAATGCGAGGAATGACCTCAAAGAGGACCAAATCCTTGCAGAGGTCTAGGGATTGGTATCACACCCAGTCCATTTACGACCTAGGGATGCAAAAAATTAAATTTTTTTTTTTTTTAAAGTAATAGGATCCTAAAGACCAAAGTGGCTCTGATTTGGATAGAACTTAGGATCCATAAGAATATATACTACATATTATTTGGGTTTTTGAGGGTAAGTTCAAGGAAATAAGTAAAGGAGTGTTCGAAGGGGATTTATTAGTTATTCCAGTTACAAAAGAGTATATTTCCTAGCTTAAGGATGACATACCAACCAACTCATTATTCTTGAGGAGGAGGACCAACCCTTAGTTCCAAATAAATCAAAGAATATAATTGTCACAGGAATCAACAAAGTGCAAACAATGGAACAACTCTAATTCCGTAGATTAAGGTCATGGTTTAATTATTGTTATTTTTGTGTTAGATTTGTTATAAAACACATGATGTTAATTTTTTTCCAATCCTCTATAGAAAAATATTTAATAAATCATATAATGTGATAATCTAGATGATAAAGTTTAAATTAATGGAGGGACTAAATTTCTCTTTAATCAATCACCCATCAATAATAACAGATATACTCTTTTTTGAAGTATAATATAAATATCAATTGTTTTCTAAAATAGAAAAAAAAACATAAAATAAAATAAATAATTTTTATTAATATAATTGATATAAAATATAAGTTAAACATCATGCCATAATTTTGATTGAAAACAATTTTTTAAGCATAACCAATATATCCATTATATTAATTTATAAATTTTTTAAATTAAAACAACTTATAATCTTTTAAATAACACCTTATTATAAAATTATTTGATTGAATTCTAAATTAGAAAATCTTATAGTCTTTTAAATAACACCTTATTGTAAAACTCTTCAGATAATTATTGAGATAATTATCACAATAGAACATAATAATCATATTCTTTTATACCATAAATATTAAGCTCTTATTGTAAAACTCTTTTGATGATTGTCACATTATAACATAGCAATCATGTTATTTTATGCCATAAATATTAACCTCTAGTGTAGAATTATGCCTCTATAGAATTATTTATAACTCTCGTGTAGAATTAAACCTATATAGAATTATTTATAACTCTATAGCTTTTAATGCGAAGGGACCAACAAAAATGATATCTTTGAAAAGTTGTGTAATATAGGTAGAAAGAATAAATGTTTTCCTTCACCTTAGGGCCGACGAGATATTCTCAAATCCACACGAGATATGATGAATCTATCTGTCATATACCATACGAGTGACTGACCCTAATGAAGTAAATATCGTTCGGTAGACATGGATGGCCCATTCCAAAGTGCATCTGTGTATTGTCAAAATCAAATCAAATATTGTCTACGGTCACCGCCCAAACTTTGGTTTTACGTGTATTCTATGAGTATTTTGAGTTTCAAGTCCTCGAGAGGATTTCGAACTTAATGTTGTTATGCGTGTACAAGGGTTTTCTAGCGAGTAGATTCACTACACAATCCAGAGGGAGGGCCACACCCTAACGCAGCAGCATTTTACTCAACCCTAAGAAGTCACATTTGGCCCGCATAGGAATCTCTTTCCCTTAAACATTACGTAGTAAATTTTATTGTTATATATAAAAAGGATTGTTTTTATATTTAAAAGGATTCCAAAAATGTTTAAATGCAATTTTAGGTTTAAACGGTGATGTATTGGGTGTTTATATCATTAAACGCATTGCTATAAAAAAAATAAAATATTATCACATCAATTATAAACGAAGGTTTCCAATCAATATAAATATATAGTTACCTTTTAGTTTACATGTTATATATGTTTATATTTATCTTGATTTTATATTAATATTTATTTACAAGGGAAATTATCAATGATAGATGGATGTACTGATTTTGGAAATACTTATTTTTTAATATAAAACTTATATATATATATATATATATATATATATATATATATATATATAGGTTTAGTTAAATTTATAGATTAATTTTCTCACCGAAATTCACTAAATTTGGACAATATAATTTCAAGATATTTGTGTTAAGTTAGAAACTAAAGAGGTTTTAGTTGAAAAAGAAATACATAATTTAAAATTAAGTTTAAAAATTTCTTTCAAATTTTGATTAAAACTTCAACTAGAAAAATAGTCTTTAAAAACCATCAATTAGTAAATATAAAAAAGACTATTTATGTGTATATATATATATATATATATATATATATATATATATATATATATATATATATATATATATATATATATAATGTTTAAATTAAATTATTTAAATAATATTAAAAATTAACTTTTATTTTTAATCTAAAAATATTTGGATAGATATTTATATAAATGTGATAGATTTGAATATTTGTTCATTTAAATATTATTATAATATTATAAACAAATTAACACATGAATTATAAATAATGCTTACAATCAACTCTAATAAATTCAATAAAACCTTTTAGATATGAGAAGTCTAATAATTATTCAAATTGGATGGGTATACTTATATCTCAATGTGGAAGGATACAAATATTTATATTTATTTCTAAGGAGTATTATATTTTTCTTTTTAAATTGAAAAATATTTTAAACAAATTTATATAAACGTTTAAGTTTAAACTTTGATATTTCATGATGGGTGAATCTGGAGAGGTATAGGAGGTTGTGGAAGGATACAAATATTTATATTTATCATAATTTTAGAATTAGATTTTTCTTTTTAAATTTAAAAATACTTTAAAAATGTTTATATTAACATGTAAATTTAAAATGTGATATTTCATGATGGGGTAAATCTAGAGAGGCATAGGATATTAGGGGATGTGCTTACCACCCTTGAATTATGAGGAGCATTAATATAGGGGTGGCATGGCCACCCCCTTGTATGTAGAAGCATGGTGCTTAAATTTATTTCCTTAATGATCACTTGTGTTAACATGAAGGAGCTGAGAGATACATAATCAGGTCTGGTCTCGTTACTTGAAGTGGTAATGGGTTGTTTCCTTGATCTATGAGAGAATTTAGAGAGGAATTTTAGAGAGGCATCAACAAACTTGTTTTGGGAACTAATACAAAACAAAATATTTGATGGTATTTGTTGTAAGAGGAATTGGAGTTGTTGGCGTGTGCTTGTAATATCAGACTAACAAGGGGAAGACGTTACAGTTGATAGAGGAAAACACAGACAAATGTGGTTGTGAAGGGCCTCTCAGTTTGGTCATGGTTTGGTTGATCTCATGATTCTAGGAGCAAGGATCACTTCCTAGAGCAGGGTTCTTCTCTGGACATGTATTGAAAAGGTACTCTTCCATATAGGTACTCTTCCATATTTATTGTGTTGTTCTTAAGCTTCAAAATAAGACTCTGAATTTTATATGGTATGCTTTTGGAGAAACAATTATCTGCAAGAATATACAATGTATTTTTTGTGATGGTTTGATTAGTTTGTGGGGTCTTAAGTATGAATGTTTTTTTGAGCAAACTAAATGTTCCTGTGCACCTTATGGTGAGTGCAGGCTGTAAGTCTCTAGAGTTTCACGTTGTTTCTAATATTTAGGGTTCGTCACTCTATGGATGTCAATGTGTGTGTGGCCTCACCTTGGATGTCATCATTGATTTTTTGTTGGTAGTCAGACTCATATGTGGGTTCTCTTTGTATAGGTGTAGTTCCCTCTTATTGTGGGTTTATTCTCTTTATAACTTGTGTTGACTGTTTGTGGATGAGTCTATCATTAATGTTGCAATATTTACTAGGTTTGGTAGTTGTGCACCCCACTACCTTTTGGTTAAGTCATATGAGTGTTAATACAAATGCTCTATGTTATTGGTGGGAGATAGAGTGTAAGAGGATGCACAACAAGCATGGGGGTGGGGGGTTGAAACCCCCAAGAGAATAATATAGCTCAAAAATAGGCCCAAGGGGCTACTAAGAGTTATCATGCAACAATTCCCCCTAATACCTAGAATGAAATTTGTAATTTAGAAATCCCATTTTGTTAAAGAAAGATAGGTCTTCTTGGGTTTTGAGACCCGATATATGTATCCACTTGGATTCCTAACCCTAGGAACACCCAAGAATGAAGGAAATACTATTTTGGATAATTCACCTTATAATGGAAGATGAAAACTCTTCTAAGTAAAATCATAATGAATAAGCAAGCTGAGAGATACACCATATTTACTATTTTGGAGGATGTTAAGAGATACCAACACAATCACAATTAACCTTATATTTTTTTTTACCTTACTTTTATAATAAAATGTTTTTTCACTATTTTTTTTTCTCGCAGTCTCACTTTTATTTATGCAATTTAATGTATTTTTCATAAAATGGTAAAATGTCTTGTAATTTTATTTATTTATATTTTTTCTATTAATTTTGTTTTATTGAAGCTGACAATTAGAATACATCATGTTTTTCAAGTGTTTATATTTTTTTTATTAAACATTAATTTCTTAATAAAATATAAAAAATCAAAATAATCTTAAAATATTTTAAAACATTTTGTTTTTTTGTAATTTAATTATCATAGAAAATTTTCAAAACCTATATTTTTATGGCATTGATGTTTTATTAATATTTTAATTCAAAACCTATATTTTTATGGCATTAATGTTTTATTAATATTTTAATTTAAAGTATAATTTAATAATTATTAATTAAATCTTTTGATTATATAATGTGAAATTTAATTTATACCAAAAAAATTATAATATTTTTTCTATATAATAGTTATTTATTTTCTTTATTTCATTATAATTTCATTTCATTTATTTATTTCATTTCATTTATTTATTTCATTATCTTATAGTGCATGTCAATTTTAATATAAATTTATAATAGTTTTGATAAAAACTAATAATAAATAAATTATAAAAATGAAATAATATATATAAAAAAAGTGATAAAAAAGAGAAGAAATTATTTCAAATAATATCAATTTATGAATCAAATTCAATATGGATGATATAACTCTCATAAATTATTTTTATAAAATTTTTAATGTGATTATATTAAACAACAATAATAAATAATATATGTTATCTAATAATATTAATATACAATAGAATTATAGTAATTATCATAAATAATAATATTAATTATTAATTGACAATAAAATATTCAAAAATAATATTGAAAGAAAAAAAGTGATAAATACCTTCAATACATATGGCATCATAAAAGAAAATTTTAATTTATTCACTAATCAAAAATATATATATATATATATATATATATATATATATATATATATATATATATATATATATATTACTCATTCTCACCGTAAAGACTCAACTACTATTCCAAAATTAATATATATTACTCATTCTCACAGTAAAGACTCAACTACTATTTCAAAATTCATTATGTCACTTTGTAGAAATTGAATTTGGAGGGGAAGATTCCTAATATTCTTTCCAATTATATAATATAAACCTAATTATATATATATATATATATATATATATGGATTTAAGATGATTTTTAAAATAATTAAATATATTATTTAAAATTAATACATTTTATCTGAAAAACATTAAACACTAATTATTTATTTTTTTCTCATTAATGTTTAACTTTTCATCCTTAATATTTAATAATATATTTTGTCAATAAATATTATTATTTAAGATTTTATTTCTAATATATAGATTTGGCTTTTAAAATTTATGACTCATCCTTAACCCATTAACACCTAATATCTCAAATTTTATCAATTTATTTATGAACAAACTTGACTGTTAAGATTTTGTCCATCATAATACATTCAACTTTATATATATATATATATATAAATATATATATATATATATATATATATATATATATATATATATATATATATATATATATATATATATATATATATAATACAATCCATCACAATGTCCTTTAATTTAAAAAAATAACATAAATGGATAATGACTTTTAAAAATAAAAATTTCAAATTTGCTCTTTCACACCAAATTTGACCATTGATAATCGCAAAGAGTTATATTACCCTAAACATTATTAAATAAATTATATTGATTCTTTTAAATATTAATAATAGACAAAAATAACACCTAGATGGGGTGCTCACATGAGAAGACCCAACCACTTTTTCATTTAGTGTGTTCATCTTTTACATTATCACACACCCACATTCCAGTAAAAATGGAAGTTACAAAAGGGTATTTGACAAGCAAAGGAACGATGCAAAGAGGAATGCTACATCCTTTATAGTTTAACATAATTGTGACATGAGTGGCTTTCAATTTTAGCCTTACATGCACCAAGTAATTAAAGTTTGTCTATGGATAGTGACCTAGAGAATGATGGGTTCAGGTGGATCTTAATTTTGATCGTTATGGATTTTTAGTAATTTACAAGCCCTCGAGACTTTAAAAAGAGTTGTCGATGCATATAGTGAAGGTACTTTTATTCTTTGGTATTCGCTATGTCATGGACTCTATGTGGTATTTTTTTTCCCTTTATACATAATTTAGTTTATGTTGTTTGAGGTACTTTTGGCTTTGGTGGCCTTGTACAATGTGGTAGCAGTGTAGAAAATTGAATGGTTGGCCTAGATGTGGAGCTTAATGATTGAATTATTTTGTTTTATGTCTTTTCTGGTGGGGGAAGTGCATAGTGAGTATGTGCATGTTGCGAGAGGTTCACGATTGAGTTTTGCAATGAATAAATCGTATATGTGGGTGTAAGACTCGAGGACTCTCAATTTACATAATTAAAATGATGAGAGATGAAGGGATAACTGAAATTTGGGAGGAATAAGAGGAGATATATAAGTGCATCCTCCTCCTCTCATTCCAACCACCCATCTAAAGCTACTAAAATGCTTGGAAGGTTGAAAAAACTTTCTATAATAGATATTTAGAAGGGGTAAAGAGAGCAATGGAGGAGTTCAAAAATGAGATCAAGAATGGGAGGAAGGACCTCATAGACGACCAAATCCTTTCAATGCTCTATGGGTGGGTATTAGACCTAGTCCATTTACGCACTTGGGAAAGAAAAAAAATTCAAAATTGTTTGAAACTTATTGGATCCTAATGACCATAGAAGCTTAGATTTAGATAAAAATTAGACTCCCTAAGAAGGTATCGTACATATTATTTGGGGTTTTAAGTGTAAGTTCAAGGTAACAAGTAAAGGATTCTTCGGAGTGGGTATCGTACATTTTTTTTTGTGCAACTTCCAGTACTGTAAAAAAGATGGCAAACCAGCTATAGTATGTAATCTGCACATGTAAATAATTTTTGGTTCTTTTCACATTAATGAATTCAAATCCGTTTTGGGTGCCCGATCGCTCCTTTTCCTATGGAATTAGAATTAAGTAGTTGAAAGATAAGGAAACGAAATGGCCCATATTTAGATGCTTCAACCTCCTCTGAACTCTCAAATTAACTACCATCTATTCAATATCCTGTAAAACCGGCTTTTACTGCATATATTCATGGTTTTTCTTCGACTCACCCGTGCGTACAAGGTATACTTTTAGTCTGTAATTCCGCCATACATTCACAGCTTATCCCCCAGCGCTGACTGAAAATGAAATAAAACAAACCACAGTTTCATTTTATCCTAAATTATACGTCAATATTATGAATCTTTTCATGAACACAACATGTTTTCACGCATAAAAAAAATAGTTTTGAATTTACATTTTAAAGCTAAGATATGGTTTTATTTCTCTCAAAATGATATTTTATTGACCTTATAAAATATTTTTTTTTTCAAAGATATAAAAGGCTGTACCTTGTTGCTATAATAAAAAGGTTTTCTTGAATCTTCACAAACTGACTTTTATTTTTATTTCTGCAACTTTATGTATTTTTTTTTTAAATGGTTTCATTTTGCCCATGCCATATATATATATATATATATATATATATATATATATTATTTCTCCAAATTATTATTATAAAATGTTTTTTTTTTAAATAATAAAATAGTTGTTTTTTCAAGTTTTTTAAAGTTTTCTTTTAATTATTTTTGTTTTATAAAAATTTAACATTCGAATATACTTTCAAAAATTATGTTTTTCAAGTGTTTATATATTTTTTTTAAATAAACTTTAATGGCTCACTAAAACATAAAAAATAAAGTGATATTATACTAATTCAATAACTTTGTTTTTTTTTTTTTGTCATTTAGAGATCAATTGAAACAAATCTATTTCTTTATTTCTTCTATAAGCATATTTATTTCTTTATTTCTTCTATATTATAGACCATTTAAAACTTAATAGAAAAATTTCAAAACTTACTTCTTTATTGTATTAATTTTTTTTTTTAATCAATATTTTAATTTAATATTGTTATCAAAATTTTAATAATTTATCTATTAAAAATATATTGATTTCTACTAAACAAAAATCCTTGTTATGATTGTATCCACCTTAATATATTCTAATTTAAAACAACTTCAATAAAAAATATATAGATGTCTATATTAATTTATCCATCATTAATGTCTCTAATTTTAAAATTCCATAAATGGATAATGACTTCTTAAAAATAAAATAAATTTTTTTTTCTTCCCTATTTAATTTGGCCATTTATACTTGTAAAGAGTTATATCCCTTTTAAACATTATTAATAAAATTAAATTGATTGTTTTTTAATATAAATAATGGAAAAAAATAGTAACTAGATGGGGTGCTCACATGAGAGGACATGACCAATCTTTCATGTAGTGTGTTCATTTTGTTACATGATCACACATCCACATTAGCTCTAGTACAAAGAGTAGTTACGAAAAGGGTATTTGATAGGAAAAGGAATGATGCAGAGGAATGCTACTTCCTCTCTAAGTTAATACAAGTGTGAGGTGAGTGGCTTTGGGTTTTAACCTTACATGCACCAAGTAATGAAAGTTATGGATTATGGGATAATAAGCCAGAGAATGATAGATCTTCAAGATCAAAATTATGGTTGGTTATGGATTTTTAGTAATTTAAAATCCCTCGAGACTTTAAAGGGCATATAAGCACTTCTATATAAAAAGAGTTGTCGGTATAATGATGGTACTTTCGTTCCTGGTATTCTTCTAGTGTGATGGACTTTATGTGATAATGTTTTTCCTATATACATAGTTTAGTTTACATTGTTTGAGGGATTTTTAGCTTTGGTGGCCTTTTAAAATGTGGTAGCAGTGTAGAAAAGTAAAGGATTTTCCAAGATGTGGATCTTGGTGATTGTATTCTTTTTTTTTTAATACTTTTTGTGGTGGGGGAATCACATAGTGAGTTTGGGAATGTTAAGAGAGGTGCGTGATTGAGTTTTGCAATGAAAAAATTGCATAGCAGGGGTGTGCATGCTTAGCGACTCTCAATTTAGATAATTACAATGGTAAGATATGGATGGAAAACCAAATGTGTGAGGAATAGAAATAGTTATCTTAGGGAATCCTCCTCCTCTCATTCCAATCACCCATCCAAAGGTAGTAAAGATGCTTGGAAGGTTGAGAAAGCTTTTCATAGTAGAGATTTAGAGGGGGAAAAGAGAGCGATGGAGGATCTATAAAATGAGGTCAAGAATGCGAGGAAGGACCTCATAGAGGACCAAATCCTTGCAGAGGTCTAGGGATTGGTATCACACCCAGTCCATTTACGAACTAGGGATGCAAAAAATTTCAATTTTTTTTTATAAAGTAATAGGATCCTAAAGACCAAAGTGGCTCTTATTTGGATAGAACTTAGGATCCATAAGAAGATATACTACATATTATTTGGGTTTTTGAGGGTAAGTTCAAGGAAATAAGTAAAGGAGTCTTCGAAGGGGATTTATTAGTTATTCTAGTTACAAAAGAGTATACTGCCTAGCTTAAGGATGACATACCAACCAACTCATTATTCTTGAGGAGGAGGACCAACCCTTAGTTCCAAATAAATCAAAGAATATAATTGTCACAGGAATCAACAAAGTGCAAACAACGGAACAACTCTAATTCCATAGATTAAGGTCATGGTTTAATTATTGTTATTTTTGTGGTAGATTTGTTATAAAACACATGATGTTAATTTTTTTCCAATCCTCTATAGAAAAATATTTAATAAATCATATGATGTGATAATCTAGATGATAAAGTTTAAATTAATAGAGGGACTAAATTTCTCTTTAATCAACCACCCATCAATAATAACAGATATACTCTTTTTTGAAGTATAATATAAATATCAATTGTTTTCTAAAATAGAAAAAAAACATAAAATAAAATAAATAATTTTTATTAATATAATTGATATAAAAAATAAATTAAACATCATGCCATAATTTTGATCGAAAACATTTTTTTAAGCATAACCAATATATCCATTGTATTAATTTATAATTTTTTTAAATTAAAACAACTTATAATATTTTAAATAACACCTTATTTGATTGAATTCTAAATTAGAAAATCTTATAGTCTTTTAAATAACACCTTATTGTAAAACTCTTCAGATAATTATTGAGATAATTATCACATTAGAACATAACAATCATATTCTTTTATACCATAAATATTAAGCTCTTATTGCAAAACTCTTTTGATGATTGTCACATTATAACATAGCAATCATGTTATTTTATGCCATAAATATTAACCTCTAGTGTAGAATTATGCCTCTATAGAATTATTTATAACTCTCGTGTAGAATTAAACCTATATAGAAATATTTATAACTCTATAGCTTTTAATGCGAAGGGACCAACAAAAGTGATATCTTTGAAAAGTTGTGTAATATAGGTAGAAAGAATAAATGATTTCCTTCACCTTATGGCCGATGAGATATTCTCAAATCCACACGAGATATGATGAATCTATCTGTCATATACCATACGAGTGACTGACCCTAATGAAGTAAATATCGTTCGGTAGACATGGATGGCCCATTCCAAAGTGCATTTGTGTATTGTCAAAATCAAATCAAATATTGTCCACGGTCACCGCCCAAACTTTGGTTTTACGTGGATTCTATGAGTATTTTGAGTTTCAAGTTCTCGAGAGGATTTCGAACTTAATGTTGTTATGCGTGTACAAGGGTTTTCTAGCGAGTAGATTCACTACACAATCCAGAGGGCCACACCATAACGCAGCAGCATTTTACTCAACCCTAGGAAGTCACATTTGGGCCGCATAGGAATCTCTTTCGCTTAAACATTACGTAATAAATCTTATTGTTATATATAAAAGGGATTATTTTTAGATTTAAAAGGATTCCAAAAATGTTTAAATGCAATTTTAGGTTTAAACGGTGATGTATTGGGGGTTTATATCATTAAAAGCATTGTTATAAAAAAACAAAATATCATCACATCAATTATAAACGAGGTTTCCAATCAATATAAATATAGCTACCTTCTAGTTTGCATGTTATATATGTTTATATTTATCTTGATTTTATATTAATATTTATTTAGAAGGGAAATTATCAATGATAGATGAATATACTGAATTTGGAAATACTTATTTTCCAATATAAAACATATATATAGGTTTAGTTAAATTTATAGATTAATTTTTTCACTGAAATTCACTAAAATTGGACAATATAATATCAAGATATTTGTGTTGTTAAATTGTGTGTGGGGTTTTATAAGAGTGTTGAACACATAATTTAAAATTAAGTTTTTAAAAATTTCTTTCAAATTCTGATTAAAATTAACCAGAAAAATGGTCTTTAAAAAAACCATTTCATTTATAAATATAAATTAGACTACTTGTGTGTGGACATATATATGTGTGTGTATAAAATAAGCTAAATTAAATTATTTAAATAATATTAAAAAAATTAACTTTATTTTTAATCTAAAAATATTTGGATAGATATTTATATAAATGTGATAGATTTGAATATTTGTTCATTTAAATATTATTATAATATTATAAACAAATTAACACATGAATTATAAATAATGCTTACAATCAACCTTAATAAATTCAATAAAACCTTTTAGATAGGAGAAGTCTAATAATTATTCAAATTGGATGGGTATACCTATACCTCAATGTGGAAGGATACAAATATTTATATTTATCATAATTTTGTATTTATATTTATTTCTAAAGAGTATTATATTTTTCTTTTTAAATTGAAAAATATTTTAAATAGATTTATATAAACGTTTAAGTTTAAACTTTGATATTCCATGATGGGTGAATCTGGAGAGGTATAAGAGGTTGTGGAAGGATACAAATATTTATATTTATCATAATTTTAGAATTATATTTTTCTTTTTAAATTTAAAAATACTTTAAATATGTTTATATTAACATGTAAATTTAAAATGTGATATTTCATGATGGGGTAAATCTAGAGAGGCATAGGCTATTAGGGGATGTGCTTACCACCCTTGAATTATGAGGAGCATTAATATAGGGGTGGCATGGCCACCCTCTTGTATGTAGAAGCATGGTGATTAAATTTCTTTCCTTAATGATCACTTGTGTTAACATGAAGGAGCTGAGAGATACATATTGAGGTCTGTTCTTGTTACTTGAAGTGTCAATGGGTTGTTTCCTTGATCTATGAGAGAATTTAGAGAGGAATTTTAGAGAGGCATCAAAAAACTTGTTTTGGGAACTAATACAAAAAAAAAAATATTTGATGGTATTTGTTGTAAGAGGCATTGGAGTTGTTGGTGTGTGCTTGTAATATCAGACTGACAAGGGGAAGACGTTGGAGTTGATAGAGGAAAACACAGACAAATGTGGTTGTGAAGGGCCTCTTAGTTTGGTCATGGTTTGGTTGATCTCATGATTCTAGGAGCAAGGATCACTTCCTAGAGCGGGGTTCTTCTCTGGACATGTATTGAAAAGGTACTCTTCCATATAGGTACTCTTCCATATTTATTGTGTTGTTCTGAAGCTTCAAAATAAGACTCTGAATTTTATATGGTATACTTTTGGAGAAACAATTATCTGCGAGAAGATACAATGGATTTTTTGTGATGGTTTGATTAGTTTGTGGGGTCTTATGTATGAATGTGTGTTTGAGCAAACTAAATGTTCCTGTGCACCTTATGGTGATGCTTCTAGCAGTCGTATGGTGAGTGTGGGCTGGAAGTCTCTAGAGTTTCACGTTGTTTCTGATATTTAGGGTTCGTCAATCTATGGATGTCAATGTTTGTGTGGCCTCACCTTGGATGTCATCATTGATTTGTTGTTGGTAGTCCGACTCATATGTGGGTTCTCTTTGTATAGGTGTAGTTCCCTCTTATTGTGGGTTTATTCTCTTTATAACTTGTGTTGACTGTTTGTGGATGAGTCTATCATTAATGTTGTAATATTTACTAGGTTTGGTAGTTGTGCACCCCACTAGCTTGTGGTTAAGTCATATTAGTGTTAATACAAATGCTCTATGTTATTGGTGGGAGATAGAGTGTAAGAGGATGCACAAAAAGCATGGGGGTGGGGGGTCGAAACCCCCAAGAGAATAATATAGCCCAACAATAGGCCCAAGGGGCTGCTAAGAGTTATCATGCAACAATTCCCCCTAATACCTAGAATGAAATTTGTAATTTAGAAATCCCATTTTGTTAAAGAAAGATAGGTCTTCTTGGATTTTGAGACTCTGATATATGTAGCCACTTTGATTCCTGACCCTAGGAACACCCAAGAATGAAGGAAATACTATTTTGGATAATTCACCTTATAATGGAAGATGAAAACTCTTCTCAGTAAAATCATAATGAATAAGCAAGCTGAGAGATACACCATATTTACTATTTTGGAGGATGCTAAGAGATACCAACACAATCACAATTAACCTTATAGTTTTCTTTACCTTACTTTTATAATAAAATGTTTTTTCACTACTTTTTTTCTCACAATCTCACTTTTATTTATGCAATTTAATGTATTTTTCTTAAAAGGGTTTCATTTTTCTCAAAATTTGATTTTTTTTCTCTCTCCAATTTATTGCTATAATATGTGTTTTTCATAAAATGGTAAAATGTCTTGTAATTTTATTTATTTATTTATTTATTTATATTTTTTCTATTAATTTTGTTTTATTGAAACTTTTCATTGGAATACAACCTCAGGAATCATGTTTTTCAAGTGTTTATATTTTTTTTTATTAAACATTAATTTCTTAATAAAATATAAAAAGTCAAAATAATCTTAGAATATTTTAAAACATTTAGTTTTTTGTAATTTAATTATCAGTTAAAACACTATTTATTTCTTTTATATTATAGAAAATTTAAAACTCAGAGAAAATTTTCAAAACCTATATTTTTATTGCATTAATTTTTTATTAATATTTTAATTTAAAGTATAATTTAATAATTATTAATTAAATCTTTTGATTCTATAATGTGAAATTTACTTTATACCAAAAAAATAATAATATTTTTCCTATATAATAATTATTTATTTTCTTTATTTCATTGTAATTTCATTTCATTTATTCATTTCATTATCTTATAGTGCATATCAATTTTAATATAAATTTATAATAGTTTTGATAAAAAATAATAATAAATAAATTATAAAAATAAAATTATATATATATATATATATATATATATATATATATATAGTGATAAAAAAGAGAAGAAATTATTTCAAATAATATCAATTTATGAATCAAATTCAATATGGATGATATAACTCTCATAAATTATTTTTATAAAAGTTGTAATGTGATTATATTAAAACATAATAATAAAGAAATAATATATGTTATCTAATAATATTAATATACAATAGAATTATAGTAATTATCATAAATAATAATATTAATTATCAATTGACAATAAAATATTCAAAAATAATATTGAAAGAAAAAAGAGATAAATACTCTTCAATACATATGGCATCATATGTTGAAAAAACTACAATAAAACTTTTAATTTATTCACCAATCATATATATATATATATACTATTCATTTTCACAGTAAAGACTCAACCACTATTTCAAAATTCATTATGTCACTTTGTAGAAATTGAATATATATATATATATATATATATATATATATATATATATATATATATATATATATATATATATAAAAAACTCATTCTCACAACAAAGACTCAACCACTATTTCAAAATACATTATGTTACTTTGTAGAAATTGAATTTGGAAGGGAAGATTCCTAATATTCTTTCCAATTATACAATATAAACCTAATTAATTATATATATATGAGAGTATTATGGATTTAAGATGATTTTTAAAATAATTAAATATATTATTTAAAATTAATACATTTTATCTGAAAAACATTAAACACTAATTATTTTTTTTTTCTCATTAATTTTTAACTTTTCATCCCTAATATTTAATGATATATTTTGTCAATAAATATTATTATTTAAGATTTTATTCTAATAGTGAACATTTAAGGTTGGCTTTAAAATTTATGACTCATCCTTAACCCATTAACACTTAACATCTCAAATTTTAATAATTTATTTATCAAGAACAAACTTAATTGTTAAGATTTTGTCCATCATAATACATTCTAATTTAAAGAGAACCACACACACACACACACACACACACACACACACACACACACACACACACACACACACACACACACACACACACACACACACACACACACACACACACATGCGTAGTATTAATTTATACATCACTAATGTCCTTTAATTTAAAAATAACATAAATGGATAATGACTTCTTAAAAATCAAATTTTCAAATTTGCTCTTTCACACTAAATTTTGCCATTGATAATTACAAAGAGTTATTACTCTTAAACATTATTAAATAAATTCTATTGATTCTTTTTAAATATTAATAATAGACAAAAATAACACCTAGATGGGGTGCTCACATGAGAAGACCAAACCACTTTTTCATTTAGTGTGTTCATCTCTTTACATTATCACACACCCACATTAGCTCTAGTAAAAATGGTAGTTACAAAAAGGGTATTTGACAAGCAAAGGAACGATGCAAAGGAATGCTACATCCTCTATAGTTTAACACAATTGTGATGTGAGTGGCTTTCAATTTTAGCCTTACATGCACCAAGTAATTAAAGTTATGTCTTATGGGATAGTAACCTAGAGAATGATTGGTCTACAAGATCAAAATTTTGGTTGGTTATGGATTTTTAGTAATTTACAAGCCCTCGAGACTTTAAAAAGAGTTGTCGACATAGTGAAGGTACTTTTCTTCTTGGTATTCTGCTAGTGTCATGGACTCTATGTGGTATTTTTTTTCCTTTATACATAATTTAGTTTATGTTGTTTGAGGTACTTTTGGCTTTGGTGGCCTTTTACAATGTGGTAGCAGTGTAGAAAGTTGAATGGTTGGCCTAGATGTGGAGCTTAATGATTAAATTATTTTGTTCTATGTATGTTGTGGTGGGGCAAGTGCATAGTGAGTATGTGCATGTTACGATAGGTTCACGATTGAGTTTTGCAATGAATAACTTGCATAGCAGGGGTGTACAGACTTGAGGACTCTTAATTTACATAATTAAAATGATGAGAGATGAAGGGATAACCGAAATGTGGGAGGAAGAAGAGGAGATATCTAAGTGCATTGATGCAGGAGCATCGGCATTAGCCAGCAATGTGGAGATTTGTCCACATGTTGTGGTTAAATCCAGTAAAATTTATTTACTGTTGGTCAAAATCGATTTGCTGAGGAGGTTGGATTCCTCAAATAGTTTTAGAATTATAATAAATCAGAGACTGTCTTATTTTAGATAAGCGATAATATTTGTTTGTATAGATGTAATGAAGAAGCTATAAAATAGCATAATTATGTTCTTAAGAGATTATGTTAGCTTTTTGTTAGAGCAATTAGTGGAGGAAATATAGAAGAAAATGTAATAAGCGAGGAGATCCTTCGATTAGGAAGGTGGGGTGTTCTTGTGTGGAGCGAAAGCTCAAATTGGCAGAGTAAGTGTGGTGTGGTTGTTTGTATGGGAAAAAAAACTCCGATTAATAAAGAGGAAGACTGTGTTTTGAAATGCTGAGATCGTTCTTTGTGAAAAGGGGGATAAAGACAATCTCTGCTTTACTACTGTTTATGAATAAAAAAATAGTGTTTGCGCCCAATGTATGATGATTGATCTGTGTTATAAATGGAATAGACGTGGTCCGTGTTAATGGTAGGCAGATTAATACGTTGACAATTCTCTGAATTGGTTCGAACTATGGTTTCAATTTAAACTTGATAGAATATCTGTGTTATGACCAATGATACATGTGTTAAATTTTGTGAGTGGAATCTTCCCACAGAGTATAACCAAAAACAGACTGCGCGGATTTTTGGGACAATGCCGGATTTTGGAAATTGTGATTCCTAAAATCTCGCCTCAAAATCCTGGATATTGTTGATTGTCAGTTGTAATCTTAATTAAGTGATTCGAACTGCTGTTCAGAATAGGAGAGATCTGTGGTAACAGAATAGATTGGATATTCACTAGTTTGCGCCCAGCAATTCCAGCAGTTGCGTAATGGAGCACAGAAAACGCCAATTTACTTTGCCATATCCAGAAAAAAAAGTAGTTGATTTCGATGGACAGGAGATCTGATCGAAGAAAAGCGCATGCAGAGTTTATGTGAAATTCTGAGGACCACGCTGGTGTTTTGGAACAATGTCATGTTTATGAATACGTAGCGCTTTTGCATGTTTATGTTTGTATTGCTAATACGTTATTGCTTGCAGTCTAAGTGAATTGAGCACAGAAGTTTTGGTACATTGCGTTCAAGGTCAGTAAAATGAAAAACGCAGATCTATAGAAATTCTACAGGTTGCAATTAATGTCACGACAAATTTTCTGGGCGTTGATATATGGTATAAGAGCGTTTTTAATGCAGATATAAAAAGATTTGGTATTATTTACATTGTGGCCAAATGCAAATAGATTGCATCGGATTGGTTCAATCGGTAAATGGTTGATTTTATTTGTTAATTGCGACTAATGCAACGCAGATAGGGCGCAAATGTTTTGTTTCAAACCCGTGGCTGGTATCTGATATATGACATAAAAATAATTATATGGCTGCGCACTGTATGAATCAAGAAAGGAATCTAGTTTCTATGTTTAAGTTGAAACATAGTTTCTATTTTGGTATTCAGCATTTTAGAAGTCAATAAGATTGATTTGTATGTATACTGAAAGCTATTTCTTGTAATACAAGTGGAGTGCGCTCAGAGTTTCATGTACATTATTTTAAAGCCATATGTGTATGGTTGATTGGCTGGCATACATTTTTAAATACATTATAAAGTCAAGATTTGTGGACCGAGAGAATTGTTGGTGTATGGTTTATGATCATTCAGATGATAAGCTTCCACAATAACTGTTGCAGGAAATTGCCAGAAAACTGAAGTTTTTTATTTGGGCAGATCTGAGATACATTCTATATGTATCGGGTGAGTAGTGATTCTGGGTAACGCAGGGGTTGTCCTGCGTCATTTTTGGTATCAGAGCTTGGCTCTGTTGAAATTGAATAAGTTTGTTTTCTGAATGAAGTTTAGTATCAGATTACAGCAGTGAGGAAATCCATTCAAAACACAGGTGACGGCATTAGAAAGAGTGAAGACTGCAGCAATATAAATCAAGAGAAGCTGTGAGAGAAGAACCAGATGCGTTCTTAAAAGCAGAAATGGTAGTGAACCTGTAGAATCCAACAAGAGATTGGACAGAGAGGACAATTGAAGTGTCTTCGAAAGAGAGAGTGAGAGATTGCAGAAGCCTAGAGAGAGCAAAGGTGTTGCTCAGGAGAAGATTCCAGATAGGGGATCGTGCTTACCAAAAGACTGAGTGAGGAGAGCTTAGTGAGGTAAGATTGCAGTAAGGAGGACTTACTATTGCAGGGGCTTGTTGCAGAGGTGTGAGGAGCTCATGGAAAGAGAGGAGCAGAAAATGACTACAGATAGTGATAGCAGAAGTTCACAAGGAAGCCACAGCAGAAGGGAAGATGCCAAAGCAAATGGCATGAGGATGAGTCAAGAGGAGTTTGACCGAGAGAAAGCTGAGATAGGTTTCCAAATTGGAATATTGATGAATATGCTGCAGAAAAGTGTTTGGACTATGAGGAAAAGAGTAAAGTGGCCAAGGCTACGAGAAAGGAGAAATCAGCAAGTGAAGTCAGAGATAGTAGAAGAATTGAGAAAGATTGAGCAGATATTGAGTGCTCAAGAGGAATCAGAGAAACTCAGAGAAGCAGAGGTAGAATTGGAAGTTTCCATTTGCAGACCAGTAAAGGGTGAGATGTTAGGGAAAGAGGATAATGAGAGGTCAGCTGAAGATCTCATGGACTATTGGCAGTGTTCAGAACAATTCGAAGATATGTTGACAAAGGAAGCAGATGAGGCAATGAAGCCTTGTGATTTTGATTCTTACAGTTTGTGTATGTTTGCAGGATATGCAGAGGATGATGGACAGTCGATTGAAATTGTCACAACCAAGAATGAAGCTCTTGAGGTAAAGTATGATGGTGAATCCCTTTTAGAGGAAGAAGGCGTTGATCTATTGCAACAGAAGGAGTTCATAGATGAAATCCTGTTTGGTGTGAAACAGTCAGATGAGGTTGATATAGACCAGCATTCTAATGACAATTCCATAGTGGGACTACAAAAAGGTAAACCAATGAATTTATTTAATGGAATTGATGAAAGATGCTTGCAATATGATGATGTAGAAAACAGGTCAACTCAGGAGGATTGCCAAGAAAAGAATGAAGCTGAGAAGGAAAATTGTGATGATCTGCTGGAGAGATTTCACAAGGAGATAGAATTCTTGGAAAGATTACTCGAGGAACCCAAGGGAGGAACAAAGTTTACAGAACCTGATGGAGGAAAAGGTGTGGAAGACATCATTAATAAATATGATGCTGAAATCAGAGAAATTGAGCAGCAATTATTTGAAGGTGAGATGAAAGATCATAAGCAACAAAGGAGTTATGTCCTCAGAGGCATGAAGGAGACAGAAATATTAACTTAGCAAGATTAATATGGAAGTAACCAGAAATTTGGAAGGAATGATCAGCTACACGAGAATGAATTTGAGGAAGGCATTAAATTGCAGAAATATGGAAGTTGGCAGCAGAATGAAGAACCATAAATTGGTCTGACAATACAAAGAAAGATAAGTGAAGACCGAAGATACAGATGGAGACTGAAGAAAAGAGTGAAATGGAAGCTATTGCAACAAAGGTTGAATGGCAAGCTGATGAATGAGTTCAAGAAACTTGAACAAATTCATATTGATTTGAAGTCACCGTAAGAAAGATCCGCTGAAATCCAAGAGATTTATGATGGAGGATTGATGCTTGAAGCATCAAAAGAAAATGGAAGGTATTGTATTTTGAAAACCAAAGGTTGTTGTGTGTTTGCAGGTTACATTAACTTGAAGAAAGACAAACAGTTATTGAAGACTGTTGAAGAAATGACTACTCCTAGTCATATGCAGAATAAGGAGGATGGCAAAAGAATTTTTGAATTCAAAGGATACACTGAGTTATTGAAGATCATTGATCTTGAAGAAAGCCAGAGTGAAGGAGGATTAAAGACAGATATTGCAGACAATGCAGTTAGTAAAGATGGTGCAGAACTTTTGAGAGAACTTCCAGATGAGATGGCAGATTTGTGGTATAAGTCAAATCTTTTGATGAGAAAGCCAGGTAAAGCATTTGTGTCTATTGAGTTGATTAATTTTGATGAAGATTTACATGTAGGAAAAGATCAATGTGAAGTCAATCTGAACCAAGAAGAACAGATTGGATTAATGGAAGGTATGCTGGAATTTGAAGCAAGGAATGATGAAGTCATGAATGAGAAACCAGAAGAAAAATCTGGGAAAAGGCATTTGTACATTTCAGAAATGTATATGGAAGGATATTGGCACAGAGATTATGATGTTCTAATTCAAGAACACAATCAGTTGCAGCAGAATAGTATTCAACACATGAGAAGTGAAATGGACAAAGAATTGGATGAGTTATGGAAACTCATACTACAACATTCTAGTAAAACAAATGCAAGACAAAAGAAGAAAGGAAGATTGGCTGGAAGAAATGGTACAGGTGAAGGGAATGGAAAATTGCAAATTAAAGTGGGCAAAGTAGCAGAAAAATATTTGAAAAGGACAGCAGCAGATAGTGAGGAATTACAACACAAAGGCGGAAGACTTGAGGGACAAACAACAACAGCAGTAACCAAGGACAGACTATCAAACCAAGTATGGGATCCAGGAGGACATAGAACATAATTGCATGATCAGGAGATCATGGTTAGTTTAAACTTCGGGAGTCTGATGCAGGAGCATCGACATTAGCCAGCAATGTGGAGATTTGTCTACATGTTGTGGTTAAATCCAGTAAAATTTATTTACTGTTGGTCAAAATCGATTTGCTGAGGAGGTTGGATTCCTCAAATAGTTTTAGAATTATAATAAATCAGAGACTGTCTTATTTTAGATAAGCGATAAGATTTGTTTGTATAGATGTAATGAAGAAGCTATAAAATAGCATAATTCTGTTCTTAAGAGATTATGTTAGCTTTTTGTTAGAGCAATTAGTGGAGGAAATATAGAAGAAAATGTAATAAGCGAGGAGATCCTTCGATTAGGAAGGTGGGGTGTTCTTGTGTGGAGCGAAAGCTCAAATTGGCAGAGTAAGTGTGGTGTGGTTGTTTGTATGGGCAAAAAAACTCCGATTAATAAAGAGGAAGACTGTGTTTTGAAATGCTGAGATCGTTCTTTGTGAAAAGGGGGATAAAGACAATCTCTGCTTTACTACTGTTTATGAATAAAAAAATAGTGTTTGCGCCCAATGTATGATGATTGATCTGTGTTATAAATGGAATAGACGTGGTCCGTGTTAATGGTATGCAGATTAATACGTTGACAATTCTCTGAATTGGTTCGAACTGTGGTTTCAATTTAAACTTGATAGAATATCTATGTTATGACCAATGATATGTGTTAAATTTTGTGAGTGGAATCTTCCCACAGAGTATAACCAAAAACAGACTGCGCGGATTTTTGGGACAACGCCGGATTTTGGAAATTGTGATTCCTAAAATCTCGCCTCAAAATCCCGGATATTGTTGATTGTCAGTTGTAATCTTAATTAAGTGATTCGAACTACTGTTCAGAACAAGAGAGATCTGTGGTAACAGAATAGATTGGATATTCACTAGTTTGCGCCCAACAATTCCAGCAGTTGCGTAATGGAGCACAAAAAACGCCAATTTACTTTGCCATATCCAGAAAAAAAAGTAGTTGATTTCGATGGACAGGAGATCTGATTGAAGAAAAGCGCATGCAGAGTTTATGTGAAATTCTGAGGACCACGGTGGTGTTTTGGAACAATGTCATGTTTATGAATACGTAGCGCTTCTGCATGTTTATGTTTGTATTGCTAATACGTTATTGCTTGCAGTCTAAGTGAATTGAGCACAGAAGTTTTGGTACATTGCGTTCAAGGTCAGTAAAATGAAAAACGCAGATCTATAGAAATTCTACAGGTTGCAATTAATGTCATGACAAATTTTCTGGGCGTTGATATATGGTATAAGAGCGTTTTTAACGCAGATATAAAAAGATTTGGTATTATTTACATTGTGGCCAAATGCAAATAGATTGCATCGGATTGGTTCAATCGGTAAATGGTTGATTTTATTTGTTAATTTCGACTAATGCAACGCAGATAGGGCGCAAATGTTTTGTTTCAAACCCGTGGCTGGTATCTGATATATGACATAAAAATAATTATATGGCTGCGCGCTGTATGAATCAAGAAAGGAATCTAGTTTCTATGTTTAAGTTGAAACATAGTTTCTATTTTGGTATTCAGCATTTTAGAAGTCAATAAGATTGATTTGTATGTATACTGAAAGCTATTGCTTGTAATACAAGTGGAGTGCGCTCAGAGTTTCAGGTACATTATTTTAAAGCCATATGTGTATGGTTGATTGGCTGGCATACATTTTTAAATACATTATAAAGTCAAGATTTGTTGACCGAGAGAATTGTTGGTGTATGGTTTATGATCATTCAGATGATAAGCTTCCACAATAACTGTTGCAGGAAATTGCCAGAAATCTGAAGTTTTTTATTTGGGCAGATCTGAGATACATTCTATATGTATCGGGTGAGTAGTGATTCTGGGTAACGCAGGGGTTGTCCTGCGTCATGCATCCTCCTCCTCTCATTCCAACCACCCATCTAAAGCTACTAAGATGCTTGGAAGGTTGAAAAAACTTTCTATAATAGATATTTAGAAGGGGTAAAGAGAGCAATGGAGGAGTTCGAAAATGAGATCAAGAATGGGAGGAAGGACCAAATCCTTTCAATGCTCTAAGGGTGGGTATTAGACCTAGCCCATTTACGCACTTGGGGCAGAAAAAAAAATCAAAATTGTTTGAAACTTATTGGATCCTAATGACCATAGAAGCTTAGATTTAGATAGAAATTAGGCTCCCTAAGAAGGTATCGTACATATTATTTGGGGTTTTAAGTGTAAGTTCAAGGTAATAAGTAAAGGATTCTTCGGAGTGGGTTTCTTAGCTATTCTAGTCACAAAAGAGTATACTACTTAGCCTAAGGCTGAGAGGGAAAATGGAATACCAACCAACTCATTATTCTTAAGAAGGAGGACCAACCCTTAGTTCCAAAGGAATCAAAGAATACAATAGTCATAAGAATCAACAAAGTGCAAATAGTGGAACATCTCCAACTCCCTAGATTAAGATTATGATTTATTTATTACTATTTTTTTGTTATGGTGTTTATATGGATTTGTTATAAAACACACAATGTTAATTTTTTAGCCATTCTTTGTAAAAAACTATTTAATAAATCATATAAAGTGATAATCAAAATGACAAATTTAGACTAATTTAAAATAATAGAGTGACTAAATTTCTCTTTAATTAATCACCCATCAATAATAACAAATATACTCTTGTTTGAATGATAATATAAATATCAATTTTTCTTTAAAATAGAAAAAAAATTTAAAATAAAATAAGTAATTTTTATTAATATAGTTGATATAAAGTACAAGTTAAACTACTTGCCATAACTTGGATCAAAGTAGAAGGAAAGTATTGATTTATAAGGATTCTAAATTAGAAAATTTTATTGTCTTTTAAATAGCGTCTTATTGATTTATAAGGATTCTAAATTAGAAAATTTTATGGTCTTTTAAATAGCGTCTTATTGTAAAACTACTATGTTAGGTTATTTATGAATTAAAAGGATTATAAATTAGAAAAATTTATGGTCTTTTAAATATCACCTTATTGTAAAGCTAATGAGATAATGTCACATTAAAACATGGTAATCATGTTCTTTTATACCATAAATATTAAGCTCTCGTGTAAAATTATAATTCTGTAGAATTAGTTATAACTCTATAGCTTTTAATGTGAAGAGACCATAGAAAATGATATCTTTGAAAATGTGTGTAGTGTAGGTGGAAAGAATAAATTCTTTCCTGCACCTTATGGCTAAAGAGATTTTCTCAAATCCACAAGAGATATGATAGATGTAGCTATACCATATGAGTGACTGACCCTAACGAAGTACACATCGTTCGATAGACATGGATGGCCCTTTCCAAAGTGCATTTGTGTCGTGTCAAAATCAAATCAAATATTGTGCGCGACCACCCCAAACTTTGGTTTTACGTGGATTCTATGAGTGTTTTGGGTTTCAAATCCTACGAGTGCTTCTGCATGTACAGGGGTTTTCTAGCTGGTAGATTCACTACATAATGCATTTTATTTTTATATATAAAAGGATTGTTTTTAGATTTAAAAGGATTCCAAAAAAGTTTAAATGGACATTTAGGTTTAAACGGTGATGTACTCGGTGTTTATTTCATTAAAAGCGTTGCGATACTAAAAACAAAATATTAGCGCATCAAATTATAAACCATGCTTCTAATCAATATAAATGTACTTTATTTTAATAATATCTTGAAAAATAAATAACTTTATTTTTAATCCAAAATATTTGTATAAAAATTTATATCCAAAATGTGATGGATGGGGTATTTTTTCATTTAAATATTATTATAATATTATAAACCAATTAACGCAGATCAATTATAAATATGGTTTAAAATTAACACTAATAAATGCAACAAAATTATATTAGAAGTGTAATAATTATTATTCGATTTAGATGGTATACATTTCTTTATTGTGAAAGAATGAATATATATATATATATATATATATATATATATATATATATATATATATATATATATATATATTTTGATGGGATGAATCTTGAGAGGCTAAGGGTCATGTCCAACATCTTGGATGAATCTTGAGAGGCTAGGGGTCATGTCCAACATCTTGGAATTATGAGAAGCATTAACATAGCGTATGGTGTGGCTACCATTTTCCATGCAGAATCATAGCGATTAAATTCCCTTCCTTAATTATGACTTGTGTTAATGTGGATAAGTTGAGAGATGGCATGGCTTGGTTTGGTTACTTGAAGCACTAGTAGGTTGTTTCCTTGCTCTACGAGATAATTCAGAGAAGAATCCTGCAGAGACGTCGAGAGAACAATTTTGGGAATTAGTACAAAGTGAAAGCTTTGATGGTATTCATTTTAAGAGGCATTAGAGTTATTGGTTTGTGATTGGCATGACAAAATAATCAAAGGTAGATGTTGGAGTTGATAGAGGAGAACATAGACAAAGGTAGTTGGGAAGGGCCTCTCGGCTTGGTTGAGCTCATGATTCCAGGAATAGAGATCCCTTCCTAAAGAAATGCATCTCTTTGGGCCTTTATTGAAAGGGTACCCTTCCATCTTTACTAGGTTTTTATTAATCTTCAAAATAAGTCTCTAAATTTTATATGGTATGTTTTTGGAAAAAAAATATCTACTAGAAGATACAGTGGAATTATTGCGATGGTTTGATTAGTTCTTGGGGCCTCAATCGTGAAATAGTGTTTGATCCAAATTCCTATGTCTGTGCACCTTATGGTGATGCTTTCAGTAGTTGTCTCGTGAGCAGAGCCCGTAACTGTCTAGATTTTCACTTGGTTTATGATAATTGGGGTATGCCAATCTATGAAGGTTAATGTATATGTGGTCTCACCATTCATGTCATCCTTGATTTTTTGTTAGTAGCCAGCCTCATTCATGGGTTCTCTATGGATAGATGAAATTTCTTCATATTGTGGTTTTATTCTCTCTACAACTTGTGTCCACTATTTGTGGGCAAATCTATCATCAATGATGCAATATTTACCATGGTTGATAGTTATGAAGCCACTGGATTAGGGTAAGTCCTATGATTGGTAATGCAAAAATTTATTGTTATGAGTGGGAGATGGACCATCGAAGAATGTGCAACTTGTGAAAGGGGGGAGTGCATCCCCCAAGAGCATAATAGATGTCAACAACAAGCTGAGGAGGTTGTTGAGACTATCATGCAACGATTTTTGCTAATACCCAGAGTGAAGTTCCTAATTTATATTCCTAGGTTGTTCAAGAAAGAAAGGCCTTCTCAAATTTTGAGATCTTGGAAGATGTAGCCACTTGGATTCTTGACGTGAGGAACACCTAGGGATGAAGAAAATACTATTTTGGAGCATTAACCTTGTATTGGAAGATGAATATTGTAACAACCCTCGTGAAAATTCCATGTCATACAAGTTAAAAATAATAACCATGGTTGATGGGACACTTATTCCAAGTTGAATGGTGGGCAAAAAATCCTAGTGGGTGTTCATCTCAATTAATATGGCTAAGGAAATTGGCAAAGGAAAAGGCTTTGGAAAGGAAGAATGACAATATTTGGCACATTTATATATAAAAATAATGGAAATTAGGAGAAAATGGAGATGAAAGGTCACAGGTTGCATGTGAGGAGGAAAATGAAGGAAAATAATGGAAAATGAATCAAATAGAGGCCTTATTGATAAAAACGGCTTAAGGATCAGTTGGAAAGCTTTTTCTCACACTTATGGCTCTCTCATTTCTCTCTCTCTCTCTCTCTCTCTTGGACACTTAGTGTTTCTTGGATCATTTTTGCATTGGACCAAGAAAGGCAAGAAAACAAGAAGAAGGAGGAAGAAAGAAAGGAGGAGCACGAATCAATGAACTACAACAGGATTCGTAGTAGGCATTGATTTTCATGTGCAATTTCCTTGCTAGATTTGGAATGCATGGTATTGCATGTGGTTATTTTCTGTATTGGCATGGATTTTTCCTTCCGTGATAGTGTTATCAACCTAGCCTTGCCATTTCTGGATAGTCATGGTGTTGTGGAGTTCTCATACTTTGGTTGAGTTAGATTGCAAGATGGATTCAAAGCTGAGTAAGCTGGATCTCCGAAATGACAAACACATCACGTAATGGTCCCTGAACTAGAATATGGATGACGATAAAGCCATTGGCCAAGTAATCCCTGAAACAGACTGCAGGTTGCTCTAAAGAGAAGATTTGGTGTCTCAGTGGGCCTAGGAATCCTAGAACTATGAATGGCGAGATATACAGTAAATCCTAGAGGTGGTTTTCCTCTATTTAAGGCCTAGTGATCCAGGATGGATGGTAAAGCGTGAGGGGTGGGTGCTCTTCGTTTGGGCCTAGTAGTCATGAGATGGGATGTATGGTAAATCCCAGAGAGTATGTCTTGGTTTACAATCCATGATTTTGACAGTGAGTTGTGGTAAGGCCTGAGAGACTCAGATACAGGAAAATTCCTCATGGTGTAGGCGAAGAACATGGTAACATTCATGATTATTTGGTTATTTTTGGTTGGTCATGAGTCCCAAATTCATGCTTGGAAGATGGCACAGGGGTGATTGGCTGAAGAGAGATTTGGCTTACCCAATATATGCTCGAGTGGAGCATGGAAATCCCATCTCTGGTTGGTTTTTACATTCAGTAATGAAGAGCTGATTCCTTTGGTATTTGTATGCAAATGTACCATTTATTGTGTGGATTCTATTATTGTTGTATCCATTGTATTTATTTTGTTATTATGTTGGTTATAAGCATGTATTTTATGATTGATGATGTATGGTTCTATCCATGTTTTTACTTGGAAATGAATGCACAATGCATCTATGATCAAATAGATTGTATTGTAGCTAATGATGTAAGGGAGCAATGATTCTTAGAAATTCTCACATAAATATGAGAC
Organism: Pinus albicaulis; assembly: GCA_034641835.2. Classification (NCBI taxonomy): domain Eukaryota; kingdom Viridiplantae; phylum Streptophyta; class Pinopsida; order Pinales; family Pinaceae; genus Pinus; species Pinus albicaulis. Next base: position 564,991,566 of record CM076571.1, read on the forward strand.
CCCTATGTTTAAATCTGTTATTTATACATGTAGATTCAATGTTTGTGACATGTTTCACAAAATTCCTGTCATGCCTAGGAGGAATCCATATGAGTTATTATTTATGTGATTGCTTTCGTATCATTGTTACAATGTTATTTATCATCCCCTAAGTTTTCATGAAGTTTTGGGCAGTGACCTGGGATTTGGGCCTAAAAAGGTGGCTCAAATCCCGTAATTGTAGGCACAAAACTAAGTAATTCAGGCTTTGGTTGCATGCTTGTTTTGTTGTGCCTGCAGCTATAGCCTCCCAGTCGTTACCTTGTTTTGCTGTGCCTACGGCTAAGGCTCAATGTGGTGAGAAAGCTAGTATAACCCAGAGGTAAGAGGCGAAAGGGTTGGGATACCTCTCGGGGATGTTGTTGATGCTATGTAAGGTTTGTTTGTCAGGTTTTTGTCGGTCCCAGTTACACAAGGTCATCTAGGAGGTTGAATCTTGTATTAGTATCCTCTCGTCATATGTTTACCCTAGTCCATTTCTTGGGTAGATGTTGTATGAGGGTGTTACAGAGTGGTATCAGAGCATGGTTCAACCCTCGGACTAGATGGGAAGTGTGTTGATCATGCATTTAACTTGGTTGTATTTGTGTTTAGTATGCTTGTGGTCTATGTTTTGTTTTTTAATGCATGTTGTGTTGCCCATGGTGACAGTGGTGTCACCATGTAAGTGTTGATGGTGTTTTTTTCAACATGTTTTCGTAAGTGTATGACTGGTTATGTGTTGCTCATTCTTGTGAATTGTTCGTGCACGCTTGCTTACATATTGTTACATATTTTAAATGAATTTCTTTTTATGCTTGGTTACATATTGGTCATGCTTTGGTTTTATTTTTGTATGCTTGCTTATGTGATATCATATGTTGAACATGAATTGGTCATTAATGATTAGTTAATCATGTCAAGTGGGTGCATATGGTCAAGCTCCATTGGTTTGATTGAGGTTGTTGTGCATAAGGTCATTGTATGAAATTAGGTCATCATGATGATATTGGTATGTTATGATCATTAGGGGAATTTTGAGGTCTAAAATGGGCCTCCTAAAAAAATTATAAAATAATAGTAGAAATAATAAAATAAGATTTCATTACATCATCAAAGTCTAGAGAAAAAAAAAGAAAAAACTACTTTTTTCAACTTATCTCCCAAATTTTTTACTCAAATTTCGAGTGGGAGTACTCCTTAGATGAAAAATTTAATTCTTCACCGAAGGAGTACCCATGTTGCATACTTTCGATGGACCCTGCTACATGAAAAATTAAAAATACATTAAAAACGTGATTGAAATCATGTTTTTTCATGTATTTCTCATTTTTCATGTAGCAGGGTCCATTGAAAGTATAGAACATGGGTACTCCTTCGATGAGGAATTAAATTTTTCATACAACGAGTACTCTTACTCGAAATTTGAGTAAAAAATTTTGGAGATAAGTTGAAAATACGAGTTGAAAAAGTAGTTTTATTATTTTATTATTATTATTTTTAATCTTTTTACCCTTTTACTTAAAAAATGGTAAATCATCCCCCACGGTTGACATCATCATCTTAAATTTTATTGGTTCTTATAAATTTTATTTTGGTTCTATATTTTTCTTAGGAGGCCCATTGTAGACCTCAAAATTCCCCTAATGGCTAATCTGTTGGCTAAGATAGAGCAGGAGATGCAGATCATTAAAGTGACATTGTAACAATGGACTTTGGGGTAAGAGCAGATCGTCATACAATTTTGCATGTTTTTCATGCTGGTATGTGATTCATGGTTGTTATAAGAATTAGGGTTACTTATATGTTTGTAATTCCATTGTTATTTTGGTTACATATATGATAAATGCTAGTTGATTAGTGTAGTCATATGCATTATGGTTATGTGTATGCCTTTCATTCTATTGATGTTATGGTTACCTACATGATAGATGTTAGTTAGTTAATGTGATCATATGTACATGTGTTGGTTATTCAAGCATGGTATGACTTGATGACTATGTTATATGTTTTTGGTGAATATGTTAAATGTTAATGTTATAAAACCAACTCACAAAATAGAAGAAAAGAGAGATCAATAACTTAGAAATCAACCACTTTGAGGGGGAAACCTCCTTTACATTACATAAATGAACAATTCTTAGATGATACAAATGAAAAAACCTCCATTCTATTTATAGGATTCCATGGGGTCACAATATAGTCCTAGCTGTTGGAGAGGTAAATCCCCTCTGCGGACAGATGCGATCCCTACTAGCCCAGACCGGGTCTAGCAACAACTGAGTCATGCTAAGACGCAAGTTCCTAATTGCAAAAGACCAAGACGCGACAAGAGGCCTACCTTAAGTCCTACGCTTCTGTCATTTGTGGAGAAGATGGCACTTTCATCCCTCGCTTTGCAGATCACAATTCTCCCGCTTGATGCGATCGAACACCTGCACGTACAAGAAACAACAAACACACAAGCGTAAAACATAATACATGAAATTATGTATCAATCAGAGAAGATACAAATCATAAAATGAAACATAAACATCTGAGTGGAACCATAATCAAAGTCATTTATTATTAATCATAACAAAGAAAAATACAACCTGAGCTCTGATGTTGGATCTTCCTTCGGCGGGTCGACAGAGGAGTACGTCTCAGTAAAGCTCGTCGACAATAGGACAAGTCTCTCTCTTCGGTTGTCTAACGATAATCTCATTACTATTGATTCAGCTCTGTTCAGGCTCCTATGACCATTAAGGCTCAACCATTCAACCCATTCATCAATGGAAGATGGCTATATTTATAGAGGAGAGGAGGAGGTTGGGATCCCTACAATAGTGGAAGGGAGGCCTGATCCCTTGGGAGGTTCCCCATAAGGTGGAAACAAGAGGCCAAAGGAGGAAGTACATGGTTATTCAGTCGAAACCACTCCTCATGACTGATCCACGAAGTTGTTGTAATCGAAACTTCACCTCTTTTTTTTTTTAAACTTTCCATAAGCAAATTAGCGTGGGTGCTTAATTGGGACAGAGCGCCAACTGGAGCGGGCTTAGTGTTAATTTTCCTCATTGGCGTGAGGACATAACAGGCTACCAGCACCAAGGCAAAAACAGGTGCTTTTAGGGGCCTGCTCAGGAAATGATCAACAGAAGGAAAGTCGTCCTTATGTCAAGGGATGCAATGATGGTATTTGCAAGGCATGACACTACTTATTGGTCACAGAAACGACCCTCGAATGGGTGAGATGGGGATTTTAGGGACGGTGAAAAATTACTGTGTAACAGATGCCCCGTAAAGCATGAGGCCCTAGAGAGAGAGAGGGGTGAAATGCTTTATGAGAACATGTTCAACTGAAAAAACTGCCCTCAGAAAACCTGTGTAGACAAGTACAACTGATATCTGAAATACATGATATGTGGTATGGGCGCAGCCATCCATAACAGAGTATACAATAATCAGGATCCAAGGTATGGGCGCAGCCATCCAGAAAGGATCAATAAGCAGACTCAGGTATGGTCGCAGCCATCCAATCAATGAGTCATGTAACCAATCATGATAATCCACAAAATCCACAGCCTGGATTCCATCAGACAAAACCCAGGGTCTTGCGCTCCATCTCGACTTGAACAGAGTACAAGTTCAAGCATGTGAATAAGTGAGTTGAAGTCAAACATGTAAGAACATCGTCTGATTACTAGCCAATGATGAAATTCGTTAACAGACGCGAGAGGACCCACCAATAATGAAAATGGCCCTCAAGGTACTACAGGTACAATCCACAGAATTTGAATAGTGAGCTAGCGTTGAACATCCATAGAATCATTCGATCGAAGGCCAAAGATGAAAACCTTGCGTCGAATGTGAAGAACCTACCATTGAGGCATGCAGGCTCCAAGGTACCCGAAGGGAGTCTCTAGATCAGCTTCCTGGATAATGAGCCGAAGTCGACAGGAAGTGACCTTGATCGAAGGTGGGCCATAGTGTTTCCAACATCATCGATGCGAGACAAAGGAACATAATGTTTGTGAATCAGGATCAGATGAGAATCAGAGGAAGGTTGAAACTGTAGAGGTCAACTTCTCTTGAACATATTGGCGACACGACAGTGGATTTGGCAGTATTTGACATCAAAAGATCAGAGGTCATGACGACGAGGCAAAGAGCAGATGAGAGGTCAAAAGGGATCACCCAAACCCACGAAGGCAAGCAGAAAATGAGATGAGATGTCCCCAACCCGAAATGAATGCAGACAAGTGCCATGTTCAAGAGTGACATACTACTGACACGACGACGATATTGGTTCCATTTTTCCCCACCATTTTTGGTGAGTAACTCTTTATTTTTACACAAGCTTGAAGAGGATACCATATTCTTTTCATATAATTTCATTCTTTGGACGAATTAATCCTAGTACATTAACGAGCCCTAGGAAGGAGGAACTCGAATATCATCATTACGACTGAATCTGATGTCATCAGGGTTTAACGAGTCTGACAAAGGAAGAACTTGGTGTCTTTTCATGTTTAGAGAGTTTGAAAAGACATCAGAAAAGTAAACTCCAACATTCCCTTTTTGTAAATAGTTCCTCAGAGCCAAAAAGGTAGAAAACTATGTCTGAGAAAATCTCCTAGTCACGATAGGCTAGGGTATTCCTTTTTCGTAAATAATCTATCCTAGCCCGAAAAAGGGGTAAACGTATACTGGGTAGATTTCATTTCGAAACCAATTTTAACGAGATCAAAATGACAAGTGACTCGGAAATCTTTTCATTTTTAGAGAGTTAGAAAAGAGCTGAAAGATGACTCCACCTGGAGGAACGAGTGTTATAAAGGGTAGAAACTGGTTCTAGTAATGGTGGAATTGCTCAGAACAAGTAAAGGTTGAGAGGATGGATAAAAATACCACTCATCACAGTGGTTCCTCAAGAACAAGTAACACAATCAAGTGAAGGCATATGATCGGCCAAGCAGATAGTGACGATGGAGTGAGAAAACCAATGCTCGTCTGGCAAAAACAGGATGATGAAATGGCAATCAAAAGAGGTAAAATGGGAATGGTTTCATTTTTACACAAGCTTGAAATCAGAAAACTCTACTTGAAGTTGGTTTCATTTTTACACAAGCTTGAAACAAAGATAAACTATGCTTGAAACCGGTTTCATTTTTACACAAGCTTGAAATGGAAACAAAATATGCTTGAAAAAGTAAGCATGCCCCAACATGGTGACTCGATTCGAGGTATATTCCCCCAATATTCAATCCATATGAAAGGCAGATGGAGTGAAGGTTCAAGTTACGAGATCAAGAGAAAGACTCGACTGGGATTTTACGAGATCTTATCAAAGACTCGAAGTGAACAGGAACATGTTTCAATGTTTTAATGAGGTTGACACATTAAAAGAACTGTCCTCGAAACACCTTGTTCCATTTTTTAATGAGGTTGATACAGAAGAAAAACTATCCTCGGATGAGCTTGTTTCATTTTTTAAGGAGCTTGACACAAGAAAATGAATTTTGCTCCGACAACCTTGTTTCATTTTTTAGGGAGCTTGACACAAGACAAGGAACTATGCTCCGACGAGCTTGTTTCATTTTTTAAGGAGCTTGACACAATAAAACGAACTCTACTCCAAAGAAAACTCATCATGATGAATAAGAAGTCATGGCTTCCTAGAGGTTCTCATCCGATGGGAGAAAAACATCTTGGAAATCAGGACCCAATGCCCCCAACACACTATGCATGATGACATCATCACTGGGTACAGGCATGAGGTAGGTAGCCACATAATTGACCTGCGGTGAGGCGGATACAATGGGTGGATAAAAAACAAGAAGGGATGATGGCGGGCCAGCTGCCACATCAGGACCAAAGAACGAAAGCTAATCAATGGTCACGATTCATCCTTCATGTGGAAAATAGACCACACGAAAAAGGGAGGAGACAAGCGCTCCCATGGCATAGGTGTAATCGCGCCCCAAAAGAAGATTGAAATCCAAGGGGCCTGGAACAACCATCACGTCGATATGGATGGTTTTACCTCCCAATGTAATAGGTAACCTTGGAAGGATCCCTCACGGTTGACTGGTTCTTCTGTTAAACGCCAACAGATTCTGCGTAATAGGCACAAACGATGGCGAACCAAAATATTTCCAAGTAGTTGAGGATAGAATACTAACAGACGCGCCTTCATCTATAATGGTGATGGGTACGGCCAAACCAAAGGCCTGTACCATTATCTCGAAAGGCACATAAGATGGAAGGCGGTATCCTGCAAATCGACTCCAATCAAAGGAAGCAACCAAACTACTCGGAGGGGCTGCCATCGAATCGAGATGGTCTTCCCCTGGTGTTACGGAAGAAGAAGGAGCATCCTCCACAACCTCCATCTCAAAGGTGGGAGGGGTATCCTTTGGGACCTCCATCACGGGAGGTGAAGGAGCAGCTTCTTGAGATATGGGGACAGGAGAATATTTCTCCAAGTCTGAGGAATCTGAAGAACCAAGAAGAACATGAGAGGTGTGAGATCCACTCTCAACGGAAAAGACCTAGTGAACCGTAGAAGTGGCCAGCTTAACCGATCCCACGAACAATGGTTGGTCGGGAACGGATTCCTGAATTTGAATTTCCGAGGGAGCGGGATCAACCAAGGATGACACTTGATTGATCGTAGGATCCACTGGTGGAGGACTCAAAGAAAGTCGTTTATAACCAGCTGGGAGGCATGGTGTAGAAATAGTTGAGTTGTCCAAAACTCGCTTGGCTTCATCCATATACGGACAAAGGTGAATGGCATGGTGCCCTTCACACAACTTATAGGGATTGGTAATATTACCCTGTTTCTTAGGAGCCTTACTAGCAGCAGCCGAAGACGTGCCTCCAACCTGACTCCCAGAAGCCAAAGGCAATGGCGAGCAACCATTGGACCATACTTCGAGCACCTTGGGAATTCCAGGGAAGTCTTGAAGAATATGGTTCCCTGTGCACAACATGTAAGGGAACTTGACTTTTTGTGGAGGGTTGGAAGTTTTATCAACAGGAGATGTTTTAGGAGAAGTAGTTGCTCTCTTAGCCTCTCTCTTATCCGACTTCTTCTTCTTTGTCTTCTTTTTCTTCTTCTTAGCCACCTGTTTACTCGAATCCAGACTTTCACCAGGCGAAGTAGAAGAGGAGGACGCAGAAATAGGTGAAGAAGGGGAGAGGTCCACCTTGGAATCAACATGATGTTTTTCAGGCGGAGGAATTGATTGAACAGTAGCCGGGACATTCGGGACCATAGAGGTTGAAAACAACCAAACAAGAAACCCAACAGTTAACCCAGGAAGGGACAACATTGCCATATAAGGGGCACCAACATTCCCAAAAGGAGGAAAACGAACAAGATTCCCATCAGAGGGGATTCCTTGGTTGGCGAACTCTGGAAACGTTGCCATCAGAAACAATTTAAAACAACACCCTAAGGAAACTAACTTTAACCCGGAATATTTCGTGGGTAGTTAATTTTTTTAAAACATTGAAACAAAATTCTATCGTTTCATATTTTAAGAGTCAAGAAACGAGTAAAATATGACTCTATCTCTTTCAGATTGGAAACAAGCATGAAAGGACAAGCGCTTGATGATATTTTCAAATTTAATGAGTCAGAAAAGATCGAAATGACTACTCTGGAACTCTAGGAAAAAGGGTGTACCAGATATCCGTGAACTACAATATACACCTTGGTTTCAAAATGAAAGAGAAATCAACCAAGGACTTGACGTACGTGCATACAATCTCCTCGAATGCTATGTCTGGTGTATCACGGGTATAAGGCGGCAGACTCGGCTTCCTACGGGTAAAGGATAGCAACCTAGTGGGGTCTCCCTTTATATACATGATGGTACGGGGAGCAAAAGTCCGTACTAGTGCTGTCTAAAGCCAAGAGGCGAACGATAGCTACTAGGTTTAACGACGCCGAAACACGTCACTAGCCTAGACCTCTAGATATTTCGTTAATGTTTCAATACTGCCTTAAGGTAAATTGAATAAATTTTATGGTTGATCTTCAATTATGTTTCAATTTCAGGCCCTACCGAATGTTATCTGAAAATATCCTATATGCAACTATATGAGAAAATAAATCTTTCAATTCGTTGAATGCTATCTAGTTAAGGGAAGAGCTTCAAACAATGATGTAACAAACAAAAATACTAAAAATGAAACTTTTTCCAAACTAGATGACTTTCACTATCCAAAAGTAATTTCAAACATTCAACGATGTGAATAATGCAAGTGTAATCTATGAAAAATCCTCTTTTTTGAAAACTATGCAATTGTAATCTATGCACAATTTCCCCTTTTTTTTGAAAGAACAAGAATTCACTCAATGCATTTTTCGATGAAATGAGAATCTACTTAATGCATGCTTTTAATGAAAGAGAATGCACTCTATCCGAGTTTTGGCTTTCAATCATTAAACAATGTGATCTAAGTTCAATGATAAATCTCAAAAACACTTTTCAATGCAATGTAATCTAATGCATTTAACGAAAAGAGAACTTTGAGATGAAAACTAAATGAACGCAAATCTTCTTAATGGAATAATGAATGCAAAAGGGATGCAAAACCACACTAAGAATGCAATCAGTGTTTTAAACATTTTATAACGAAATTCCTCAAAAGGTGACAAAACACAAAGAGGACTTCCAAAGCATGAGATCAAAACAAGGCAGTCATTCCCTTTTACATCAAGAAATCATGGAGAGAAGACATTTCAGCTGAACAATGAGCAATGTAATCTATGCTCATACAGAGAAAAGACCAGAAGGGAAGGACACACTGGTGAAGGATTTAGGGAAAAAGTATCAATTTTCAGACACCCTGAAATTGGCACGACTTTTGTGGGTGAAACTAGCGCCAACTGGCGCGACTTGCTCACTGAAAACTAGCGCCACTGGCCAATTGGTACGGGTTGCTAACTGAAAACAAGCGCCAACGCCTGAAAATGAAAAAATAAAGAATTTCTCCCAACCAAGACCAGACTCACCACTTCAAGAAAAATCTAAAACTAACCCAGAAGCAAAGTACTGACCAAAAAAAACTTCCGAACAAGGGAAAACCCTAGCACCTACAAGAAATGGCGCAACTGTCTAGCTGTAATCGGCGCGAGATAGGGGATGGTGCAGGTAATGAATTGACAACCTGCACCAATGGGCGCGACTGTCAGGGTGGAAACCGCGCCAATCAAGCCAACCATGAAAAGATGAAAATTTCGGAAAAGTAGAGGTCAAATCTGATCCTCTGGTGCTGAACAGAGGTTTTACACTAGAAAAAGGAAAACTAGAAGAGTTGATCAAGTAGACAAGACAAAAATCAACTGAAAAGACAAGACAAACTCCAATCAATGTCTCCCCAGTAGAGTCGACAGTTTTTTGGAGAGTTAAATCCCCTCTGCGGATAGAGGCGATCCCTACTAGCCCAGACCGGGTCACAAGGGCGTCACTCAATTAACCTATGGCATAGCACGTGTGTTCGTGGCATACTAAAAAATACCCTTAATTTGACTACATATTGGAAAATACCTCTAAAAATCACTTTATTTAACTCCCTACCACTACTAACCCATTGCATTTTCCCAATTTAAAAAACCCCTGCTTTCACTATATATTGTAGGTATCTGTTTTTTCATTAACATTTTTTACACCCCTTTATATTTATATCCTTAACATAATGACATGATGCCTCTCTTATGACCTCACATGAATTCTACAATTCACATTTCTTCTTGTGATATACATAAGAGATGCATATTAGTATTCCCACAATGTGATTACTCAATCCACACTCAAGCACATCTCACTATGATTTGTGGCATTTAATGGTCTAAGGCATACAAAGATCAACCACTTTTTAGGAAGATTGATTATGTGCATGTCTATAAAATAACATATAAATTGATCTATATGATGATGAAAAATCAATTGATCAATCTTTATGAATATGTTTGCACCAAATAAGGTGTTCAATCACAAGTCTAGACCCTCTTCCCTTTGAAAGCTTCTTGTTCAAAAATCGAACTACAACCTCATGTACTCAAAATAGTGTCTTATTAAGGTGGAACAACAAAAGTTACAATTTTGAAGAGTTATATAGAGAATAAAAGGCAAGGTGAGGATGAGTTATGAGACCCTCCCTTTTCTTTAGCAAAAAAAAAAACATTGTTCTCTGTTGTTTTTAATTTAAGTGTTTTAATGAGAGCCCCATGGTATATTTTATTAAGAAATCATTTGGAAATGACCCATGTGGATGGCATTAATGGTTTTTTAACCTTGGTAATGTGATTTAAAGAGATCTTACCACTAGATTTCTTGTTTTCGGGATTATCAAAAAAAAATTGTAAGCATTGTAGACAGTTTTCCCCAAGTTCAAACGAATGGTATTATGTGGCTATGTTTTATGAACCTTCCCAACATCAACATGCTAGGTAGGTATACCCCCAAGTTTTTCAGTAAGCATATTTCAAAGACGGGATTTCACATTTGGAGGGATCTATGGGGTCACAACACTATCTTGGTGGGATTGGAGAAGAATTAATAAGCCCAATATTCACTAGCTTAAGACAAGAATGTGCTTTCAAAATTATACCAGAAATTTCAAGGCCCATTTGGAAGCATTGGAGATGTAGTCATAATTACTGTAACAACTATACTCAATAACCTCAAGATGAATCTTGAGTCATAATTACTGTAACAACTATACTCAACAATCGCAAGATGAATATTCAACGGTGTTCACAAAAGGTGATCATTGTCACCATGTCACAAAGAAGATTGCTTCTATAAAATGGCCAAGGTTATTGTGAAAAAAGCAAGATCCGTCATGTTTTCATTACACATTAGTATACAAATGTGAAACACGGTCACTCACTGACACATAGGTCACAGTCTATAGATTACTTCCCTTGACAGCCTCATTATTATCTATCCACAAGATTACTATAAATGTCATTTTCAAATCAATGTTCTCTTATGTCACCAAAGGTGTCGAGACATTGTGACGATATTAAGTGATCAATCACCATGCTAAACCATACTGCCTCAAGAATCAAATCAGGGCTTCTACCCGCAATAGCTGTCATTTGGCCAATAAATTTCCCTGTTTCTTCAATTGCATGAAATGGATTCTCTTGAATTGAGTTTACTTCCATTTGTATTGCCTCGGTCATAGCTTCCTTGGATGATTTTCAATATTTTGAATCCAAGTGTTCGTATTAGCCAGTCTTTCCATTTCAGGATTTGACACGTGTATAGGTTGACAAACCTACTTGTTTCCTTAAATCAGATATTATATGTAATGGATTTACAATTAATCTGAGAGTCAAATTCGTTGCTCTGAATTAAAAGAACAATTTTCTTGCCTAATAGAATGCACTGGTTAAATTTGGTAGGTAGTGTCATATTTATAGCTACCACTGCTACTAAAATAAATGTCTACAACCACTTCTTTTGATACTACCACTATCACATCCACTCCAGTGTACCACTATCACTACGTAACACTATTTTGAACCCTACACCATATGCCTAGACACAACCCTACTCTTATTGTTTAAACCTAATCAGAGGAAATTTATTACCTTACCAATCTTTGTGGTCAAGGACCACTAGGAAAATTCATAATAATCTTAGTGAAACCAAGGGACAAAGGCCCACACCATGTCACAAAATTAACTTGACTAGGCTGAAAAATAGAGATGTAAGCATTCACCAACAATGGAAAATACATGAGGAAGACGACCAAGTGCCCAAGCTTTACTCATTCCAGATTTTCAGGCATTTACAAGTCTTTTAGATTCTGAATCTGCAATGACAAAGATAAAAATTCCTAGAATTCATCCTCGTTGCAATGATTTTTTCTTATTTTAAAAAGCTATTCCTCCTTGAAACCTGCACATTAAGTCCCAAAATTCCTGTGCATGCCGCCAAGAATAGAATTAGGGAGGTGTACCCTTCAGTTCAGTATGCATGCATATGAGAATGCATACCATCCATCTTAGTGATATTCCTCTCTCCTTGTGTGCACCAATATGTTAATCCATCAAATTTAAAAATGTACCTTGTTGCAACAGTCCAAAACTATCCATTGAAATGAATATCATAGGTGAAAAATCATGCCATATGACATGTAGCAAGCATATTTTAGAGTTTTTCAGTAGATATTTTGACTCTATTAGTGACCCTGACTCTATTAGAGACCCTACAACTCAATTTTTGGCCCAGATAACTACAATTAAGGGAGAGGTAGTTTTCTGTTGGTTGTGCATGCACTTGGAACCACACCTAGAGCACATGACTTCTCTATGAAAAGGCAATTTAATTATACTCAAGTCAAGCAAAAATCAAGTGAATTCAAATTGGCTTTCTAGTCACTTAGTATTTTTTAATGTTAATTTATTCTATTGTCTCCCTTTCTACTTGCAGTAATTAGTGTAGCATTTTATCATAACTAGATCCTGTACTTGTGCTTAAAATCTAACACCAGCCATTGTCATTTTATTGGGGCAACATGTTCTTTCTAATAATCTTTGGAAGAGAAATAATATGAAAAAACTAAAACAATAACATATAGAGAATCATTTTCATGTAACAAGTTGCAAGGGGGGCTACAACTTATTTCTTTCCTCGATCAATGATACATTGTCATTCTTTTTGAGCTCTTCATGGTAAGTGAACAAAGGCTTTGACACACTTCTATTACTTTAAATGTATAGATGGAAAAAAAGAGAACCATATTGATGATGCTGGACGGTGTATAATGACTTTAATATGGAGTTGTTGCTACAATAACCCATTGCTACAAACAAAAAAATGCTCATGAAAAGAGATCAAATGCTAATTCACATAAATAGTTTGGACGTGACAACACCCGACAAATTCCAGCATTAGAATACCTACAGCTTGTTTGAAATTTCATATGATGCTCTTCAAAATAATTTACTTTCTTATAACAGCAGAAAGGAAAACTATTGTTTGGACGTGTCCTAAGTTCAACAAATCTTTGACGTGATTAAGGAGCTATAGAGAATTGTGTACTTGTGAAAGTTTTGAAGCTACAGCAAGGCCACTGAATATGGCACCTTCAACATCTGGAGCAACACAAAAATCACCACAAACAGCGAATCACTTGTTATCTAACCACAGACATTTGTCATCTTTTGCATTGATTGTTGTTGGTAATGCACTACCCCTGCAATCAAAATATGAAATCAGAAAAGCCAGATTAATTTCTTTGAAGTTGATAAGCTTATGGCTGAAATATTGAGTCAAATATCTCCTTATTATCCTACATCTATGAAGCATCCTTAAATGTCTGTTCACGATGACTAGGATAGACAAACATTTATAGGTTGACATTTAAACCAGTTATCAAATAGACGAGGATGGAGGTTACAATCATGTAACCCAAAGTCTCACCATATATGAGCTTTCATAAAAAATGGAGAAGGCATATGTGGAACTGTTTTATGGAATTCACTGAATAAGTCTCTTCTCACCAAATTCAATACATCATCTGAATGCTTCTTTAAGCCTGTTTGACTTATGATATGGTTGGCATATTCAGCTGTAGAATGCAGAACCCAGCACTCGCTGTAGAAAGAAAATTAAATTGTGTCAGCCAGCCAATCATAAGCACACAGTGTTGGCAAATACGGAGAGCTCACAAAGTTTTAAGGAGCATATTCCACAGGACAATGTATGTAGTTAAACAGGAACTAACACCTAAATATTCTTTGATAATAAGATCCATGGTACTGAAGGCATATATTTCACTGCCACATATGGATTTCATGTCTTTCAACATTAAATCTCTCCAAGAGCAGACTGCCATACATGGCATCATTAGCCCATTTATTATAGCCACAATAGCCAACAACTGCCCTCCAAGCCAAGAATGTGAAGAATTAGTAACTTCACGAAAAAATTCACTCGGCCTACACCTAAATTCCTACATATCATAGTAAATATTGATCAAGATATAATCTCCTTGTTGAGAGACACTGCTGCAATATTGTGTTTTGATGTTTTTTCTTCAAATTCACATATCAGCAAAAAAACCTAAGAGATACTTCAAATCTCAGCTCCATCACCACTCAATTACTTATCTCTTACATCGATGATTTCATGTTCAGATGTTTCACCAGTCTCTGGCCGAGGTCCTGGTCACACTACAGAACCAAAATCGGTATTTTCAGTTCTGTGAACATACTAGATTGTACAAAATTACCAATGAATTAACTTTCTTAAGCTGTAAATAATACATGCTGCATACCTGAGACCAATAAGATATCCAGACACTCCTAATTTCATCAGTTACCTTCACGTCACACAGCACATCGACAAAGCACCTGATGAATCTGTCTTGTCTGCTCTAGAACAGAGAAACCATTATAATCAGTTGGATGAATTTCAATTTCGATATTGACAAAATTCCATACAGAGAAGGATATTTTGTCTTCTCCAAAAGAGAAAAGAACATTATATTTAGTTGGATGGATAAGAACATTATATTCAGCTGGATGCATTTCAATTTTGATATTGACAAAATTCCATACATAGAGATCCTTTTGAAAAGTATTAGAAACTAGGCTAAGAATGGTTATCGCTACCTGTCAGGAGGCCATGAACGGAAGCGTTCACCAGGCTGATTAAAGTTATTTTCCTTTGTAATAAGTCTCTACAACATTAAAGAAAAATGTTGGGTGATTTCAAAAAAGTTCTCACAAGGATTGAGAATCATAGAAAAAACAATCCTCTATTTTATACAAAAAATTTATGTATGGAGTGTGTACTTTTTTGCGATTAGAAGACCTTATTGTAGATTTTTCTAAACACTAGCACCAGTGCTCGAAAGGCCTGAAAAATTAGCAAAGACATTACTGTATGTTAAAGTAGAAATTGACAAAACCCTGATGAATGTAGCAGCCGGAGGACCCGGAGGTTATTAAAGTCCTCCGGGAAACCAATCCCAACAGAGCAATGAAGTCAAGGATTGATTACCTAATGGGGAGTTGTGTGTCTCAAGCGTATTAATAGTGCTTAATGCTACCATCATCAGGGTTTTGAGTTTGATCAAGTGCTAGTAACTTCACAGTCTAATAACAAGGGCGCAAGTTTCAAAACATGGCAAAACAAATTGGGCAATTACCTTGTGCCCCAATATTTCCAAGCTAGAGATAAAAGCGGTTGTCAAAATCAGGTATAAAGTCCTAGCTAGTTCATGTAAATACCGAGAGTTCATCAAGGCTACACTGTACATCTCAACTTAGAGCTAAAGGCGATTGTGAAGGTCAGGCGTAACTTCCTAGCTAGCTCATGTAAGAGCAAGACAGTATCTGGGCTACACTGTACAAGAGTATGTACAAAAAATAAGGTATAAATTCCTACCTATCTCAGCGATACTGTACAAGAGTGTGTATAAAAAAGTAAGATGTAACTTTCTACCTAGCTCCGATAAGACCAGAGCCTTGGCCCTTACTAACTTTCTACCTTGATCAGATAAGACTAGAGCTTAACTAAGGAAGGCACGACCTTATATTTTAGAGATTACTTGATTGAGTCGAAAATTTTAGAATGGGGCATTGTTCCTGAGTTAGTTTACATACCTTTGACTTGGTACCACTAACAATATTTCTCGGAATAGAGAGCGTCTCTGAATGTCGAACTGGGTCAAAACGCAAAGGAAAATAATTCACCTACAACCAGTGGTATGATCATAAAATAGAACTCATTAGACAAATGCAATCTCTCAACAACCATTATGTATAAAACCGTGCTTAGTTTCCCATTTGAAAAGGAAAAAAAAGAAAAGCAATAGACAAAATGAGATTTCCATTGAATCTTATCACTCCAGAAAATGTGTACTAGTAGTTTCTTATATAAGGATTTAGTACTAGTAGTTGCCTTAAATCATCCTCTATATGGGGGATTTTAGAATCTAGATGGAAAATTGTATCTTTAGATTAGGGTAAAAAAATTTAATTGATATTTAAGTTGCACTAAGGTGTTATGCCAAACCAAAACACATGTGAGAAATACAAAAGAGAGAATATCGGTGATACTAGCAGGGAAGTAATGGCATGTAACATACCTCCTCATATCTATGCATGAAATTCATAAAACCATCGTGATGATTGTTATGATGGGAACACTTCGGTGCATTCACAGGAAGTAGCAAGTAATTTAGCCCAAGCCTATGCCTCTGCATGTCAGAGTATGAGAAAACTCGAGTCTGGAACATTTTATCATCAGTGTAGTAGATACCGAGCACAATAACTCTAGGGAAAAATGCCAACTATTCATTCTCATTGAAAAAGCTGTCAATGTTTCTATTCAAAACCATCCTCCCAACAGGCTACACAAGAAAAGGATCCAATTTTCAACCATGGTTCAATGCAAAAAGCTTGAAACTGAAGAGCATATAAAGTTGAATTACTGCTAGCACTTGAAAATTGTGCAGCAAGAAGAATTTATATTACAGATTATATGACTGATAGTTTCAATCTTAAGTATTTTATATGTACTTTACCTGCAAAGGAAATAGATTCTTTGGCCATATTTTAGTATCATCAAGAGGATCAAAGTCAAACCTATCTTCATCTGTAGGATCCATAGTTTGAATGCATAGCCTCCATTTAGGATAGTTACCAGAAGCTATGGCATCATATAAATCTTTGGTAGCATGACTGTGATTGGTACCTCCAACAATTACAGCCTCCTCATCAAGCAAAAACTTGAGTCCACAAGTAGGCTTCCAATGAAACTCGCAGTAGGTTTCTTTACCTTCTCTGTTAATAAACTGCAAAGAAGATAAAAAAAATTAGGTCATCTAAATAGTAATGACAAATTTTTCAAGCTTGGTTCATTTGACAACAAATAAGGATACTTGAACTACCCAAATCCAGGGGTTTAAAAGAAATATTCAAAGGGTGGGTATGAAATGAAACCAGAGAGAAATTTTATGAAATTTTTAGAGATGGTTTCAAAACCTGGGTAAATCCCCATCGCATCCAATTTGACCATCTCCTGAGCATATCACTAGTCCATTTTCATATATGATAAATATTTACTAGGATTACTATCATATTTTAAACATATACATAATAAATCAAACTATCATATGGCACAAAACCTGAAACACGTAATTGAAAATACTGTGCTATGCTAGCGTGTTTTGAATGTGACCTTGAGATTGGTTGATTACCATTTTATGCAACAGGCAAGCTTAGTGTGTTGAGAAATGAAAAAAAAATAGTAGTAGGACTCTATTTAACTTATGAAATTGATTTGAGCTCGTGCAACTTAGAGCTCAAAGGCTGGCTGGTTACCATTTTATGCAGCAGACAAGCTCAGTGTGTTGAGAAATGAAAAAAAAAATAGTAGTAGGACTCTTTTTAACTTATGAAATTGATTTGAGATCGTGCATCTTAGAGCTCAAAGAATGGCTGATTACCATTTTATGCAGCAGGCAAGCTCAGTGTGTTGAGAAATGAAAAAAAAAAATAGTAGTAGGACTTTGTTTAACTTATGAAATTGATTTGAGCTCGTGTAGCTTAGAGCTCAAAGAAAGTTCAGTGTTGAATGCTACTTATTAGGTGTGGCTTGCAATGCCAACATTGATCCAAAATGCCTATCTTCTTACAAGTTTTCTTGTAGTAATCTGGCTTCATGAATATCATGAATTTCAATGATAGAAAGGATTCCAAAGTGCAACTAGGAGGCTTGCACTAGAACAACTAATAACAAATATTTAACACACTAACATATTTACCACAAACTTAAGAAATCCATGTATCCCATTCATGAGATAATTTCTTGCATTAACAACTAAATATTGGTGCAGATGCGTCTAAAACTGTATAGAGAACATATTGAGAGATTGTGCCTGACCTTGAAAGTGTGAACTCCAAAACCTTCAATATGTATAAGGTCATATGGGATTCCCACGTCATCAAATAGAAATGTGAACATATGATAGCTCTCTGGTACATGGGAAAATAAATCCATGATACGCCATGCCTCCTGAGTATGGGTTTTTAGATTGGGCTTCAAAGCATGAATGACATCTGGGAACTGCATAGCCAGAAACACAAGTTTAAAAAATTAAGAGCCAATAAGTTGTGAAAATAATATGTTTCAGTTTTACATATACTTCAAAATGAGAGGAATGGATTTCAATGTATGTTCCCAATAAACAAACCTTTATACCATCACTAAAAAAAAAACACTGGGATGTTGTTGCCAAAAAGGTCAAAGTTCCCTTCTCTCGTGTAAAACTTCACTGCAAAGCCTTTGGGATCCCTTAAAGTCTCTGGGCTCCCGCGTTCATGTATAACAGTAGAGAAGTGAACTATCACAGGGGTCTGAACTCCAGGTGCCCTCAAAAACTCAACACATGTGAGGTGTGAAATAGCATGTGTGACTTCAAAAAATCCCTTGGCTACTTCTCCTCTAGCATGGACAACTCCCTCAGGGATTCTTTCTCTGTCAAACTGGGCAAGCTTTTCTACCAGGTGATAATCCTCCAACAAAATAGGACCTATAGCATAGAAGTAAGCCCCGCTCTGAGAATCAGACCCAGTGTAACATTTGAAGCTCAAATTTTGAAATGAAATTATTCACTTAATCTATCAATGTTATAGTCATGTAATTTAATCATGATACCATAAAAAAAATGTTCTAATAAATAAAACAATCACCTCTTTCACCAACTGTAAGAGAGGAGTTATTATTCCAAACAGGGGCACCCTAGTTGCTGGTCCAAAAAGGAGCATTGTGGGTAGTAGAAGGTTGGTGTCTATATGGATCCATTCCACCTAAAGTACCAAATGGTTAAATCTATGCTCTGCTAAATCCTTCCTGCAATGACAATTCAAAGTAATCATTAAAGTTCAATTCTATAAAACAGTGAAGGAGCCATAGATGGGCACCTCAAAGAAGTGGGTCTTACATTTCACCTTCTCAAGTAATGCACTGATTTAACATTAGAAACACTTAAAAACCTAGGAAGTAAATAGTATTTTACATCCATCCCTTCTTAAACTATATTTAGGGTTAAGTGATTTCACCCAAATTTGACACTTATAATGCAGATAATTTCGAAGAATATTGAGAAGATCCTCAAAGAAGCTTTTGATCAATTTGACGTCTCAGATTGGGACGACTTTTTCTAGATTGCGCATCTAGGGGGACCTGCAATTTTGGATCAAATCGAGGCCAAACTCCAGTTGGGTCTGAGAAAATTAGAGTGCACTCACAGTGTGTTGGATGAGTATGGCAACATGTCCAGCGCTTGCGTGCTTTTCATTATGGATAACATGGGTCGGAAGTCCAAGGAGAGGGAGAGGAGTAGCACAGGAGAGGGTGGGAGTTGCCTTCATCAATGCATGTAGGTGAGCCTATCATCTGTGAATGGAAAATGCGTCCATATCTCCATCGATCTCCACCTCCATCGATCTGGTAGGTTAGCACATAACTTCCAAGCCCCAACCACCTCCTCGACCCAGTAAATTTGGTGAAATTTTTGTTACACCTCCAACTTCCAAGCCCCAACCAGTGAAAAAATGGGGCAAATCACTCCAAAACCTCCCTCTGACCCAGTAAATCCAGCTGAATGCCATTGAAATCTGCTCCAAGCAAAGAAAATCGGGAGCGAATTCCATTGAAATCTGCTCCAAGCAAAGAAAATCGAGAGCGAATTCCATTTTTTCAGTTTTATGGGCATTTATTTTGGTGGGATAATATTTAATAATTAATTATTTCAAAAATAATTATAGGGCTAATTTTATAAAACTATAGAAAATGGGTTTTATATAAAAAAATCGCCCCTAAAATTTTCCCTGAAGTCCACTTGTCCCTTTTTTAAAGTGTAATCTGACTTGGACAGAGAGAGCTCAGATACCATGTCATGACATACGAAAAACGAACCTAGATATTCCAAACTCTGTATCATACTACAAACTTTATATCTTTATCGTTTAAGTCGATTTGTGGTTTTCAGATTCAATGTTACTTGCCTGAATTCGTGTCAAAACACAACTTACAACTGCATACATTCCATAGTGACTAATGGAAAGCATTTCATACCATACTTGTGAAACTGAAGTATTCATGACTGCAAATTGAAGCCACAGAGTAATTCTCTTTTATGTTTTATAACACACAAAGAGAAATACCTTAAGCCTTTGTGGAAACTGCATGCCACCTCTCAGATCAGTTATTTGAAGTGCTCCTGATTTTGATTTTGGGCCGGTAATGCTTAGGCCTTAAATGTAACTCCATGCTTGTTAGAATTCCATTTCTCACTGTTTAAAGGAATTCTGTTCATCATTTGGAACTGTAAATAAAACTATGTTTGTCATAGCAAAATACTATTAAAATTTAAAATATGCCAAACAACCTACAAATGAAAAGGCACAAAGGTGTTGCCCTTATTTATGTTTGTGGTGCAACAATAATAAGTCATATTGTTATATTATAACAATCACCATATTTCCATGACAATAAAATGACCTGCTAAGGTCATTCAATTCCATCCTACCTGTCATTTCTATAGATCCCTTCTTCGAATCTCTTTCCAGTTTTTCTTGAAATTGACCTATATCTTTGTCTCTAGTTTTGGGAGAATAAATTCTCAATTACAAAAGACAAAAGCCATCCTTCTATGGAGAAATCACCATGGTAAATAGGCAGTAGTACATTTTTCCAATTTATAATCGATTTACTAGTAGAAATGTCTATTTTAATTCCTTATCAATAATATTCTTTCGAGAAATGGGTAATTTCGACATTTTAGCTATACATCTTCAAATATCTCTAAGAAAAATTTCCCATTTGTAAGATAGATAATATTTCTAGTAGATTGGTTGAAATTTTTAGCCAAAACCTGGAATGTATTTGGGTCAAATTGTACATTACATCCACTTCTGCCACTCCTGCCACTATTTCTCATCGATGCCCATTGTTGTTCACTCTCACTACCACCTATCCCACTAAATTTTTCCACTCTAGATGAAACTGCTACTACTATTGTTCCCATTGTTTATAGCTACCACTGCTACTAAAATCAATGTCTACAACCACTACTTTTGTTACTACCACTATCACATCCGCTCCAACCTGCCTACTGTAGTGAACTGTCACTGTTTAACCATAAGAGACACTATCATATATAATTAAGATCTATGTATTTGTCATTCACTGTCAATCATATGATATCAATAAAATATTCTAAGACCCTCACACTTCTTTTCTTGACTGAAAATATATATCTGAGATGTGTTGTTCCATTCTATCATAGAAGAGGTTGAAGTCCTCTAATATATAGCCTTCACTGGCACTACAAATGCCTCTCTAGGCCGACATGATCTTAAGCTGCCCAACCTGATCTTGGAGACAATCTAGACCATTCTAAATAATATTTCATATTCCTACTCATCTAGAGGAAAGTTCAAGGGATAAGAGTCTCTGAACCAATTTTACAAGTAGATCCAAGCTATGAACCAGCAAGCACAGGTGCTACTAATCATTATGCTCTTTGTTAGTTTTTCATACATTTCAAAACTGTTATAATATATGGGGTTGTTGCTGGAATTGAAGAATAAATTAGTAGATGTAGAAGCCAAGTGTGTTCTCCTTTGGAATTTGACTCTGAATCTGCATAAATGTGACCAGTCCATTGACCAGTTACCCATCCTTCATATGAGGTCCAGGGTAAGTTGGAGCATGAAAACATATAACAATCTGGGATTTAATTTATCAACAATGCATCTAAACCATCATCCCATTGATCAGCCGAGTTGTACCTCAACCGAGACCATGATTTTAGTTTCTATGGCAACACTACAAAAGAACTTCTTCCACCTTCGGAGGATCATGCCTAATCTAGTTGACCATTCAACCATAACAAGAAACATGGAGATGTATAAATTGGGCACTAATTTATAATAAAGAATTAATATCCATTATCACACATTGAAAACCTATTAACTCAACTTTAGGGAGACAAATATTTCAGTAAGATCAACCTCAAGTCTAGTTATCATGAAATCTATATCAAGACAAAGGTTATGTGGAAGACATCCTTCAAGATGTGACAAGGACTTCTTGCATGACCACTGATGCCATTCAATGTTACCAATGTCCTTGCAGCATTCATGGGATGATGAAAAAAGTGCTACAACCACATCTTGACTCAACTCTGTGCTACAACCAGAAAAAATAGTCCAGGTTAAAACCTCGGTGAGTGTAGATTCCGTGTAATCTAAAACCTGGGTTATGAATTTCCCTCTAGTCATCAAGTGTACGTATCAACGATTATATCAATATGGTGGTCCCTCTTATACATCTTAATCTTAGAATTGTCCTTCTTGACCTCATTATCCTCAGGCTCTAACTACTCAATCTGTTGTGAGTGATGACTCTATTTGCTTGTGGCAATCTGATTTTGGTATACTCGGTTGTGACAGTGATGGAGTTCGTTTATTTGTACAAAAATTGGTTTCTGGCATCCATATATTGGATATGACTAAAATATCAACGAACTCCCCTCATTGGAAGAGAATATGCCACAGACTTTACATCTAATACATTAACAATTTGACTTTTGATGAAAATGTTATACACCAGCAATGCAAGCATCCTTAACCAGCTATCTTTTCCATTCATGGGATCACATTTCTTATGGAAATGTTAAACACTAGCAATGAAAACATCATTAGCCATCCATCTTTCCCATTCAAAGGATCACATTTCTTATGAAATATATGCATAATGTCACATATAGATCATATTTCTTACGAAATATATACATAATGTCATTGCAACTTGATTTGAACTTGAGATATTTAACCTTGCAGATTTTATGGTTAGAGAATGATGTTCTCTAGTTGCTACAGAATGAGTTAAAATTATAGATAGGACGACTTGAAAGGAAACTAGAATTAAATCAATTTTATTCCATGTGGTGAGTTAACGTGCACAACACATCATTAATCACTATACATGGGAGCACTCCATTGAACATGAAACCTATATACTTTGTCAATTGCCATATATTGAACTTTTCTTCACTAGTGTGTGTGTGTGCATATATATATATATATATATAAAAGAATATTCAATAGTCGTGCAAATGAACTTAACGAGAATAGGTCAAGAGAACTTAATGAAAATGCTAGGAACAGAGGCGCAGCAGATACAAAAATCGTTTTTTAACCAATTTTGGTACTCATAGAACCTTAATGCATGTTACTAAAACACATATAATAGCTACTAAATGCATGGTGGTAAAACCAACGTAAGTAACAAAACACATAAAAACATGTTATTTTAACAATGCATTCTGCCTAGTAATGAATCAAAGGCTCCACATGTTACATCATACCCTGTGTTGGAATGAAGAATTACACATGATACCTCGCCCCAACATGAATAATTAATGATGGAACATTTTCTAACAATATACTATTCTCAGTGTTACATCATTCCCTATGTTGGAATGGAGAATTACACATGACACCTTGCCCCAACATGAATAATTAAAGATAGCACATTTTGTAATAGTATACTGTGCTCAGTTTTACAATCACATATAACATCATGCGCAACCAGTTAAATAAATATGTCTTGTCAATGGTTGAGATAAACTATCACACTTGATATCATGCCCCATAATGAATACATAATGACAATAGATTGAGTTTACATACCGTTAGTTTGTAGAAAAACTTCATGATGAAATAACACGTAGAAATTAACCAATAATACTATGGTGGGACAACACATATTTGAATGGCAATATGTTATGAAAATGAAATTTTAGGCTACACAAATTGCATAGTCTTTAGTTTCTCTTGATGTCTATGTAAGACAATCAAGTATAGCCACAACCATTAATTTGGTATGGTGTTCTCTATTCTTCTGTATACATGTGCATGAGAAAACTAACCACTGCAATGTCCTTAAAAAGGCATACGCAAATAGAACAAAGTAACGAAGCAAACTGTCAGTTGCACCGTCCTTAAAGAGGGCATAGCATAATTTCTAGGGACATCAATAACATAATATCTAGGGAAAATGGTAGTAATACCAGAACTTATACAAGGAAACACTAGTCATCCATGTATCGATGTTACCAAACAACAGTCCCCAGTAAATCTCTGCAGTTTTGCAAACATAGAAACAACTCTAAGTAGAATAACAATGCTGGGACATAAGGTCAGTTCTAGGTAAAATGACAAGCACAAAAAAATCAGTTCCATCTAAGATGGAAATTCTAACATAAATGCAGAGAGAAAGAAATATATCACAGACGAGAAGAATTAATGACCAAAAAATATTAAAGCCCCAAAGCATCCAAGGTTAATCTCATATGGCCTAAATTAGAAAATTGAAATGCTTTCACCCTTCCAAAGATTTCTTTGACTTCAAATATGTTCAATTTTCACAGATAAATCAATTTCAACTTTTAAAATTTAAATTATTCCTTTTAGAGAGGAATCTTGAAGTGATTTAAGAAGTTTCTTTAAGGTAGGCCTGCCTTTCCCATCTATAGATTGATCGACTCAAACAAAGTCTTTATCTCTCCAAATGTAAAATATGATACCTCATATACCTCAAGGTTAATAAGAGAACGAAGAATTAAGGTCCCCCAATTATACTCATTATGCCTAGGATTGAAGGGAACTAAGATTCATCGGCACTATAACAAATATTTAAAGAATCCATAAAAATGGATGGATGCCCTAAAGGCTATACTGCAATATTCAAAGAATGAAGGCTTGCTACACGCACAATGGTTAATGAATAAACTTAGAGAGATTGCTCTGAAAATACAATTGCATATATTTTCATGTTTTGTTATAGCCATTGTAATTGAACTTTATACGACTTATAGGTAAACCAGAAATGCTATAAGGATGTTGTAGACAAAAATTCCAGCAATGTATATAAAATGATTTACCTAGTGAGAAGCAATAACTCTTCAAAGATTTAACCATCATTCTCACAGGAGCTCTAAATATAATTGAAGGTGAAAGTTCTAATTTAATGTAATTTTCGAGATAGAACGAAAATGAAAAAAGGAGATAAACATTTCTTAAACAAATATTGCACAACCATTTCTCTCCAAAATAACTGTTGCATTTATCCTTCAATAATACTCATATTTACGAAAAATGATTGAGCAAAAACTTAAAAAAAACAAGAAGAATCATGCCCGTAGCAACAGTTACTACACCTTACAAGGTACGGTCATGGATGAAATAGATAAGATGAAATAAGATAATTGTATTCATGTGAAAATATTAAGATAATTTTATATTGACAGTTCCATAGTGCAATAAAGAATTTGAATGCTAAACATTAGCATAATTGACAAAGAGGATATTCAAGTAACCTTTATTTAAGTGGATATAGTTGACAAATAGATTTTAGTTATTTCCAAAGTGGCTAATTTTGAGCGTTCAACAAGGAAACTAGCCCAAGGCAGCCAGAGGACTCCACCATTTACCTATGAGGGACTCCAGAGATGGAGATCTCCTTCCTTAGTCAATTCAAGTACCCTAGAGAACTTAAACAATAATTCCACCAACTAAAATAAGGTCAAATGGACATTCAAATTAGTTGACTCACCTTACAAGGTAAGGTCATGGATGAAATAGATAAGATGAAATAAGATAATTGTATTCATGCGAAAAGATTAAGATAATTTTATCTTGATAGTGCCATAGTGCAATAAAGAATTTGAATGCAAAACATTAGAATAATTGACAAAGAGGATATTCAAGTAACCTTTATTTAAGTGGATATTTGTTGACAAATGGATTTTCCTCCTGGCCATTTCCAAAGTGGCTAATTTTGAGCGTTCAAAAAGGAAACTAACCTAAGGCAGTGAGAGGACTCTGCCCTTTAACTATGAGGGACTCCAGAGATGGAGATATCCTCCCTTAGTCAATTCAAGTACCCTAGAGAACTGAAACAATAATTCCACCAAACAACAGTCCCCAGTAAATCTCTGCAGTTTTGCAAACATAGAAACAACTCTAAGTAGAATAACAATGTTGGGACATAAGGTCAGTTCTACGTAAAATGACAAGCACAAAAAAATCAGTTCCAACTAAGATGGCAATTCTAACATAAATGCAGAGAGCAAGTAATATATCACAGACGAGAATAATTAATGACAAAAAAAATATTAAAGCCCCAAAGCATCCAAGGTTAATCTCATATATCCTAAATTAGAAAATTGCAATGCTTTCACCCTTCCAAAGATTTCTTTGGCTGCCAATATGTTCAATTTTCATAAATAAATTAGTTAACATATACCTCAGTTAACTTAGTTTCAAACACAACATTTTTTGTTAAAATAAACCCTAGCATCCAGGCACAAAAATAGTAAGAATATATCACATTATTCTCTGCAGGTTCATCATGACTAACCTCTAGTGTTGCAGGTTCACCATCACTAACCTCCAATGGTGTTGGCCTCTCGGTACCGGGCAGGCTCACATGCTCAGATCTGCACACAAGTCGACCAAAACAAGAGTAATTGAGACAGATGGTTCATGAATTGGGATAGGAGAAATTAGAAATGGGAAATTCATTAGATGACTTGAGATCCCAGCTACAAAGTAAAACCCTGGAAACTACACAACAAAATTTTCATGAATCCATTGGACAGAAAGAAACATTTGCAGTTGCCAGTGATACTGAGACAAAAGCGACTTACATGGAAGCCTTGGAAAAAGCCATTGGTTTGTTTGAAGAGGCACTTGATTTTTAATACTCCAATGGTGCTGCTCGTTGTGTGGATGCTTAGTACCAGGCAACTTCAAGCCACGTTTAAGTGCATAAGAACCCCTTGCAACCCCCTGCCATGTTCAAGCGCACAAGAACCCCTTGTCGTAAAGTCCTGAATGTGCTGATGAGCTTGCTATAGAACCAATATTTATGATCTTTTGAAATGAAGTGATAACCTATTCTTCTTATGAAGTGATAAATCCATTGAGGTTACAGGAAAATAGTATTGAACCTTCCATTTATCATGTATATTGGATGGCCAACCCTACTGTTTGGACATAAATGTTCAGAGGGCTTGCTACAATTCCAATGGTGCTCGAAATGTGGTTGAATGGCAATGACTGTTCAGTTGACCGTGCTCCAATTCCAATGGTGCTCTAAGTGTGATTGAATGGTAATTATGGTTTAGTCGACCGTGCTCCAATTCCAATGGTGCTCGAAGTGTGCTTGAATGGCAATGAGGGTTCAGCCTGCTGTGCGGAAATTGTAATGGTGCTCAAAATTTTCTCGAATGGCAATGAGGGTTCAGTCGGTCGTGCTGCAATTCCAATGGTGCTCGAATTGTTATCTAATGGCAATGCACGACGATGGTCTTTCTAGTTTGCCATACCCGTGTTGCCTTGCTGCAATTCCAATGGTGCTCTGCAATTCCAATGGTCCTCTCGAATGGATTCCAATGGTGCTCTCTCTTTCTGTTTTTCCATACCTGTGTTGCTGTGTTGTAATTCAAATGGTGCTCTCGAATGGAAATGCAGGTTCACGATGGCGCTCTTTCTATTTTTCCATTCCCGCAACACAAAACAAGCCCATTTGGCCAAAAACATCAATAAAATATATCCTAAAATATTTATATTCATATATAATAAAAAATAACTCTCTAACCCCTAGTTATATGTCCAATATAATTTTTTGGGTTTTTATAAAAACATTTACCCCAATATGAACACACATGATATAATATTGCTTTGTCAGTGACGCCCCCATGGACAGGGTCTAGCAACAACTGAGTCATGCTAAGATGCAAGTTCCTAATTGCAAAAGACCAAGATGCAACAAGAGGCATACCTTAAGTCCTACGCTGCTGTAATTTGTGGAGAAGATGGCGCTTTCGTCCCTCGCTTTGGCAGATCACAATTCTCCCGCTCGATGCGATTGAACACCTGCACGTACAAGAAACAACAAACACACAAGCGTAAAACCTAATACATACAATTATTTATTAGTCAGAGAAGATACAACTCATAACATGGAACATAAACATCTCAGTGGAACCATAATTGAAGTCGTTTATTATTAATCAGAACAAAGAAAGATACAACCTGAGCTCTGATGCTGGATCTTCCTTCGGTGGGTCGACAGAGGAGTATGTCTCAGTAAAGATCGTCGGGAATAGGACAAGTCTCTCTCTTCGATTGTCTAATGATAATCTCCTTACTATTGATTCAACTCTGTTCAGGCTCCTATGACCATTAAGGCTCAACCATTCATCCCCTTCATAAATGGAAGATGGCTATATTATAGAGGAGAGGAGGAGGTTGGGATTCCCACAATAGTGGAAGGGAGGCCTTATCCCTTGGGAGGTTCCCCATAAGGTGGAAACAAGAGGCCAAAGGAGGAAGGTCGTGGTTATTCAGTCGAAACCACTCCTCATGACTCATCCACGAAGTTGTTGTAATCGAAACTTTGCCTCTTTTTTAAAAAAAAATTCCATAAGCAGATTGGCGCGGGTGCTTAATTGGGACAGAGTGCCAACTGGCGTGGGCTCAGTATTAATTTTCCTCATTGGCACGAGGACATAACAGGCTACCAGCGCCAAGGCAAAAATAGGTGTTTTTAGGGGTCTCCTCAGGAAATGATCAACAGAAGGAAAGTTGTCCTCATGGAAAGGGATGAAATGATGGTATTTGCAAGGCATGACACTACTTATTGGTCACAGAAACAACCTTGCAATGGGCGAGATGGGGATTGCAGGGACGGTGACAAATTACTATGTAACACTAGACAACCCAACAATAATAATATAAGGGCACAACAATAACAATAGTGGGCTTTTATGGGGCACAATAATAACAATATGGGGACTATATGGGTACGAAAATAACAATAAGGGGGCTAAACTAACAACAATAAGCGACTACACTAGTAATACAGGGACCTAATGATGCAGGGGCATTAGGCTCAAAAGTTACATTGTACATAAGTAGACATAGGGGGTCCCATGTTCTTTAAATTTCTTGTAAATATTAATATTTTGAATAAAGTTGGTAGGGAATTGTAATTGTTCTCAAGACATTTGAGAACATGAGAAATTGGTTAAGGTAGGAATACGAAGAGTCAGTTTAGGATCAGTTCAGTTATTGAGTCTAATTTTAGGAATCAGGAATGCTAAGAGTTGTTGAACTGTTTGGAGATCTGAATCGATTCAGGTCATCCTTGTGGTATAAATGTAATCCCGAAGAGTTTAGATAGATAACTTCTTCAGCAATAGAGTAGGAGGGTTATGGTCACTGAACTGAATATCTGGCCTGCCATGAAATTGTAAGTGATTGCTTTTGAGATTTATCACCTGTATGTATATATATATCTATTTATAGAGAATTGTTTATAAGTTCCATGTGTGGCTTTATGCCTTCTTGGTCGAATCATATGAAGAATTGATTCAGTATTATTGTGCATTTTTCGAGTTAAATCCTGTGTGAACACATGAGTTCTTGATGAATGATTCTGTGTAATTGAGCCAAGTACAACATGCAAGGGTATGGAAATCTGAGTGATAAAAACTGTGTTAAGATCCATGACAATAGACTGTGAGTCAAGGAGTGATTGTGTGGAAATTCTGTAGTGAAGAACCTTGTAGGATCGGTTTTGTGCGGATTTCTTGTTCCCCTCGGAAGACAAATGAACCATACTCTCTGTGAATGAGTGACTGTGTGTGTGCTCTGCATAAGAAATAGGGAAAGGGTGAATAAGGCCCTGTTGAAAGAGCAAGGTATAACTACGCTATGTCTATCAAAGAATAGCGGAATTTCCTGAAGTGTAAACCCTGGCTGAGTGGAGTAACAAACTTGGTTTGTTAAGTGGATGATCGACGACGTAGTCTGATTGCTATGAATGCGATTCAACTACAATGGAGATTCGTTATAATGACAATAGTTGAATAGTATCATTGAGCCGTATTGGATCCACGAGTTAGTGTTGTACGCGGAAGTGAGTTGAACGGAAGCTGGCACGTCGAGGAAGATGGAACCATGTAAGAATGAACAGTAATGATGGGTTGGAGTGAAACCGGCAGTTGATCGCACCTGGTAAGCGGTATTCGAGAAATCAGAGCGATTCCATACGCTGGGCGACACGTGTCCCCGAGCGAATTTGGAAAACCGCTTTCATCACGCGTTATTGTTCGTGCATCTAAGCCAAGCGATATCCGTCGGATCCTATGGAGCAAGGCGATGTGCTCTCCGCCGTCGGATGTGGAAGGTCGTTAGCGCTGGGCCCATGCATACACGCATATTGATTATTGCAGCTTAGTGAAGGTTTGCGGGCTTAATAAGGTATGTGCAAGGTGTTTATATGGGCAAAGATTAATCGTATGTGTGATTGTGCCCAGGATTTTGTTAAAAGTTGGGGTGAGGCCATAAACCTATGGTTGAGGGTTACACGTACTGTGCAGATGTTTAAACCATAGAATCGGGCTAGTTAATACCTTGGATTTAATAACCAGTGGAAGGGTAACTTAACACATATACACCTAGTGTTAGTTGCATGGAGCTATATAAGAAATGTTGAATTAATATCTCAATTCTCTGAATTGAGATATTAAATTAACCCAGACTTCTTTATTTAAATTTTCTAGCGTAGAGTAAGGGAATGCTGTGAGATTACCAGAATTGTGGATTGGTTGGGATATGAAAATTTGAATGAATTCGTACACACAGCTTTGATGAAAATTTAAGTAAAACGGGACTGTGGTGGTGAATGTTATCAAGTGGTATCAGAGCTTCAGAAATAGCTCTTTGGTAAAATTCCAAGTTTGGTAAATATAGAGAAACCAGACTTGTGGGAACTGATGAAATTACAACATACAGAGATACAGTGAAGGTAATTGCAGAATTGCAGAGTCCAATTGGAGGACAAGTGTTTTGAAGACTGTAGATTTGAAGAAGGAATATTAGGCAGCAAAGATACATAGAATCACAGTGAACAGGATTTGCAGAGTAAGTGGGGGATAGGATCATGATCTTACAGGTAATTAATTTAAATCTAATGTGTATTCTATGTTTGCAGAAGTGTGGTTACTGAAATTATAGAAAAAGTTTGATAGTGAAGGTAGTGAGCCTGATATTCAGCTAGAGGCTAGATAAAGAGGAAAATTGCAGTGTTCTTAAGAGAAGGTGAGCAGTGTTTAACTCTGGTTGAAGGATTGTTTGCAGAAGTCAAAGTGCAAACAATTGAAGACATCTCAGCAGAAGTAGATCACAGCTTTGAGAGCAGTGGTAGAAGAGTCAAACATGGGACTCTGAGTAAAGAAGAAAAGTGTGGTAGAACCTAGAAGATTCCCAACAGAGGTTGGATGACAGAAGAAAAGAGGTGTTTTTGAGAAAGTTGTAGAGTGAGGCCTAGTGAGAAAAAGAGAGTGCTCCAAAGGTTCCTGCAGAGAGGGGATCAGTACTTGCCAAAAGCCGGATCTAGAGGGAAGGATTGGTGAGGTGAGTTACAGTAAGAGAGCTTGCTATTGCAGAGGCTTAGTGCAGCTTGCGAGTGAAGAACTCCTAGAGAATAAAATGGCTACTGAGAGCCATAGCAGAGACTGCAGAGATTGCAGAGGTTCTGAGAGAGGCCACAACAGAAGAGTGAGTGAGGATGCCAAAGAAAATGGCATAAGGAAGAGACTCACAGATGAAGAGTATTGGAAGGAATTTGCTGAGATCAGGGAAGAATTCAACAGATTGAAACTGAGGATAGAAGAAAGCCAGAGATTCGGTGGGCTCAAGAAAAAGGGAGTAAATTGGCAACCATTACAGCTGATGTTGAGGCAAAATAAGATTTCCCTATTGAGAGAAGAACTCAGAGCAGCTGAGTTGAAAAAAGGAATTTCTGCTTGTGAAGTAGAACAGAGCACAAATGAAGAGTGGAGATCTGCAAGAGATCTTGTAGGAAAACAAGAAGCCTATCTTGCTGAAGAGGAAGTCATTTAGGAATTCCTGAGTTATTGGAAAAATTCAGATGATGAATGGGCTTGTGTTCTTGAGTCTGACAAATGTGAAGTGATGACAGACTCCACAGAGGAAGAAGAACCCAGAGTTCTTGAAGCGAAGATGGAAATTGAAGATTCCATGTGCAGACCTGTTCAAGAAGAAGTGCTTGAGGAAGCAACCAAGGCTAAAAGGTCTTGTGATTTGAAAACAAAAAAATTGTGTATGTTTGCAGGAACACCACAGGAAGAGGAGCAATATTTAAGGTTTTCTGAGGAGGAGGCATTGAATCTGAAACCTATTCAGATCAATGATGAGATAGTGAGATCTCAGGAAGAGATGAAGAAAGAAGATTCAAATGAGGATATCCAGCAGAATGTTGAAGCTGAGAAAGAAGGGCCAACAAAAGATTGGTCAAGAACCAGCAGAGGCATAAAGGGTTGTGTAAGGTTCCCGAAATCTACTCCTATTGAAGTTGTTGAATTTTATAGGAGGTTAGATTTCTGAAGAAGAGAATTGGAAAAGAGGAAGACCTATGCACTGGATAGGTTGTTGGGAAAGAAAGGCAGGAAGACCTTCATGGATGGAGTTCATGGAGCAGATGATGGAAGAAAAGTTAGACTAGCTGACAGTCTCATAAAGGATGCAGATCAACATGCTGGGGTGCTGACAGAGAGGTTGGAAGGACAATCTAAATAACATAATGATGTGTTGTCAGAGGAAAAGGATACATTGAAGCATTGGAACTTTAATGCTGATGATTCATGTGTTAATCATGCAGAGAAAGAGGAAGAACAACAGTTGGAATTTGTCAGAGAAGAATTGACTAGACTGATGAGCCAAGAGCAAACTGGAGGGAAGATTTTAAAAGCTGCTGAAGTGAGGAAGAATCAGCATTCCATGCTGACAGAAGATGAAGATACAGTGGCTAGAGAACTTAATTTGGTTGCTAAAGTCAACCAAGGAGATGAGAGGCAATTGCTGAAGATTGCCCACAAAGACGGAGGAAATGCTGAGTTTAACCTCCAGCATGTTGAATATGCAAAACCAGTACGAGGGAGATGGCCAAAATTTTTGCTGGGAGAAATTATGCAAGAGAGAGAAACTATATACACTGGAATGAAAATGCCTGAAGATGTGAAGAAGAGAGGAGCAGATACTAGCTTGCAGAATCAAATTCTGTTTACTAGTATACTAGATGAGTATGTCACTGCTGGTAGGAAATTAAATGGTGAATTGTTTTCTGAGAATGAATTTGCAGATGATGAACAAAAGGAGAATGTTGCAGAGGGAGATATCCTAAAGGATATTCAGGATGTTGGGACGGAGGCAACATTGGAATCAGCTACATCCATGGAGGCAGCAGACGCAACATGGGGGGTGACATCTGCAGAAATTGAAGCCATGTTAGTAACAGCAGTAACAGCAAGAGCAACAATATTGGCAGCGACAGATATTGAAAGCAGCAGCATAGGGCAAGATAATTTCCAACTAGAGGGTAAGCTGGACATGGAGATTGAATACATTAGAAGACTGATGGTAAGGGTGTCTCCAAAGCAGCAGACAATAGCAGGAAAGCAGGAGTGTTTCAGCAAAAGAAGGACAAAAGCAGGTTGTGAAAGTATAGCTCGAAGTGACTTATAGAACAAAGTTTGGAATCCTAGAGAAGATTAGTTGAAGGATGATGTAGCTAATGGAAAGCAGCAAACCAAAGTTTGGGATCCTGGAGGCAGAGACTGAGAGCACATGATCAGGAGATCATGAACAATTTGAAGCTTGGGAGTCTGATGCAGGGGCATTAGGCTCAAA
The DNA here is from genome assembly GCA_034641835.2 of Pinus albicaulis. Lineage (NCBI taxonomy): Eukaryota > Viridiplantae > Streptophyta > Pinopsida > Pinales > Pinaceae > Pinus > Pinus albicaulis. The sequence continues at coordinate 565,025,407 of CM076571.1, forward strand.
AGTTACTTTGTACATAAGTAGACATAGGGGTCCCATGTTCTTTAAATTTCTTGGAAATATTAATATTTTGAATAAAGTTGGTAGGGAATTGTAATTGTTCTTAAGACATTTGAGAACATGAGAAATTGGTTAAGGTAGTAATACGAAGAGTCAGTTTAGGATCAGTTCAGTTATTGAGTCTAATTTTAGGAATTGGGAATGCTAAGAGTTGCTAAACTGTTTGGAGATCTGAATCGATTCAGGTCATCCTTGTGGTATAAATGTAATCCTGAAGAGTTTAGATAGGGGAGGTAGAGAACTTCTTCAGCAACATAGTAGGAGGGTTATGGTCACTGAACTGAATATCTGGCCTGCCATGAAATTTTAAGTGATTTCTTTTGAGATTGATCACCTGTATGTATATATATATATATCTATTTATGGAAAATTGTTTATAAGTTCCATGTGTGGCTTTATGTCTTCTTGGTCGAATCATATGAAGAATTAATTCAGTATTATTGTGCATTTGTCGAGTTAAATCCTATGTGAACACATGAGTTCTTGATGAATGATTCTGTGTAATTGAACCGAGTCCAACAAGAAAGGGTATCGAAATTTGAGTGATAAAAACTGTGTTAAGAGCCATAACAATAGACTGTGAGTCAAGGAGTGATTGTGTGGCAATTCTGTAGTGAAGAACCTTGCAAGATCAGTTTTGTGTGAATTTCCTATTCCCCTCGTAAGACAAATGAACCATACTCTCTGTGAATGAGTGACAGTGTGTGAACTCTGCATAAGAAATATGGAAAAGGTGAATAAGGCCCTGTTGAAAGAGCAAGGTATAACTACGCTCTGTTTATCAAAGAATAGCGGAATTTCCTGAATCGTAAAACCTGACTGAGTGGAGTAACAAACTTGGTTTGTTAAGTGGATGATCGACGACGTAGTCCGATTGCTATGAATGAGATTCAACTACAATGGAGATTCGTTATAATGACAACAGTTGAATAGTATCATCGAGCCGTATTGGAGCCACGAGTTAGTGTTGTACGTGGAAGTGTGTTGAATGGAACCTGGCGTGTCGAGGAAGATGGAACCATGTAAGAATGAATAGTAATGACGGGTTGGAGTGAAACCGGCAGTTGATCACACCGCCTCTGAAGTGGTAAGTGGTATTTGAGAAATCAGAGCGATTCCATACGCTGGGCGACACGTGTCCCTGAACGAATTTGGAAAACCACTTTCATCGTGCGCCATCGCATGTTATTGTTCGTGCATCTAAGCCAAGCGATATCCGTCAGATCGTATGGAGCAAGGCGACGTGCTCTCCGTCGTCGGATGTGGAAGGCCGTTAGCGCTGGACCCATGCATACACGCATATTGATTGTTGCTGCTTAGAAAAGGTTTGCGGGCTTAATAAGGTATGTGCAAGGTGTTTATATGGGAAAATATTAATCGTATGTGTGATTGCGCCCAATATTTTGTTAAAAGTCGGGGTGAGGCCATAAACCTATGGTTGAGGGTTACACGTACTGTGCGGATGTTTAAACCATAGAATCGGGCTAGTTAATACCTTGGATTTAATAACCAGCGGAAGGGTAACTTAACACATATACGCCTAGTGTTAGTTGCATGGAGCTATAGAAGAAATGTTGAATTAATATCTCAATTCTCAGAATTGAGATATTAAATTAACCCAGACTTGTTTATTTAAATTTGCCAGCGTAGAATAAGGGAATGCTGTGAGATTACCAAAATTGTGGATTGGTTGGGATATGAAAATTTGAATGAATTCGTACACACAGCTTTGACGAAAAGTTAAGTAAAACGAGACTGTGGTGGTGAACATTATCACCTAACATTACCTCTCCTTCAAAAAAGTGTTTTCGTCAATGCTTGAGTAGTTATGGATACTTCTGTATAAAATTCTCATCCTCCCATGTGAAATCTTTAGTGGGTAAGTTATACCACTTAATAATATCCTCTAAAATTGATCGATTTCGTAGTTGTTGAGTTCTTATTTCTTACCAATTCATTAAATGGTATGGTTAGACACATTTCTTCTTTCTCTAGGGTTGGTTCCTGGTGTATATGCTCTTCTTTTGAAGCTTCTTGTTAATCTTCTTCCTCCTCTTCACAATCTATATAAAATAATTTATTCTTAGCACACTTATGACCTTTAATGTATTTTCCATCACAACTGTAGAAAATCCCTTTTGCTCTTTTTTCTTCCAATTTTTGTGGTGTCAACCTTGTAGGTTGTGGAATTCTATGAGTAGCAACACTTCCATCTTTATATATTTGAGTGGTAGGATTTACTGTCACCATAATTTTAATTTTAATTTTTCTTGCCAACTTGAATGCCTTCTCCAATGAATCAGGTTCCCAAAGGTGAACCTCATGTTGGATGTTATCCTTTAAATTCCCTATGAAGACATCAATCATATGTTCATCTGAATATCAATTACCCTATATTCAATTTTTGGAAGTCCTCAATGTTCTCCATCATTGAACCCTTTTGTTTCAGATTTATCAGTTGGCTAAAGAAGGTGTTCCTCTTTGTATCCTAATAATGTGCTATCATTTCCTCCATAAAAATTGACCAAGTGACAATTTTTTTACGAGAGCAAAGCCACTGATACCATAAAAATGTGTTTTGTTATAAATATAAAGGTGAAATGTGTACCTTTTGTGTCTTTTTCACATTATGGAGATCAAAATATTGCTTCATTTGTAATATCCATGTTACGAGATCCTTTCCATCAAACTTTCTCATATCGATCTTTGGAATGTGGTGGGTCTTCAATCCAACATTAGACTTTATGAAATCACCATTAACATTTATTTTGTTCTCATCATGAGTTTCCTTTACTACCTTTTAGCCATTAGGAATAATTTATTGTATCAACATTGCCAAACCTTCCTTCAAACCTTCCATGTCTTCTTTGAGATCGCTCTTCATGTCTTCCATGTTACCTTTCATTTTTTCATCAATCTTAGCTTCCATTCCATCCATATTAGCTTCCATGCCATTATTCAAACTATCCATCTTAGCTTCCAAGCCTTTCTTCAAACCATCCATCTTAGCTTCCATTTCATTTTTTGTTACTCTTTTGCGAGAGCGAAATTTTTTGCACTTGGTCTTGTAATTTTGATATATCATATTGCACTTCTTGCTCTTTGTGAGTCATAGTAGAGCCTTCTGAGGGCTTAATGGGCATTTAATTCTTTTTAGGGGGGATCCTATAACGTAGTACTAATATCTATGCTTCAATATGCCCTTAGAATCACTTCAAACTGATTTTTCAAACAAGATTTATGCAATTAAAAAAAATAAAATACACACCTTTTTCTTGTTTTTGAGGAGCTTAATATAGAAATTGATGTATCTTTGTAATTTCAAATCCCCAAGATTTTATCTTCGGTCCTTTAGTAGCCCTTTGAATCTTCTTTCAATTCCACATGTCCAACCTGATTTGGATTCTTTAAGACAAATTTATGCCCAATCTCCCACAATGACATAGTTATGGACTAGTTCAGTAGAGAAAACTTGTACGATGTGCCACGTGTCAATGTTTCCTCCTTCGGCTCTAAAATCAGTACATAGGAAACTACAGTCTGTGTACGTTTGGCCACTTTTTACATAATTCCAATCCGATGCTGAGAGAGAGAGAGTTATGAGAATTTTTCCTGGTTTGCCTCTTTGAGATGAAATTCGGGAACCTGCAAAAAACCTAACTTCCATAGATCATATCTTCAAAAATATTGCGAAATAGGATATGAAATTTTTACACGAATTTCTTCCATATTTCTTCACAAATGTGTTTTGTTTTTATCTTCTAAACCTTCGTAGAAAAAAATTATAGAGAAAATTCCACAATGACCTTGTAGTTAGCTCAATGATTATGTTATATGTTGTTGATGAACATGTTATATGTTAAATTATTATTGTTATATGTTAGTTAGCTTGATGATTATGGTTATAGAATTAATATTTTGATGTTAAATGTATCATGCTAATTTGGATTTACCTATGCAGTTGGTTAGGGCTATGACATTCAGGTATGAGTCGACTTAATTACGGTATTGTGTTGTACTAATATAGACTAACAATGTATATGTGAGTGTTATGCATGAATGAAAAATGTTTACAAGATTATGATAGGAACATGTTAGTTAGTTACTATTATGGATGTCATCATATTTTCTTTTTTTTGAGTTGATGTGTTATCGTGCTAACGAGATTGATTGTGCAAAAAAGATAGCCTCCCTGAGATAGATTAAGGTATGAGCTTGCTTATGTTGTCTACTTTGTATTTGAATGTTTGATTATGTCATATATTTGGTGTTTTAGTGTTGGTTTCTATTATGTCGTCTATTTATTGTTGAATGTTTGATTAATCACATGTTATGAGCATGTTTCTATAAGATTGCATGAAGTAATGATCTTGTTTTAAGAAATTTGATATGTACTTGACTGTAAGTGGGTGATAGTTGTAGCATCATGTATTATGACTGGTGACTATGAGTTGATTTTTGATTATGACATGGTTGTTATTATTCATAGAGGTTGATTTTAGTTAATACAGATAATGTCTTGTTGTTTGGAACATGTGATTGACATGTACAAACAATTACAGGGAAACATGTTTGTTATTCGCATAACAAGGTAAGATAATTGGTATATTTTATGTTTATATTATACATTGAAAATTATGAGTTTGTGGTAGTATGATGTAGGGGATTTCATGGCAAGATATTTCCATCAAAATATTGAAGAATGCTCAAGTGGAGCTTTCCCTTGGAAGCATTGTGAAACTAGGGGGATTAAGTCATGGTGGTTGTTTCTAGTCTTGTGCCCTTGGTCTCTTGTGACTGTGCGCTTGGTTTGCGGTCTTGATTGTGTTTAGTGAATGGCCATGCCACTTTAGTACAGTGTCATATTGCCTTGGTTTTCACGGTTTTAATCTTGTTGTTTCTTGTTCTTTCCTTGTCTTTGATGTTTTGAGAGTCTTGGAAATTGGTTTGGAAAGAGGAATGTTAATGGAGCTCAGGGAGAGCTTTATGGTACCCAACAGTTAATAAAAGACATGGATGAAGCTTAGTGCATGAGTAAGTGCACCAGAAGGTAAGAATATGACAGTTAGTTGGACTGGTTAGATCCATTGTGGAAAATATATGGTGGAAGAACACTCATGAGAAACGTGACACAAAAGTTAAAGAAAACATATCTTAGGTGTTATATGCCTTGGCTATGTCGAGAACTATTGTTCTCAACATTGTGCATGTTGTGCATGAATAAAGGAATTTTTCTTAACCTAGAACTTATGATATCTAGAAATTATGTTGATGTTTATATATTTATACATGTATGTATGTATGTATGATGTGTATGATGGGGTCGTCATGGATCATGATTGTTTAATGCTAATGTTTATATTTATATATGTGTGTATGTATGTCATTGTCTGATAGGATGATGATTGTTTTATTCTAATGATTATATATGTATGTATCTATGTATCTATTTCACTCTCTCATAGGGTTGCCAGGGATCATTCTTGTGGAGGAAAAATTGCTTATGTAGGTGAATGGCATGAAGAGGTTCTTGGTCTTATGAGGAATCTAATGGAAAGAGTAACCTTGACAGATCTATGAGGTCAATATCACGTGGATATAATTTAATGGTATACTCTTGTACTATGACTATGTTTATGTTATGGAGAGGTAATGTTGATGGGTACATCAGCGAAGTGAAAGTACTTTGATCTGTGGCATGCTGGGATAAGCATGGATAGTGGAAAGACACTAGAAGCAAGGTTTCTTTGTGGGGTTAGTGTATGGTTTTGGACGTGAATTGTTATTGTTGTGTATATGTAGTGCATCTTATATATTTATTGACTGTACCTATGATGATATGTAATGTTGCATATGTATTATTATGTACATATGATGTTGTGCGCATGTTGGATATGCAGTGTTACATACATATGGTGCTATGAACATGTTGTATGTGTAGTGCTATGTACATATTTTGTTGTGTGCATGTTGTAGATATGGTGCTATGTACATATGGTGTTGCGTGCATGATTGTACATGTGGTTTTGTGTGCATATCATGGTATGTACATGTTGTAGATGTGGTGATGTCTGCAGGTGGTGTCATGTACATTTCATGCATACGACGTTGTGTACATGTGGTGTCGTGTACATGTCGTTCATGTGGTGTTTTGTACATGTGGTATTGTGTACACATTGTACAATTGGTGCAATATACATTTGGCATTGTGTACACATTGTGAAGGTGGTGTCATGTACATGTGATGTTGTGCACACATTGTGTAGGTACTATTGTGTACATGTGGTACTATGCACATGTTGTGCATATGGTACTGTTATACATGTGGTATTTTGTGCATGTCGTACATGTTGTGTTGCAGGCATGTGGTACTATGTATGTGCATGGTGTAGTCGTGGTATCATGGCATGTGTATCCGTTGTGTTCTACTTTGTATATGTATATGTATTGTGTTATAATATACACCGGGTGTAGGTGTATGTGTCGTATGCCTGTGTGGGTGTATGTATTGTGTGGTGTTGTACATTGTGCGTGGATGTATGTGTTGTGATGAAAATGTGTGTATGTGTACATGGTAGGAGAAAATTCGTTGGGTGTTTGTTGGGTATGTCAACCGATCCGATGTGTGTACATAAGGAACAAAGAAATAAGTAAGTTCTAATGAAGGATAAGTAGCGGTATTTTATTTCAGTTTTATTATGCATGTGATCTATGAATTTGACTTATGATGGTTACATGTTATTTATAATTATGGTTTATGGTGATTTCATGCAATTCATGATTTTAATTTATGATGGTTGTGTTTTGAGATAACATGATTTGATATGCTTATACATGATGATTTGGTCAAGATTCTAGTTTGACTTGGTGTGACAACATAAATGCAGGTGTACCTTATTGACGAGCTACTAATGAGGTATGATGTGAATTTATTTCAATTTATTTTGAATTTAATGACAGTTGTGCACTTCGTACAAGAAGCATGGAAATTACCTCTTGCATGGTTGAAATTGATTGCAAGCAGTAGCAATGCCAACAAAATTAATTGAAATAGGCATCAATATGTTGGGAAAACACTTCAAGAGTAAGGGCATTATGGGACACTGGTACCCAATAGTGTCCATTTATTTCCATGAGAATTATATGACTGGTATGATGGTTTTGAGGCAGGTATATGCCTTGGTTTATTGACCTTCCGATGTGAGGAGGCCTTGCTAAGGGATGGAATTCTAGAGATGGGGGTGTCAGTGGAACTTGGAAGGTGTCTGACTGCACGAAAGGGGGTGACTAAATTGGTCGAGGGAATGTGTAGCAGAGAAGGGAAGGCCATGAGGATAGATTTGATTTGGTCGTTAGCATTTCCAGATGGAATCATATGCACATTGGAAGTGTGCCTTGGAACAATGAGACAATAATTGTTCAATGAGGGTATAATAGCACAAGATTGTAGCATTGGACATTGGATGAAAACTTTGACATTGGCAGTGGATTCTGGACTTCTTGGGAAGGAGGTGAATCCTGGTATTACTTTGAGGGTGGATGTGTGAGCCCCTAGATTCCCTTTTTGTTGATACGAGCATCATATCCTTCTATTTGATGGTTGATAAAATGTGCATACTTGTATATGTGGAAATTATTGTAAATATAGTAATTATTTGTGTTATAAAGCTACAGTAAACAATATTTTTGTCATGATTTTAGTAGTGGTAATTTTAAATACTACAATGAGCGATATTATAAAGATCCATGGGCAGTATGTTTTCCTTTCAACCGTCTTTTTGGTTATAGGTGTAATTGAAAACCAATGACGGTGTCCCCAAGGGGGAGGGCTCTATAACAATCCTCGTGAAAATTCCATGTAATAAAAGTTAAAAATAATAACCACAGATGATGGAACACTTATTCCAAGTTGAATGGTGGGAAAAACATCCTAGTGGGTGTTTGAATTTATGTTAATATGGATAAGGAAATCGGCAAAAGCAAAGGCTTTGGAAAGGAAAAATGGAAATATTTGGAACATTTATTTATAAAAATAATGGAAATTAGGAGAAAATGGAGATGAAAGGTCACAGGTTTCAAGTGAGGAGTAAAATGAAGGAAAATAATGGAAAATGAAGAAAATAGAGGTCTCATTGATAAAAAGGCTTTTGATGATCAGTTGGAAAGCTTTTGCTCACACTTATGGCTCTCTCATTATTCTATCTCTCACTCTTGGACACAAAGTTTCTTGAATAATTTTGGCATTGCACCAATAAAGGCAAGAAAGCAGGGAGAAGGAGGAATTAAGAAAGGAGAAGGAATCAAGAAACGACATCAGGATTCTTTCCATATATCGATTTGCATGTGTGATTTCCTTTCTATATATGACATGCATGGTAGTACTGCATGTGGTTCTTTTCTGTCTTGGCATAGGTGTTTTCAGGTGTGTTTATAATGGAAATTAGGAGAAAAGGGAGATGAAAGGTCATAGGTTTCAAGTGAGGAGTAAAATGAAGGAAAATAATGGAAAATGAAGAAAATAGAGGTCCCATTGATAAAAATTCTTTTGATGATCGGTTGGAAAGATTTTTCTCACACTTATGGCTCTCTCATTATTCTGTCTCTCACTCTTGGACACAAAGTTTCTTGAATAATTTTGGCATTGCACCAAGAAAGGCAAGAAAGCAGGGAGAAGGAGGATGTAAGAAAGGGGAAGGAATCAAGAAACTACATCAGGATTATTTCCAGATATCGATTTGCATGTGTGATTTCCTTTCTATATATGGCATGCATGGTAGTACTGCATGTGGTTATTTTCTATCTTGGCATAGGTGTTTTCAGGTGTGTTTATAATATCAACCTAGGCTTTCCGTTTCCGGATAGCCATGGTGTTGTGGAGTTCACATACTTTGGTTGACCTAGATTGTTAGATGGATTTGAAGCTGAGTGAGGTGGATATAAAAAATGACAAACACATGGCCTAGTGGTCCCTAAACTTGACTATGGATCACATTAAATCAACTGGCCTAGTAACCCCTGAACTAGACTATGGGTTGTGGTAAAGCCAAGATTGTGTCCCTCAGTGGGCTTGGGAACCCTCGACTTGTGATTGGAAGGATATAAAGTAAAACTTAGAGGTGGTTTGCCTCGATTTAGGGCCTATTTATCCAGGATGAATTGTGGTAAACCTTGAGAGGTGGGCGCTCTCTGTTTCAGCCTAGCAGTGCTAAGATGGGATGCATGGTGTGTGCATGGTAAAGCCTGGAGAGTATGTCTCAGTTTAGGGCCTAGTGACCCCTGACTCAGATTGTGGGTTGTGGTAAATCCTGAGAGACTAGGAGACAGGAAATTTCCTCACAGTGTAGGTAGAGTACCCAATAACATTCATGCTTGTTCGATTATTTTTGGTTGATTATGAGTCCAACATTCATGCTTGGAATATGGCACTGGGGTGATTGGCTGAAGAGAGATTTGGCTCAACCAATCTATGGTCGGGTGGAATGTGGAAGGCCCATCTTCGGTTGGTTTTACATTCAATAATAAATAGCTCATTCCTTTGGTATTTCATATGAAAATGTACTGGTTATTATGTGGATTCTATTGATGTTCTATCCACTATATTTTTGTTTTTATTATGCTAGTAATAAGCATGTATTTTAGCAGTGATGATGTATGGTTCTAACCATGTTTTTAATTGTAAATGAATGTGCAATGTATCTATGGTAAATGTAAGGGATTAATGCTTGTTAGTGATTCTCACATAAGTATGAGACCCCTATGCTTAAATCTTTTGTTTATACCTGTAGATTCAATGTTTGTGACATGTTTGACAAAATTTTTGTCATGGCTAGCAGGGGTCCATATGAGTTCTTGTTGATGTAATTGCTTCTGTATCATTTTTCCAATGTTATTTATCACCCCATATGTTTTCATGAAGTTCTAGGAAATGACCTGGGCCTTGGGCCCTAAAAGGTGGCTCAAATCCGGAGTTGCAGGCATAGAACTCAATAATTGGGGCCCTGGACACATGCTTTCTATGTTGTTCCTATTTCTATATCCTCCCAATCACTACCTTGTCATGTTGTGCATGCGGTTAAGGCTCAATATGGTCAGAAAGCTAATCTAACCCAGGGGTAAGAGGCCTGAAGGGTTGGGATACTTCCTGGGGATGTTGTTGATTCTATGTAAGGTTCATTTATCAGGTTTTATATCAGTCTTACTTCCTCAAGGTCATCTAGGAGATCAAATATTCTATTATTAGTCTCTCATCACATGTTTACTCTGATTGGACGGTTACTTGGGTAGATGTGAGAAGAGGGTGTTACAAAGAATATTCTAGGAAGAATAATGATGGATAAACGAGATGAAAGGTACAACATGTTTTTTAGGTTGGAGGATATTAAGAGATACAAACGTAATCAAAATTACAGTCTATACAAGATTTAAGAGAGGATCACACACATTGAGCTTCATTTTCAGTGTAAATCAAATTCTCATGGTCTGCTGAGAATAAGTTCTAGAGACACAACCTTAGTCACTTCTTCAGATACTTTAGTTTTTATGTGTATTTTCATTTTTTTCTTTTATAGTGCACTCATAAATAGCCTTGTTATGCTTCTAATGCTCATCCTTCTTAATTTTTCGGCCAATTATTCTATAGGTAGGTGATCAAAATTATATGGTTTCCCACTAAGCAAATTGAAACCACCTATGAAAAATATGTTGATAATACCAAATGAATATATTTATTTTCACTAATATGAAATAAACTTATCAATTTTTTTCTTTTTCAATTTGATATATATTTATTAATCTAAATACATTATAATATGAATAACAACTTATTATCAAATCAATTATAAAAAATGACTTTAACGAGCATAAGTAAATCAAAATACTTTAAACATTATAACTTTAACAATATACTTACCTCTCAAGGGAGATAGGTAAACACTTTGAAATGTGTAATACTAAATATAATTTATTTCATTGACATTATGACTATTTTTCCACTAATTTTCTCATTTCTTTTCTTTTTTACATATTTTTTAGAAAAATATCTAATACTTTTAACTTTTAGCCCATTGTAATATTAAAAGTAAATTATTATCCCATCAATTTATAAACCCTTAACCCTTTAAACGTTACAATAATTATTCCTAATAAATAAGTATACATACCTCCTAATATAGAAGATTAAATATAATTTAATATTTCATCAATATTATAGTATTATTTTCATGATTTTTTTTTCTTTTTATTTCTACTTATTTAAAAAAAAATATCCAATACTTATATTTATAAAAATTATTGTCATCAAAATTATAAAAACAATTATAAAAACAATGTTTTTTCAACCAATAAAAATAAATGTAACAAAATATTTTGAATATTAAAAATATATATTAGAACAACTATATAAATTAATTAATTGATAAGCATGGATATTATCAAAATATTAATTTTTTATACATTTCACAGTGAATTATTATTATTATTAGCATCATGAAACTAAATACATTCTACTTAAACATACTAAAAACATGTTTTCAGGACATAAATGCCACTAAAATATATAACTGATTTAGGAATTTTTGATTGGAAACAAATAGAATGCCTATCAGAACAAGCTAAGCTACATATTTTTTAAGAGAACCTTGAAATAGGTGTACATTTACATTGAAATAGGTGTACATTTACATTAAAATATATAACTGATTTAGGAATTTTTGATTAAAAACAAATAGACTATCTATCAGAACAAGCTACATATTTTTTAGAAAAAACCTTGAGATAAGTGTACATTTGCACTAATAATTATCAATAATACATCACAAAAACTATAAAAACATACAATAAAGAAATAATATGCTGCTGAAGAAGCTCCACTAAAGAGCAATAGAAGCTACATCTCAAACCTGTAACTTAGTAAATCATCGATGATAAAGCTCAAAATATTAACCATCTATATATTGTTTGATATGCCCCTACCCATATTCCAATAGTAGGCCGTCAATTTGTTTCCTATATGTTGGCATAGGTAAGAGTCAACTAAAAATAATAACCTGTTAATATTATCTAAAATAGGCACGTGGATTTGATTTATGCAACTTTGTTCCACGTTTTCCCATTGGATAACCAATTATGAATCACTTCAAATCTGAATTTGTTCGCAATCCAATTCTAAAGAGTAAAGAAGCACACGCTTTAAAGCCATCAGTTCTGCAAAGTTGTTTAATACTTCTTCGAGGCCTATTTTGATTTTGTAAAAAAAAAAATTCCGTGCCGCTACCCCTACCACCACTGCCACCTCCACCCGCACCCGCACCCGCACCCCTGTTATTTTATCTCTAAGAATCCCCATCAAAATACAAGGAGGAAAGGGAATAGTGCGAAGTGGGTGTTCTTCAACGAACATTTTAGGATTTTTGTTGATTTTATGTTGTGGAAAATGTGAGAGAGTGGATAAAACAAAGGTAACGATGTCTTTTCTATTAAAAAATAATTTGATTATGTTCCAACTATACACCCCAATAATAATTAAGGGTAAAGTTTTCACTTTATTGTATTCACAATTAGACATCCATTCTTCTAAGCTTTTTCATTGATGCACGTTGCCATGTTATTTTAAAATGCTTCCAAATCTCCTTTCCATAGCTACTACAATGAATAAAGAGATGTGAACTAGTTTCTTTACTATCTTTGCATAATGCACACCAATCTGAATCTTTTGTATGTTTTTTTTTTTTAATATCTCAAGTAGATACTTTATTGGTCATGATACACTATATAAAAATTCTTGATTTTGAGGGATATTTTTCTTTCCAAATTACTTTCTACCACCACTTTTATTCAATATTTAACTTATGAGATATAATATATATGTAACCTTTTTTGATTGTGTATATTCCATATAGAGATTCAACACATTTCAAGGCATATTCATCATTTGATAGTCTAATATTTTCTCTTGATAAGGATGCTATATATATAAGAATCCCAAACATCTTTATATTCCTCATCAAGTTCCAATTTCTTAGTCTATTTCTAGCTTTGGTACCACATACCTATGGGTTCAAGGTTCCATATATGGACTAATATGTAAATTTTTTTTTGAATTAAAATGTTTGTCAAATTTTATGGTAAAACATGATTTCCATCACAACTAACCCAATGGTCAACATCACCCTAAATCTAGTGAAGTTGTAAATATTCCAAGCATGTGCAGTCCCATTTATTTCAAAAGAATTGAGAAGTTCTTCCCAAACCAAAAAAGAATTATTATGACCTTGGTTTGGATTTATTATGCAGTCCTTTATGGAATTATGGAAAATATTTTTGTTTTTCACCATCATTGTCCAAAAATTGTTTGCAGATACTAGTCTCCAAATATCTTTGATTGCCAAAGCTGTGGAAAAAAAATTAAAAAAAATTTAACCCCATTCACCAAATTTTTTTGGCATTGTAATTCTCTTCCATTTAACACAAGGTATTACAAAAAAAAAAAAAAAAAAAAAAAAACAAATATTATTCCTTTGTGAATCCATGCTAAAGACATCCCAGTAGATAGAGATGGCCTCTACCACTAATTTTATTAGAAGAAAATGATCCTCTCGATAAACATATGCTTCTCAACATTCATGTAATTATTTCGTTTTAAGTGAAAGCTCAAATATTTTAGACCCTTTGCTACATCTTTCAATTCATACGGGAAATGATTGGCTAAAATATGTATATCTTCATTTTGCAAATTCTGCTCGGAGATGGTAGATTTTCTGAAATTTATTTGCATCCATGTTGCAATTTCAAAGATGGTTAGTGCCTTAGGCAAGATTGGTAGCATCTCTCCCAGAGACCTCACAAAAAAATTAAAATTTTATCGATAAAAGGTATAATATAAAATTTGGAACAACAATAATACTTGAAACACACCTAGAGCTTTTCTAAAACTTTAACTGAAGGAAAAGAACAACCTTGTTTGATTCTACTTTTTATATGTAAAAACTGAAATGCAAAGTCTTATAAACTCATTAATCTCATTAAGTCAATACAATAGGTTCTCACAAATTTGGAGTTCAAAAACCACCTTTAACTTGACCAAATAATTTTTTTTAAACTAAACAACAAAAAATAATAATAATAATAACTTAAAATTTTTATTTTTATTATTTTAATTTGAAATAATTTTTTTGAACACATTTTTTTTATTTTACTAATTCAAAATATTTACATTACATTGAAACATCTCTCTCAGATTGAACAATAATACAACTAGCCTAGATTTATTTTAACTCCTGATCTACGAAGAGCTTGAAAAAATTAAATCTTGAAAAATGATACAAATAACTTAGATCTATCTTAACTCTGAATCTACCAAAAACCAAGAAAAATCAAATCTCTCTTCACTCTAAAAAAAATTTACATCTTAACAAATTTGATTTATCAAAACCCCTAATAATCAATACCATAAATTCTAAATACTATAATTGAATACCATGAATTCTCAGTTTTCTTTACTTTCCAATAAATTCCCAATCGCTCGCTTTCCTATGGAATTAGGTAGATGGAAAATTACCACACTCGCTTTCCTATGGAGTTAAGTAGATGGAAAATTACGAAACGAAGATTCAACCTAACTACCCTCTCTGTTCTTCGTCGGAAATTAACTACCATCTGTTCAGCCTTACATAAACCTTTTAAATTAACTACCCTCTCTGTCTTCCGGTACCGTAAAGCAGAGGCAAATACAGGTGGACAAGCTATCCTCTGTGCTCTGTACATATAAATAATCTTTCGCTCTTTTCGCATTAATGAATTCAAATTCGCTTTTGCTACGGTGAAGTGCCCAATCCCTCCCTTTCATCTAGAACTGGAATTAAATAGTTGGAAGATTAGGAAACAAAAAAGCCCATATTTAGATGCTTCAAACCTAACTACGCTCTGTTGAACCTCATGTAAACTCGCAAATTAACTACCTTCTCTTCAACCTCCTGTAAAACCTTGTATTGCAGATATTCATGTTTTGTTCTAGAATCATCTCTTTCTATTTTGTACCCCTTTATCTGACAAAGAGATTGCTGTTGGTAAAATTTCATTTTTTTTCTTTGACTCATCCGTGCCAACAAAGTATACTGGTCTTTAATTCCCCTACAATGATAGCTTATCCCCAGCGCTGACTGAAAATGAAGTAAAAGAAACATACAGTTTCATAATTCATTTATTCTAAACCCTACGACAATATTGCGAGACATATTAGTCCTTCAGCAGGTCTTAACTAAATTTTTTTTGCGTTCTCTGATTTTAACCAAATTTTATTTCTCGCAATTTCAAATTTTAAGGAAATTTTTACATTCTACCTCCTCTTATTACAGACTTCACGTGGCCCCTATGCAGGAAGATTGGGGTAATATCTATTTTATCCAAAGTGCCCAAAGTCTGATTGAGGCAAAATTCATAATCACGGTCTTATACAAAGTTGTTTTAATAGTCTTATACAAAGTTTATAATAAATTTCATGTAAGATTAACCCTGGTTGCGCTCCATTATTTGTTGACAGCACTTATCCAGGAACAATTCATTCCTCCTGAAATCAATCCATTCAATTGAAACAACCAATTGTTGAAACCTATTGAATCTACACAGTACAGCTTCATCGCCATTACCAGTCCAATAAACAAACTTACAGAAATAGGCGGAAAAGGGTGTGGACTAGCTATAAAAGAGAGCATGTTGATGCACGCAATTAATCATGCAATTAAAAGGTATCGTTGTCAAGAATGGGATTCTGAAAGTTTCTCCCTCAAGTTCTGAAAGTTTCTTTGCAAAAACGAGTATTCTCTTTTTATAATGGCATGTATTCATTTTTTTTTCTTTTACACCAGTTGCAAATATAGACCTAGGTTTGCAGTCACTGCGGAAGAGTATAGAAAAAAAATACCTGGAAATATTTTTCGTTGACGTACTATGTTGCTTGAGCTGTTAAGCCTTAGCACAATTCTAATTACTTATTGTGCTGGAAGACGACGTATATATGCGCTATAAACCTGTCCACTTGGAATAACAGCTACTAGGTAGGGGAATACAGGTTTTTGCACCTGTATTCCCCGGCATCCGAACCAACTTGTCAAACAGCCCCAAGCAAATCAAATAGTTAAGGCATGTCTCTGCCCCCGCTTCTTCTGTAGCAAGAGTGGTTACACCTCGCTCAGTCTCAGTGCCCATAGCATTGATAGGGACAAAGCCAGGGCTATATCCAGTGGCATCCCTTCCTGTGCTGGAATAGTATTAATGTTAATATGTTTAAGCAATCCTTTTTTTCATAAAGATAACGCCCATAACAAACAATGTTTCCACGTATAAGAAAAATAAAATGGAGTTTTGTATTTCCATTTTAACGTTAAGATATGTTTTTTTTTATTTTTAAATATGATACTTATAAGGAATTACGAATGCTTTTAACGAACCCTTTTTTCATTAAAAATATTAATATTTTATGTTGCAGCGTTTTCTTATCATATTACTGGGGAAATATAAAGATAAAGCCCATAACCATGATTTCTTTTAATTTCTTAGTATAAATTTTAAGTTAAATATTAATTTATATATATATTTGAAAAATAATAAAAAGCTTTAGAACTTATCTTTTAATTTCTCTTAATTACTTAATATAAATTTTAAGTTAAATATTATTTCTTATATATATTTTAAAAATAATAAAAAAATAGAGAATATATATTTTAATTACATTAATAATATTAATAGAATATTTTAATAAATAAAATTATATATATATATATATATATATATATATATATATATATATATATATATATATATATATAATTAAAATATATTTTATATTAGAAATTATAATAACAATTTTATTTCTTTATTTCAGCGTGTTATCTGAGATAATTAATGGATAAATAACAATGTATTGTTAAAAAACAAATAATAATAATAAATTTAATATTTAACTAAAATAAGTAAATATATATTAGTTTGGATTTTCATATTTTATTTATAAAAAGATTGTAAAAATGAAAATAAAATAATAATAAATTTAATATTTAATTAAAATAAGTAAATATATATTAGTTTTGATTTTCACTCTTCATTTATAAAAAATCTCTATTGTTTTAGGTTGGACATTCACTAAGTAGAGTCATTAAAACTTACCTTAATATTGATGAGTTTATGTTTATGCTCAAATATTTTTCCAATCCTTTTTTATTTTTTGTTAGATAAGTTGTTTGAATTTGATACTTAGTTTTCAATTATTATTTTATTATTTCTAATCGTCTTCATCTTTTTGCTCTTCTATCCCAACAATACACTTATAAGATTCAAGGCTCTTTTGTGGCATTCATGATCTACTTCAATTTATAAGGTTTAAGGCTTTCTTGTGGCATTCATGATCTACTTCAATTAGATTATTTATTTCCTTTGTTATGGGTTTAATATCAAATTATTTTCTGTGTTTCTTAGTGCTAAATCATTATTTAGTTTGTGGTTTAATTTTTAATATCTTCTCTTACGGAACATATTTTTTCCACCATCGATAGTTTTTTGTGTTCAATTTCTTGCATCCTTTCCTTCATTCATTGGAGTTGAATCTCCAAGGCTATTTTTTTTTCTTAAAGATTTCTACTTGTTGTCGAAATTGTAGATTCCACCATTGATTATTTTTTTTGTTCAATTTCTTTCATCCTATCCTTCATTCTTTGGAGTTCAGTCTTGAAGGCTATCATTTTATTTTCTAAAAAATTGTATTTGTTGTCAAAATTATAGATAATTCATGTTGAACTTCTCTCTCTTCTTTTAACATTTCCTTAACCCATTCATACCTAAGACCTAAAATTTTAATAATTTATCTATTAAAAATTTATTGATTGGTGCTAAACAAAAATCCTTAGTTAAATTTTACCCACCATAATATATTCTAATTTAAAAAGAACCCCAATAAAAAAAATATAGGTTTCTATATTAATTTATCTATTTATGTATTTAATTTTAAAATGTCACAAATGGATAATGGCTTCTCAAAAATCAAAATTTCAAATTTGATCTTCCCTAATTAATTTGACCATTTATATTTGCAAAGAGTTATATTCCTTCTAAACATTATTAATAAAATTATTCTCAAAAATCAAAATTTCAAATTTGTTCTCCCCTACTTAATCTCGCCATTTATTCTTACAAAGAGTTATAATCCTTCTAAACATCATTAAAAAAAAATTATTGATTCTTTTTTAATATGAATAATAGAAAAAAATAATACCTAGATGGGGTGCTCACATGAGAGGGCATGATGAGTCTCTCATGTAGTGTGTTCATCTCTTTACATGATCACACACCCACATTAGCTCTAGCATAGAGAGAAGTTATATAAAGGGTATTTGACAAGAAAAAGAATGATGCATAGGAGTGTTACCTCCTCTCTAGGTTAACACAATTGTGAGGTGAGTGGCTTTGGATTTTAACCTTAGATGCAACAAGTAATGAAAGTTATGGTTTATGGGATAATAAGCCAGAGAATGATGGATCTCCAAGATCAAAATTATGGTCCGTTATGCATTTGTAGTAATTTACAAGCCCTTGAGACTTTAAAGGGCATAGAAGCACTTCCATCTAAAAATAGTTGTCGACATAGTGAAGGTAATTTTCTTGTTGGTGTTTTGCTAGTGTCATGAACTCTATGTGATCATTTTTTGCTATATACATAATTTAGTCTACGTTGTTTGACAGATTTTATGCTTTGGTTGCCTTTTAGAATTTGGTATCAATGTAGTAAGGTAAAGGGTTAGCCCACATGTGGAGCTTAGTGATTGTCTTCTTTTGGTTTATATTTTTTTTGGTGGGCGAAGAACATAGTGAGTATGAGCATGTTGCGAAAGGTGCATGATTGAGTTTTGCAATGAAGAAATTGCATAGAAGGTGTGTGCAGGCTCGGGGACTCTCAATTTAGATAATTAGGATTGTGAGTAGTGTGGTGAAAACCAAATATGGGAGGAAGAGGAAGAGCTATCTAAGGGAATCGTCCTCCTCTCATTCCAACCACCCATCCAAAGCTACTAAAGATGCTTTAAAGGTTGATAAACTTTACCATAATAGAGATTTAGATGGGGCAAAGAGAGCAATGGAGGGGCTAGAAAATGAGGTCAATAAAGGGAGGAAGAACCTCATATAGAACCAAATTCTTACAAAGGTCTAGGGGTAGTATCAGACCTACTCCATTTACGCGCTAGGGAGACAAAAAATTTCAAAATTGTTTGAAACTTATTGGATCTTAAAGACCATAGTGGCTCATATTTGGATAGAAATTAGGCTCCCTAAGAAGATATCATGCATATTATTTGGGTTTTAAAGAGTAAGCTCAAAGTAATAATTAAAGGAGCATTCAAAGTGGATTTCTTAGTTATCATAGTCACAAAAGAGTACACTTCCTAGCCTAAGGATGAAAGGGAAAATGCCATACTAACAAACTCATTATTCTTGAGGAGGACCAACCCTTATTTCCAAAGCATTGAAAGAATAGAATAGTCACAAGAATCAACTAAGTGAAAACTACGGAACAAATATAATTCCATAGATTAAAGTCATGGTTTAAATATATAATGTTTATATGGATTTGTTATAAAACACATGATATTAATTTTTTCCCAATCCTTTATAGAAAACTATTTAATAAATCATATAAAGTGATAATCAAGATGATAAAATTTAAATCAATAGAAAAACTAAATTTCTCTTTAATCAATCACGCATTAATATTAAAAACAAATATATTCTTTTTTAAACTATAATATTATCAATCTTTTTCTAAAATAGAAAATAAAATAAAATAAAATAATTATTTTTTATTAATATAATTGATATAAAGTATAAATTAAACATAATGCCATAATTTGAATTCTATTAAAAAAAATATATATATTTTTAAATATGTAACCAATATATCCATTACATTAATTTATAAGAATTCTAAATTAGAAAAATCTTACCTTCTTTTAAATAGCACCTTAGTGTAAATTCCAAATTAGAAAATCTTATAGTCTTTTATATAACACTTTATTGTAAAACTAGTGAAATAAGTGTCAGGTTAAACATCGCAATCACGTTCTTTATACCGTAAATATTAAGTTCTAATGTAAAATTATAACTCTATACTAAAATATTAAGCTCTAGTATAATATTAAGCTTTAGTGTAAAATTATAATCATGTTCCTTATACCGTAAATATTAAGCTCTAATGTAAAATTATAACTCTATACCAAAATATGAAGCTCTAGTATAATATTAAGCTTTAGTGTAAAATTATAACTCTATACCAAAATATGAAGCTCTAGTATAATATTAAGCTTTAGTGTAAAATTATAGAGTTATTTACAACTTTATAGCTTTTAATGAGAAGGGACCAACAAAAATGATATCTTTGAAAATTTGTGTAATGTAAATGGAAGGAATAAATGTTTTCCTTCACCATATGGGCAAAGAGATTTTCTCAAATCCATACGAGTGCCTCACCCTAACTAACGAAGTACATATCGTTCGGTAGACATGGATGACCCATTCCAAAGTGCATTTGTGTCGTGTCAAAATCAAATCAAATACTGTCCACGGCCACCCCAAACTTTGGTTTTACGTGAATTCTGTGAGTATTTTGGGTTTCAGGATTTTGAACTTAATGTTTTTGCGTGTACAAGGGTTTTCTAGCCAGTAGATTCACTGCACAATCCAGAGGGCCACACCCTAACGCAGCAGCATTTTACTCTACCCTAAGAAGTCACGTTTGGCCCGCATAGGAATCCCTTTCCCTTAAACATTACATAATAAATTTTATTTTTATATATAAAAGGATTATTTTTAGACTTAAAAGGATTCCAAAAATGTTTAAATGCAATTTTAGGTTTAAACGGTGATGTATTGGGTGTTTATTTCATTAAAACCATCGCCATAAAAAAAAATGATTATCATAATAATTATAAATTTCCAATCAATATAAATATACTTACTTCCTAGTTTACATGATATATGGGTTTATTTACTTCCTAGTTTACATTATATATGGGTTTATTTTTTATCCTTATTTTATATTAATTTTTATTTAGAAAGGAAATTATTGATGAGAGATGGATATACTTATTTATATATATAGGTTTAGTTTAATTTATAGAAATAATTTTTTCATTAAAACTAGGAAATATAATTGCAAGATTTTTTTATTATTTAAATATAGTTTTGAATATATAAATGCATTCAACACCTTTAAAAATTTCGGAGAAATTCGAATTATACATATTAAACAATTTAAACTTAAGTTTTTAAAAATCTTTGTGACATTTTTCTCATATATATATATATATATATATTATAAAGAAAATTAAATTATTTAAATAATATTAAGAATGAAATAAACTTTATTTTTAGTCAAAAAATATTTAGATAGACATTTATGTAAATGTGGTAGATTTAGATATTTGTTCATTCAAATATTATTATAATATTATAAACAAATTACCACACACTAATTATGAATAATGCTTACAATCAACACTAATAAATGCAAAAAACCCTTAAATATGAGAAGTCTAATAAATATTCAAGTTAGATGGGTATATATATCTCTCAATGTAGAAGGATAAAAATATTTATATTTCTCACAGTTTTATAGTTATATTTAATTATCAAGAGAATTACAATTTTCTTTTTAAATTTAAAAATATTTAAAAAAATGTTTATATAAACATTTAAGTTAAAAATGTAATATTTCATGATGGGTGAATCACTAGAGATGCAGAGGATACTAGGGGGTTGTGCTCACCATCCTGGAATTATGAAGAGCATTAATATAGGGGTGGCATGGCCACCCCCTTGCATGTAGAATCAAGGTGATTAAATTCCCTTAGTTAATGATGGCTTGTGTTAACACGAAGAATTCAGGAGAAAATGAGGTCTAGTCTGGTTACTTGAAGTGTGAACTAATTGTTTCCTTGCTCTACGAGAGAATTTAGAGAGGAATCTTGGAGAGGCGTCATCAAAATGGTTTTGGGAACTAACACAAAGCGAAATATTTGATGGTATTCATTGTAAGAGGCATTGTAGTTGTTGGTATATGCTTGGAATATGATACTAATCAGGGGAAGATGTTGGAGTTGATAGAGGAAAACATAGAAAAATGTGGCTACGAAGTGTCTCTCAGTTTGGTCATGGTTTGGTTGAGCTCATGATTCTAGGAGCAAGGATCACTTCCTGGAGCGAGGTGCCTCTCTAGAACTGTATTGAAATGTTACCCTACGATATTTATTTGGTTTTTTTTAGCTTAAAAAAAAGTCTATGAATTTAATATCGTATATTTTTGGAGAAGCAATTATATGCAAGATGATATAGTGGAATTCTTGTGACGGTTTGATTAGTTTTTGGGGTCTCAAGTATGAATGTGTGTTTGAGCCAAGTACATGTTACTGTGCACCTTATGCTGATGCTTCAGCATTCATCTACTGAGTGAAGCCTGGAACTCTCTAGAGTTTCACGTTGTTTATGATATTTATGTTTCATCAATATATTGATGTCAATGTCTATGTGGTCTCACCATGGATGTTATTATTGTTTTTTTGTTAGTAGTGGGCCTCATCTATGGGTTCTTTTTGGACAGGTGTAGTTTCCTCTTATTGTAGGTTTATTCTCTTTATAGCCTTTTTCAACTGTTTGTGGGTGAGTCTACAATCAATATTGCAATATTTAATAGGGTTGGCAATTGTGTACCCCAGTAGCTTGGGGTTAAGTCCTATGAGTGTTAATGCAAATGCTCTATGTTATCGGTGGGAGATAGAGTGTAAGAGGATGCATAACAAGCGCAGGGGACGGGGGTCAAAACCCCAAAGGGAATAATAAAGCTCAACAATAGGCCCAAGAGGCTACTAAGAGCTATCATGCAACCATTATCCCTAATACTTAGAATGAAATTTGTAATTTAGAAAACTCGCTTGTTCAAGAAAGATAGGACTTCTAGGATTTTGAGATCCTGGAAGATGTAACCACTTGGAATCTCGACTGAGGAACACCTGGGAATAAAGGAAATATTATTTTGGAGCATTAACCTTATAATGGAAGATAAAGGCTCTTTTGGGTAAAATCATGATGGATATACAAGCTAAGAGATACAACAGCTTCACTATTTTGGAGGATGCTAAGAGATACCAACACAATAAAAATTAACCTTATAAAATGTATTTTTCTCATAGATGTTATAAATGTTTTTCACTACTTTTTTTTTCACAAATTGGCTTTTATTTATGCAATTTAATGTATTTTTCTTAAAATGATAAAATAACTTGTGATTTTTTTCATCAATTTTCTATTAAATTTGTTTTATTAAAGCTTAAAATTAGAATACTACTCCAAGATTCATATTTTTCAAGTGTTTATATATTTTTTAATTAAAACTTAATTTCTCAATAAAACATCCAAAATCAAAGTGATCTTATAGTGGTTCAAAACCATTAACTTTGTGTAATTTAGTCATAAGTTAAAACACTATTTATTTACACTATTTATTTATTCTATATTATAGACCATTTAAAATTCATATAAAAATTTCAAAACCTATATTTTTATTGCATTAATTTTTTATTAATATTTTAATTGGTATCACAATTTAATAATTATTAAATAAATATTTTGATGATATAAGATGAAATTTAATTTAATTTAATCTAATTTTAATCCCCAAAGTTTAACACTTGAAGCTTGACTTTAAAATTTAAGACTCATCCTTAACCCATTAACACCAAAGACTTGAAATTTTAATAATTTATTGATTGCTACTGAACAAAAATACTTGTTTATATTTTATCCACTAGAATATATTCTAATTTAAAGATATCCTCAATAAAAAAAATATAGGTGCCTAGTATTAATTTATCCATCATTAATGTACTTTAATTTAAAAATAACACAAATGGATAATGACTTCTCAAAAATCAAAATTTCAAATTTGTTCTTCCACACATAATTTGACCATTTATATTTGCAAAGAGTTATATTCCTTTTAAACATTATTAATAAAATAGATTTTATTGATTTTTTTTAATGTTAATAATAGACAAAAATAACACCTAGATGGGGTGCTCACATGACAGGACCTAACCACTCTCTCATGTACAAGAAAAATGGAGGAGGATCCATGCACACACAAAACATATATATTTTTCACATTGCATTTATTCACAAATATTATACAAATATATAGTTGGATTGAGATCCAATAAATTCCAAAGATGAAAAAGGAAGTTGAGATATTCTCTCAACAAAATCTCAAGCCAACTCTAAATTTATCATGTAAGAATTATCTCCAAATTTTATAAGCCCCATCAAAATACAACTAGGGAATAGTAAGATATATATGTTATTCAATGATAATTTTAGGGTTTTTGTTGACTTTTTGCTGTGGAAAATGTGACAGAATGGATAAAATAGAGGCAACTAATTTTACGTGAGGGATTTTTTTCTCTTGAAAAATAATTCGATTTCATTCCAACCATACACCCCTATATTAATCAGGGGTAAATCTTTCACCTTATTGTATTTAGAATTATACATCTATTCTTTCCAAGCTTCTTCCACTAATGCACCCTACCATAAGAAATCCATATACAAAGCTATTTTACGATAGTTCCAAATTTCTTTTTCATAGTTACAATGTATAAAGAGGTGTGAAATAGTTTCTTCACTAACATTGCATAATGCACACAAGCTAGGATATTTTGTATACATTCTTTGAAGAATATCCAAATTAGGCACCTTATTGGCCAAGATACACCACATAAAAAGTCTTGATTTGGAGGGACACTTTGCTTTCCAAACTAATTTTGACCACCAATTTTTCTCAATATTCTATCAGACATAATATATATGTAACCTTCCTTGTGTATGTACATTCCATTAGGCTATCCATCCCACTTCAAGGCATCTTCAATATTTGATAGTATAATAGCATCTTCACTATTTGATAGTATACTATTTTCCTTCGATAACGATGTTATATAATATACCCAACATTTGTATATTCCTCATAAAGTTCCGATTTCTTAGTCTATTTCCAACCTTGGTACACAGATCTATGGTTTCAAGGTTCCCTATTTGGGATAATATGGAAAAACCTTTTTGAATTAATATGTTTGCCAATTTTTGTAGTAAAACATGATCTCCATTACAATTAGCCCAATTCTCAACACCCATTCTAAATCTAATGAAGTTTCCAATATTCTAAGCAAGTGCAGATCCATTTACTTCAAAAAGATTGATAATTGCTAGCCAAACCAAAGAAAACTTTTTAGGACCTTTGTTTTGATTTATTTGGCTGCTAAAGCTTTGGAGAAACAAAGAAGATTTTTTAATCCCCATTCACCAAATTTTTTTGGAACTATAATTCTCTCTAGTTTAACACAAGGTGTTACCAAACGATCTTTTGATTATACCCACATAAAGTATGAAAAAATCTTTCTCAGTATATCCAAAATTATTTTCTAAATCCATGCTAAATACATCCAAGAGATAGAGATGTCCTCTAGCACCGATTTTATTAGAAGCAAATGACCTTTTAACCTTTTCTCGAGTTTGTAGTTAAATGTCTCTTTTCAACATTCATGTAATTATTTGGTTTTAAGTAAAAGTGAAAATATTTTAAACCCTTTTCTCCATCTTTCAGTTTATAGGGGAAATGATTGGCTAAAAACTGTATATCTTTATTTTCTAGATTCTCCTTGGAGATGGTATATTTTGAAATTTATTTGCATTCTTGTTGCAATGCCAAATAGGGTTAGTGCCTTTGCAGGATTGGTAGTGTCTCTTTGAAATCCCCACAAAAATTTAAAATTTCATCCACAAAGAATGTAATATAAAAATTTTGAATAACAACAATACCTTGAAACACACGTGGAGCCCTTCTAAAACATTCTATAACTAGAAGGAAAAGAAAAAGAGATAATGGACAACCTTTTTTTATTCATGGTTGTCCATGAAAAAACTGAGATGCAAAATCATTTATGAACACATGAATATTATTGAATGAATACAGCGAGTTCTATAAATTTGGAGTTCAAAAACCACTCTTAACTTTACCAAATAAAATTTATTTAAACTAAATAACATAAATTAATAAAAATAATTTAATTTTTTTATTTTATTATTTGATAATTTATTTTAATTTTCATTTCATTTTGATTAAGTCAAAATATTTACATTACATTACAATATCTCTATCATACTAAAAATGATACATTAATTATTTTTATGCATACTTTAAAAAATATACAATTATTTTATCATACTAAAAAATAATACAACTATTTTTTCTCTATCATCTTGAACTAGAGAACGAAACAATCTCTTTCTTTTTTTAATTCATACTGGACATTTATCTTCCAGTTGCCGCGAAGTGCCCAATCCCTCGCTTTCATATGGAATTAAGTATATGGAAAATTACGAAACGAAGATTCAAACCTAACTATTAACTACCCTCTGTTCAGCCTCATATAAACCTAACTATTAACTACCCTATTAACTATTAACTATTAACCATTAACTACCATCTGTTGTTTATTTTATACACTACACAGCTTTTCCCCACTTTGCGGACTACCAGATGGCTGTTGGATTAATCTTATTTTTTATTCTCCAACTCCCGGTACCTTTAAGCATAGGCGACAAAGTGGATCAGCTATCGTCTGTGCTCTGTACATATAAATGATTTTTCGTTCTTTTCTCATTCATCAATTCAAATTCGCTTTTGGTACCGTGAAGTGCCCGATCCCTCCCTTTCATCTGGAATTGGAATCAAATAGTTAGGATGATTAGTTTACGAAAAAGCGCATATTTAGATGCTTCAAACCTAACTACGCTCTGTTAAATCTCATGTAAAGTCGCAAATTAACTACCCTCTCTTCAACCTTCCTGTAAAACATTTTATTACAGATATTCGTGCTTTGTTCTAGAATCATATTTTTTGTATTTTATACACTATATTATCTCTGCACCACTTTATCTGACAACCAGATTGCTGTTGGTTAAATTTTGTATTTTTCTTCGACTCACCCGTGCCAACATAGTATACTTGTGTTGGTTAAACTTTATATTTTTCTTCGACTCATTGGTGCCAACTAGTATACTTGCGTGTAATTCCCCTACAATGACAGCTTATCCCCAGCGCTGACTGAAAATGAAGTAAAACAAAACATACAGTTTCATAATTCATTTATTCTAAACCCTACGTCAATATTGCTAAACTTATTACGAAGACAAATCAATGTTTTCACGTATAAAAATAAAAATAAAATGGAGTTTTGTATTTCCATATATATATATATATATATATTACACATGCTTTTAACCATTTTTTTTAATATTAATATTAATATTATATATTGCAGCTATTTTTATCATATTACTGGGGAAATGTAAAGATAAAGTCCATAACAATCCTTTCTCAATTTATTATTAATAAAAAAGAATTTTATTTTATAAATTAAAATATATTTTATATTAAAAATTATAATATCTATTTTATTTCTTTATTTCATAATGTTATTTTAGAAAATTAACCTATATCTTTCATATGTAATAATAACATTGTATTGTAAAAATGAAAATAAATAATTAAAAAATTGATATTTAATTAAAATAAATAAATATATATTAGTTTGGACTTTTGGAATGAGATTTTTATTTATAAAAAATTATTTTTATTAGGTTTGGATATTTATTTAATATAGTTATTACAACTTATCTTAATATCGATCAATTTATATTTATGCCTAAGTATTTTTCCAATTCTCTTTGCTTTTGTTGGATAAATTGTTTGAATTTGAGACTTAGTTTTCAGTTATTTTTTATTTATTTTTTTAATTTGTTTTTATAGTTTTTCTCTTCTATACCAACAATTATAATATTCGAAGATCTCTTGTAACATTCATGATCTACTTTAATTAGATTATTTATTTCCTCTATTACATGGGTTTAATATCAAATTATTTTATGTGCTACTTAGTGCTAAATCATTATTTAGTTTTCCTTTTAATTTTTAATCTCTTGTCTCAGAATGCATTTTTCCTCCACCATTGATCGTTTTTTGTGTTTAATTTCTTGCAACTTATTCTTCATTCTTTGGAGTTCAGTCTCTAAGGTAATCATTTTTTTTCCTAAATATTTATAGTTGTTGTCAAAATTGTAGATTCCACTTGTCAAAATTGTAGATTCCACCATTGATTGTTTTTTCTGTCAATTTCTTGCATCCTATTATTCATTCTTTGGATTTCAGTCTCAAAGGCTATCATTTTATTTTCTAAAAAAATTTAGCTTTTGTCAAAAGTATACATAATTAGAGTTGACCTTCTAAGATTCTCTAACGTAATAATTTTACTCAGAAAAAATTAGTATATTGGATTTAGTATTCTATTCACAACTAATGCATTTTATCTTCACAACTAATGCATTTATTGCATTGCGGTGATATTTTTAACCGGGCACTACGTTTTTGGCTTTAATTATGTCTCACATCATTTACATCGACTTTAATATTGTGTACCCAGAGATTACTTGATACCGGCCACGGCATCAAACCTTTAATGAGTCTTCATGAATTTCGGCATACTTGTGAATCTCGGATTTGTAAGGTCTTTTATTGCGCAAATGATTTTTGGTGTGAAATGATTTTCTGGAAATCAACTCTATCCCACCGCCCTACATTTGGCGTTCCTTCCATCGCTGATCGGGACTTAATCCTACAGTGATTATGCGCTAGGGTTGGCTAATGACCTTGGGGTCATAACGGAATTCATAGTTTCATTGTTGTGCTTGGTCGAAGGATCTGGAGGCGGTTCTGCTCACCTCAGGGTTTGTATCAGGCATCGACAGATCTTCCAGTGTCATCGGTGGAATGGTGACCTCCAGGGAGGCTTCCCTCCGACAACAGGAATTTGGCCTTCCTCCTATGATATTTTCTTGCAGTATTTACACAAAAATTAAAATCTCAGTCTTCTCTTGGTTGAGGAACTGTTTAATCTTTCAAAATTTTTCTTGTATATCCTCCTGTGGCTTCCTCTGGTAGTCTGTCTACTCATTTTTTTTATTCTTCTTTCGTTGCAAACCTGTTGGGTTGCTGGCAAAAATGGTTTGTGCTTCACTTTGGCTTATACCATTTCCTAAGGAACTATAGGTAATTTTATCTCTCAGAATACCGTCATTTATTTTTTTATTTACAACAGTGGAGACAGGGGTTATACACATTTGTTTCTGGTTCCTCTATCGCTAACCAATTTCCAACCTGTTGACAGGTATTGTCCGCTTCTCTCCTACCTGTTTCAGGGTTCTTGGGCTATTACCACGATTTCGTCTACGAAGAAATCTGATCCCTGCATCTATTTACAGGTACCCTTAATGTTGACGGGGTTTGAACCCTAGATTTTTCCTCGACTGGGTTTTCTTTGTTAGTGGAAAATCTTATTTGGATTGCTCGGGTTTTGGACCTGTAGCCTTGTTTCGCAGTCATCTGCTGTCTATTATTCAGTGATAGAATGAGGGTTTAGCCAAGGTTTACGGCTCTGAGTCGGATAGTGTATATCATGTCCCGACGCTCTCGAATGGGTTTCGTTTAAGGGTTTCCATTCAAAATTCTTGTGTATAAATTTACAGATGACAGACTGGCCGGGGTTTTGTTCACCCGTGCTCTTTTCTTATTTAATTTTGCTGAAATAAACCCTCGAAAATTTTGGGTTTTCAGACTGGTTCCTCTTCTTTTCGATTATATAATCTTATTTATATGGATGTTTGCGAAGCATGCATATTCGTGTTGATTCTCAACGGTCTTCTCTATTTTCTATTTCCTGTACTCATAAGAAAACATGTTGAAGCGTATTATGTAAATTCCTGCTGAAAATGGGTATATCTGTGTGATATGGTGTGTAATGAAACTCATATCTATATACTTCACGGTTTCCTTTGATGGATCTAACAATTACGTTCCCTTCGGGGTTTTATTACAGTGTTTTCTGCATTATCAGTTTATTGTATTCTGTACTTATGATGGTTTCATCCCGACTTGGAAAACTGGAAGCTCACTTGTTCGTTGCTATGACATAACTGTAAATTTTCCTCAGACTCTCTTGATTTTTGTTCTCATTTAAAAGGTTGAAGCCTATCTCGAACGACGTTCTTTTGTAAAACCTAGATTATTCGACTTTTCCTGTCTTTTTTTTTTTTTCAAGAATGCTACAGGGTGTCCGAACCACCAGTTCTTCTGTGTATTATCATAGATTGGAGGGCGACCAACCCAGGAGCTCTGGTTTACAGGCGTTCTAGGTTAACGGTCCTCCTGAAATTACCATCTAATATTTTTTTAATGATTTACTCTTACAGTATTAGCTCAGGTAAATAAAATGATGTTGTTATACATCTGCTTAATCAGTACTTCGATAAGATTTTACTCTATTTTACCTTCTACTCTTCTCTTGCAAAAGAATTTAGTTTTCAGATACTATTACAATTAATTATACAGAAACAGGGTTACCTAGCTTGCTTCTCTTGTAGGTTAACAGAAAAAACAGAAAACAATATATGCTACTGCATTTACAAATTTTCACAGAAAATATCTACTTATTATAGGCATCCTTTAAGGTAACTGAAAAGCAAATATTTCTTCTACTTTTAAAAAGAAACTAACTACATTTCACTCATCTGAACTTAAATCCAACTAATGGTATTTGGTGCCTCCCTTCCACGAGTTGGGGCAATTACGTTCCGCAACTCTCCCCCGTGCTCCCAAGACTGAGCCTTCGTTGAACACAGAATTCTGGAGGAGAAACTCAGAACAGTCCGATCCAATTCTCCAACTCCAGTGGAACAGTAAATCTGGAGGAGAACTCGGGACAGTCTGGTCCAATTCTCCAACTCCACAGGAACAATCTGCTCTAAAAATTCCCTTTCAAGGGTTTCCTTTCCAGAATGACAGATTTCCCTTTCTCCCACAGAACGCCAAACTCTCCTTAGAATTCCTTATTTATTCCAAAGTTTCTTTGGGTAACTGTGGAACTGTTTTTCTGTTCAACTAACTCCAGATCTTGATTTACTTTTACCATTAGTTTTTACTTATGAAACTAATTTCACAAGAAATCTTTGATTCAATACCAAAAAATTATTTTGTTCATAATATTATATTTGAAATAAAACAACAGTCATATTTAATCCATTCTTAACAAGAGTCTAACCATTTGTCAACAGCTAAGACAATGGTTACATTATTTAAAAAATAATATCCAATACTTATATTTATAAAAATTATTGTCATCAAAATTATAAAAACAATTATAAAAACAATGTTTTTTCAAGCAATAAAAATAAATGTAACAAAATATTTTGAATATTAAAAATATATATATTAGAACAACTATATAAATTAATTAATTGATAAGCATTGATATTATCAAAATATTAATTTTTTATACATTTCACATTACCAAAAAAAACATAGTGAATTATTATTATTTTTAGCATCATGAAACTAATTACATTCTACTTGAACATACTAAAAACATGTTTTCAGGACATAAATGCCACTAAAATATATAACTGATTTAGGAATTTTTGATTGGAAACAAATAGAATGCCTATCAGAACAAGCTAAGCTACATATTTTTTAAGAGAACCTTGAAATAGGTGTACATTTACATTGAAATAGGTGTACATTTACATTAAAATATATAACTGATTTAGGAATTTTTGATTAAAAACAAATAGACTATCTATCAGAACAAGCTACATATTTTTTAGAAAAAACCTTGAGATAAGTGTACATTTGCACTAATAATTATCAATAATACATCACAAAAACTATAAAAACATACAATAAAGAAATAATATGCTGCTGAAGAAGCTCCACTAAAGAGCAATAGAAGCTACATCTCAAACCTGTAACTTAGTAAATCATCGATGATAAAGCTCAAAATATTAACCATCTATATATTGTTTGATATGCCCCTACCCATATTCCAATAGTAGGCCGTCAATTTGTTTCCTATATGTTGGCATAGGTAAGAGTCAACTAAAAATAATAACCTGTTAATATTATCTAAAATAGGCACGTGGATTTGATTTATGCAACTTTGTTCCACGTTTTCCCATTGGATAACCAATTATGAATCACTTCAAATCTGAATTTGTTCGCAATCCAATTCTAAAGAGTAAAGAAGCACACGCTTTAAAGCCATCAGTTCTGCAAAGTTGTTTAATACTTCTTCGAGGCCTATTTTGATTTTGTAAAAAAAAAAATTCCGTGCCGCTACCCCTACCACCACTGCCACCTCCACCCGCACCCGCACCCGCACCCCTGTTATTTTATCTCTAAGAATCCCCATCAAAATACAAGGAGGAAAGGGAATAGTGCGAAGTGGGTGTTCTTCAACGAACATTTTAGGATCTTTGTTGATTTTATGTTGTGGAAAATGTGAGAGAATGGATAAAACAAAGGTAACGATGTCTTTTCTACTAAAAAATAATTTGATTATGTTCCAACTATACACCCCAATAATAATTAAGGGTAAAGTTTTCACTTTATTGTATTCACAATTAGACATCCATTCTTCTAAGCTTTTTCATTGATGCACCTTGCCATAAGAAATCCATATGTAAAGTTATTTTAAAATTGTTCCAAATCTCCTTTCCATAGCTACTACAATGAATAAAGAGATGTGAACTAGTTTCTCTACTATCTTTGTATAATGCACATCAATCTGAATCTTTTGTATGTTTTTTTTTTTTAATATCTCAAGTAGATACTTTATTGGTCATGATACACTATATAAAAATTCTTGATTTTGAGGGATACTTTGCTTTCCAAATTACTTTCTACCACCACTTTTATTCAATATTTAACTTATGAGATATAATATATATGTAACCTTTTTTGATTGTGTATATTCCATATAGAGATTCAACACATTTCAAGGCATATTCATCATTTGATAGTCTAATATTTTCTCTTGATAAGGATGCTATATATATAAGAATCCCAAACATCTTTATATTCCTCATCAAGTTCCAATTTCTTAGTCTATTTCTAGCTTTGGTACCACATACCTATGGGTTCAAGGTTCCATATATGGACTAATATGTAAATTTTTTTTTGAATTAAAATGTTTGTCAAATTTTATGGTAAAACATGATTTCCATCACAACTAACCCAATGGTCAACATCACCCTAAATCTAGTGAAGTTGTAAATATTCCAAGCATGTGCAGTCCCATTTATTTCAAAAGAATTGAGAAGTTCTTCCCAAACCAAAAAAGAATTATTATGACCTTGGTTTGGATTTATTATGCAGTCCTTTATGGAATTATGGAAAATATTTTTGTTTTTCACCATCATTGTCCAAAAATTGTTTGCAGATACTAGTCTCCAAATATCTTTGATTGCCAAAGCTGTGGAAAAAAAATTAAAAAAAATTTAACCCCATTCACCAAATTTTTTTGGCATTGTAATTCTCTTCCATTTAACACAAGGTATTACAAAAAAAAAAAAAAAAAAAAAAAAACAAATATTATTCCTTTGTGAATCCATGCTAAAGACATCCCAGTAGATAGAGATGGCCTCTACCACTAATTTTATTAGAAGAAAATGATCCTCTCGATAAACATATGCTTCTCAACATTCATGTAATTATTTCGTTTTAAGTGAAAGCTCAAATATTTTAGACCCTTTGCTACATCTTTCAATTCATACGGGAAATGATTGGCTAAAATATGTATATCTTCATTTTGCAAATTCTGCTCGGAGATGGTAGATTTTCTGAAATTTATTTGCATCCATGTTGCAATTTCAAAGATGGTTAGTGCCTTAGGCAAGATTGGTAGCATCTCTCCCAGAGACCTCACAAAAAAATTAAAATTTTATCGATAAAAGGTATAATATAAAATTTGGAACAACAATAATACTTGAAACACACCTAGAGCTTTTCTAAAACTTTAACTGAAGGAAAAGAACAACCTTGTTTGATTCTACTTTTTATATGTAAAAACTGAAATGCAAAGTCTTATAAACTCATTAATCTCATTAAGTCAATACAATAGGTTCTCACAAATTTGGAGTTCAAAAACCACCTTTAACTTGACCAAATAATTTTTTTTAAACTAAACAACAAAAAATAATAATAATAATAACTTAAAATTTTTATTTTTATTATTTTAATTTGAAATAATTTTTTTGAACACATTTTTTTTATTTTACTAATTCAAAATATTTACATTACATTGAAACATCTCTCTCAGATTGAACAATAATACAACTAGCCTAGATTTATTTTAACTCCTGATCTACGAAGAGCTTGAAAAAATTAAATCTTGAAAAATGATACAAATAACTTAGATCTATCTTAACTCTGAATCTACCAAAAACCAAGAAAAATCAAATCTCTCTTCACTCTAAAAAAAATTTACATCTTAACAAATTTGATTTATCAAAACCCCTAATAATCAATACCATAAATTCTAAATACTATAATTGAATACCATGAATTCTCAGTTTTCTTTACTTTCCAATAAATTCCCAATCGCTCGCTTTCCTATGGAATTAGGCAGATGGAAAATTACCACACTCGCTTTCCTATGGAGTTAAGTAGATGGAAAATTACGAAACGAAGATTCAACCTAACTACCCTCTCTGTTCTTCGTCGGAAATTAACTACCATCTGTTCAGCCTTACATAAACCTTTTAAATTAACTACCCTCTCTGTCTTCCGGTACCGTAAAGCAGAGGCAAATACAGGTGGACAAGCTATCCTCTGTGCTCTGTACATATAAATAATCTTTCGCTCTTTTCGCATTAATGAATTCAAATTCGCTTTTGCTACGGTGAAGTGCCCAATCCCTCCCTTTCATCTAGAACTGGAATTAAATAGTTGGAAGATTAGGAAACAAAAAAGCCCATATTTAGATGCTTCAAACCTAACTACGCTCTGTTGAACCTCATGTAAACTCGCAAATTAACTACCTTCTCTTCAACCTCCTGTAAAACCTTGTATTGCAGATATTCATGTTTTGTTCTAGAATCATCTCTTTCTATTTTGTACCCCTTTATCTGACAAAGAGATTGCTGTTGGTAAAATTTCATTTTTTTTCTTTGACTCATCCGTGCCAACAAAGTATACTGGTCTTTAATTCCCCTACAATGATAGCTTATCCCCAGCGCTGACTGAAAATGAAGTAAAAGAAACATACAGTTTCATAATTCATTTATTCTAAACCCTACGACAATATTGCGAGACATATTAGTCCTTCAGCAGGTCTTAACTAAATTTTTTTTGCGTTCTCTGATTTTAACCAAATTTTATTTCTCGCAATTTCAAATTTTAAGGAAATTTTTACATTCTACCTCCTCTTATTACAGACTTCACGTGGCCCCTATGCAGGAAGATTGGGGTAATATCTATTTTATCCAAAGTGCCCAAAGTCTGATTGAGGCAAAATTCATAATCACGGTCTTATACAAAGTTGTTTTAATAGTCTTATACAAAGTTTATAATAAATTTCATGTAAGATTAACCCTGGTTGCGCTCCATTATTTGTTGACAGCACTTATCCAGGAACAATTCATTCCTCCTGAAATCAATCCATTCAATTGAAACAACCAATTGTTGAAACCTATTGAATCTACACAGTAAAGCTTCATCGCCATTACCAGTCCAATAAACAAACTTACAGAAGTAGGCGGAAAAGGGTGTGGACTAGCTATAAAAGAGAGCATGTTGATGCACGCAATTAATCATGCAATTAAAAGGTATCGTTGTCAAGAATGGGATTCTGAAAGTTTCTCCCTCAAGTTCTGAAAGTTTCTTTGCAAAAACGAGTATTCTCTTTTTATAATTGCATGTATTCATTTTTTTTTTCTTTTACACCAGTTGCAAATATAGACCTAGGTTTGCACTGCGGAAGAGTAAAGAAAAAAAATACCTGGAAATATTTTTCGTTGACGTACTATGTTCCTTGAGCTGTTAAGCCTTAGCACAATTCTAATTACTTATTGTGCTGGAAGACGACGTATATATGCGCTATAAACCTGTCCACTTGGAATAACAGCTACTAGGTAGGGGAATACAGGTTTTTGCACCTGTATTCCCCGGCATCCGAACCAACTTGTCAAACAGCCCCAAGCAAATCAAATAGTTAAGGCATGTCTCTGCCCCCGCTTCTTCTATAGCAAGAGTGGTTACACCTCGCTCAGTCTCAGTGCCCATAGCATTTATAGGACAAAGCCAGGACTATATCCAGTTGCATCCCTTCCTGTGCTGGAATAGTATTAATGTTAATATGCTTTTAAGCAATCCTTTTTTTCATTAAAAATATTAATATTAATATTTTATATTGCAGCTACTTTTATCATATTATTGTGGAAATGTAAACATAACGCCCATAACAAACAATGTTTCCACGTATAAGAAAAATAAATGGAGTTTTGTATTTCCATTTTAACGTTAAGATATGTTTTTTTTAATATGATACTTATAAGGAATTACGAATGCTTTTAACCAACCCTTTTTTCATTAAAAATATTAATGTTTTATGTTGCAGCGTTTTCTTATCATATTACTGGGGAAATATAAAGATAAAGCCCCTAACCATGATTTCTTTTAATTACTTAATATAAATTTTAAGTTAAATATTATTTTTTATATATATTTGAAAAATAATAAAAAGCTTTAAAACTTATTTTTAATTTCTCTTAATTACTTAATATATATTTTAAGTTAAATATTATTTCTTATATATATTTTAAAAATAATAAAAATATAGAAGCTATATTTTAATTACATTAATAATATTAATAAAATATTTTAATATATATATATAATTTTTAATAGCAATTTTATTTCTTTATTGCAATGTGTTATCTTAGATAATTAATGGATAAATAACAATGTATTGTAAAAAACAAATAATAAAAATAAATTTAATATTTAACTAAAATAAATAAATATATATTAGTTTGGATTTTCATATTTCATTTATAAAAATATTGTAAAAATGAAAATAAAATAATAATAAATTTAATATTTAATTAAAATAAGTAAATATATATTAGTTTGGATTTTCACTTTTCATTTATAAAAAATCTCTATTGTTTTAGGCTTGACATTCACTAAGTAGAATCATTACAACTTACCTTAATATTGATGAGTTTATGTTTATGCTCAAATATTTTTCCAATCCTTTTTTCTTTTTGTTAGATAAGTTGTTTGAATTTGATACTTAGTTTTCAATTATTAATTTACTATTTCTAATCGTCTTCATCTTTTTGCTCTTCTATCCCAACAATACACTTATAAGATTCAAGGCTCTTTTGTGGCATTCATGATCTACTTCAATTTATAAGGTTTAAGGCTTTCTTGTGGCATTCATGATCTACTTCAATTAGATTTTTTTTTTTTTTGGTTATGGGTTTAATATCAAATTATTTTATGTTTTTCTTAGTGCTAAATCATTATTTAGTTTGTGGTTTAATTTTTAATATCTTCTCTTACGGAACATATTTTTTCCACCATCGATAGTTTTTTGTGTTCAATTTCTTGCATCCTTTCCTTCATTCATTGGAGTTGAATCTCCAAGGCTATTTTTTTTTCTTAAAGATTTCTACTTGTTGTCGAAATTGTAGATTCCACCATTGATTATTTTTTTTGTTCAATTTCTTTCATCCTATCCTTCATTCTTTGGAGTTCAGTCTTGAAGGCTATCATTTTATTTTCTAAAAAATTGTATTTGTTGTCAAAATTATAGATAATTCATGTTGAACTTCTCTCTCTTCTTTTAACATTTCCTTAACCCATTCATACCTAAGACCTAAAATTTTAATAATTTATCTATTAAAAATTTATTGATTGGTGCTAAACAAAAATCCTTAGTTAAATTTTACCCACCATAATATATTCTAATTTAAAAAGAACCCCAATAAAAAAAATATAGGTTTCTATATTAATTTATCTATTTATGTATTTAATTTTAAAATGTCACAAATGGATAATGGCTTCTCAAAAATCAAAATTTCAAATTTGATCTTCCCTAATTAATTTGACCATTTATATTTGCAAAGAGTTATATTCCTTCTAAACATTATTAATAAAATTATTCTCAAAAATCAAAATTTCAAATTTGTTCTCCCCTACTTAATCTCGCCATTTATTCTTACAAAGAGTTATAATCCTTCTAAACATCATTAAAAAAAAATTATTGATTCTTTTTTAATATGAATAATAGAAAAAAATAATACCTAGATGGGGTGCTCACATGAGAGGGCATGATGAGTCTCTCATGTAGTGTGTTCATCTCTTTACATGATCACACACCCACATTAGCTCTAGCATAGAGAGAAGTTATATAAAGGGTATTTGACAAGAAAAAGAATGATGCATAGGAGTGTTACCTCCTCTCTAGGTTAACACAATTGTGAGGTGAGTGGCTTTGGATTTTAACCTTAGATGCAACAAGTAATGAAAGTTATGGGTTATGGGATAATAAGCCAGAGAATGATGGATCTCCAAGATCAAAATTATGGTCCGTTATGCATTTGTAGTAATTTACAAGCCCTTGAGACTTTAAAGGGCATAGAAGCACTTCCATCTAAAAAGATTTGTTGACATAGTGAAGGTACTTTTCTTCTTGGTGTTTTGCTAGTGTCATGAACTCTATGTGATCATTTTTTTCCTATATACATAATTTAGTTTATGTTGTTTGATAGATTTTATGCTTTGGTTGCCTTTTAGAATTTGGTAGCAGTGTAGTAAGGTAAAGGGTTAGCCCACATGTGGAGCTTAGTGCTTGTCTTCTTTTGGTTTATATTTTTTTGGTGGGGGAAGAACATAGTGAGTATGAGCATGTTGCGAAAGGTGCATGATTGAGTTTTGCAATGAAGAAATTGCATAGAAGGTGTGTGCGGGCTCGGGGACTCTCAATTTAGATAATTAGAATTGTGAGCGGTGTGGTGAAAACCAAATATGGGAGGAAGAGGAAGAGCTATATAAGGGCATCGTCCTCCTCTCATTCCAACCACCCATCCAAAGCTACTAAAGATGCTTGAAAGGTTGATAAACTTTACCATAATAGAGATTTAGATGGGTCAAAGAGAGCGATGGAGGGGCTAGAAAATGAGGTCAAGAATGGGAGGAAGAACCTCATATAGGACCAAATTCTTACAAAGGTCTAGGGGTGGTATCAGACCTACTCCATTTACGCATTAGGGAGAAAAAAAATTTCAAAATTGTTTGAAACTTATTGGATCTCAAAGACCATAGTGGCTCATATTTGGATAGAACTTAGGCCCCCTAAGAAGATATCATGCATATTATTTGGGTTTTAAAGAGTAAGCTCAAGGTAATAATTAAAGGAGCATTCAAAGTGGATTTCTTAGTTATCATAGTCACAAAAGAGTACACTTCCTAGCCTAAGGATGAAAGGGAAAATGCCATACTAACCAACTCATTATTCTTGAGGAGGACCAACACTTATTTCCAAAGCACTGAAAGAATAGAATAGTCACAAGAATCAACGAAGTGAAAACTGAGGAACAACTATAATTCCATAGGTTAAGTTCATGGTTTAGATATATAATGTTTATATGGATTTGTTATAAAACACATGATATTAATTTTTTCCGAATCCTTTATAGAAAACTATTTAATAAATCATATAAAGTGATAACCAAGATGATAAAATTTAAATCAATAGAAAGACTAAATTTCTCTTTAATCAATCACCCATTAATATTAAAAACAAATATATTCTTTTTTAAACTATAATATTATCAATTTTTTTCTAAAATAGAAAATAAAATAAAATAAGATAATTATTTTTTATTAGTATAATTGATATAAAGTATAAATTAAACATAATGCCATAATTTGAATTCTATTAAAAAGATTTTTTTTTAAATATGTAACCAATATATCCATTACATTAATTTATAAGAATTCTAAATTAGAAAAATCTTACCTTCTTTTAAATAGCACCTTAGTGTAAAGCAGTGTAAATTCTAAATTAGAAAATCTTATAGTCTTTTATATAACACTTTATTGTAAAACTAGTGAAATAAGTGTCAGGTTAAACATCGCAATAATGTTCTTTATACCGTAAATATTAAGCTCTAATGTAAAATTATAACTCTATACCAAAATATTAAGCTCTAGCGTAATATTAAGCTCTAGTGTAAAATTATAATCATGTTCCTTATACCGTAAATATTAAGCTCTAATGTAAAATTATAACTCTATACAAAAATATTAAGCTCTAGTGTAAAATTATAACTCTATAGAATCATTTACAACTTTATAGCTTTTAATGAGAAGGGACCAACAAAAATGATATCTTTGAAAATTTGCGGAATGTAAATGGAAGGAATAAATGTTTTCCTTCACCATATGGGCAAAGAGATTTTCTCAAATCCATACGAGTGCCTGACCCTAACTAACGAAGTACATATCGTTCGGTAGACATGGATGACCCATTCCAAAGTGCATTTGTGGCGTGTCAAAATCAAATCAAATACTGTCCAGGGCCACCCCAAACTTTGGTTTTACGTGAATTCTGTGAGTATTTTGGGTTTCAGGATTTCGACCTTAATGTTTTTGCGTGTACAAGGGTTTTCTAGCCAGTAGATTCACTGCACAATCCAGAGGGCCACACCCTAACGCAGCAGCATTTTACTCTACCCTATGAAGTCACGTTTGGCACACATAGGAATCCCTTTCCCTTAAACATTACATAATAAATTTTATTTTTATATATAAAAGGATTATTTTTAGATTTAAAAGGATTCCAAAAATGTTTAAATCCAATTTTACGTTTAAACGGTGATATATTGGGTGTTTATTTCATTAAAACCATCGCCATAACAAAAAAAAAATGATTATCATAATAATTATAAATTTCCAATCAATATAAATATACTTACTTCCTAGTTTACATGATATATGGGTTTATTTACTTCCTAGTTTACATGATATATGAGTTTATTTTTTATCCTTATTTTAATTTTTATTTAGAAAGGAAATTATTGATGAGAGATGGATATACTTATTTATATATATAGGTTTAGTTTAATTTATAGAAATAATTTTTTCATTAAAATTCATTAAAATTAGGAAATATAATTGCAAGATTTTTTTTATTTTTTAAAATATAGTTTTGAATATATAAATGCATTCAACACTTTCAAAAATTTCAGAAACATTTGAATTATGCTTATTAAACAATTTAAACCTAAGTTTTTAAAAAAATTTGTGACATTTTTCTTATATATATATATATATTATAAAGAAAATTAAATTATTTAAATAATATTAAAAATGAAATAAACTTTATTTTTAATCGAAAAATATTTAGATAGACATTTATGTAAATGTGATAGATTTAGATATTTGTTCATTCAAATATTATTATAATATTATAAACAAATTACCACACACTAATTATGAATAGTGCTTACAATCAACACTAATAAATGCCAAAAGACCTTAAATATGAGAAGTCTAATAAATATTCAAGTTAGATGGGTATATATATCTCTCAATGTAGAAGGATAAAAATATTTATATTTCTCATAGTTTTATAGTTATATTTAATTATGAAGAGAATTACAATTTTCTTTTTAAATATAAAAATATTTAAAAAAATGTTTATATAAACATTTAAGTTTAAAATGTAATATTTCATGATGGGTGAATCACTAGACATGCAGAGGATACTAGGGGGTTGTGCTCACCATCCTGGATTTATGAAGAGCATTAATATAGGGGTGGCATGGCCACCCCCTTGCATGTAGAATCAAGGTGATTAAATTCCCTTTGTTAATGATGGCTTGTG
Organism: Pinus albicaulis; assembly: GCA_034641835.2. Taxonomy (NCBI): domain Eukaryota; kingdom Viridiplantae; phylum Streptophyta; class Pinopsida; order Pinales; family Pinaceae; genus Pinus; species Pinus albicaulis. The sequence continues at coordinate 565,067,334 of CM076571.1, forward strand.
TTAACACGAAGAAGTCAGGAGATAACGAGGTCTAGTCTCGCTACTTGAAGTGTGAACTAATTGTTTCCTTGCTCTACGAGAGAATTTAGAGAGGAATCTTGGAGAGGCGTCATCAAAATGGTTTTGGGAACTAACACAAAGCGAAATATTTGATGGTATTCATTGTAAGAGGCATTGTAGTTGTTGGTTTATGCTTGGAATATGATACTAATCAGGGGAAGATGTTGGAGTTATAGAGGAAAACACAGAAAAATGCGGCTATGAAGTACCTCTCAGTTTGGTCATGGTTTGGTTGAGCTCATGATTGGAGGAGCAAGGATCACTTTCTGGAGCGAGGTGTCTCTCTAGAAATGTATTGAAATGTTACCCTATGATATTTATTTGGTTGTTCTTTAGCTTAAAAAAAAGTCTAAGAATTTTATATCATATATTTTTGGAGAAACAATTATCTACAAGATGATATAGTGGAATTCTTGTGACGGTTTGATTAGTTTGTGGGGTCTCAAGTACGAATGCGTGTTTGAGCCAAGTTCATGTTACTATGCACCTTATGGTGATGCTTCAACATTCATCTGCTGAGCGAAGCCTGGAACTCTCTAAAGTTTCACGTTGTTTATGATATTTATGTTTCATCAATATATTGATGTCAATGTCTATGTGGCCTCACCATGGATGTTATTATTGTTTTTTTTTTGTTAGTAGTGGGCCTCATCTATGGGTTCTTTTTGGATAGGTGTAGTTTCCTCTTATTGTAGGTTTATTCTCTTTATAGCCTTTTTCAACTCTTTGTGGGTGAGTCTACAATCAATACTGCAATATTTACTAGGGTTGGCAGTTGTGTACCCTACTAGCTTGGGGTTAAGTCCTATGAGTGTTAACCCAAATTCTCTATGTTATTGGTGGGAGATAGAGTGTAAGAGGATGCATAACAAGTGTGGGGGACGGTGGTCGAAACCCCAAAGGGAATAATACAGCTCAACAATAGGCCCAAGAGGCTACTAAGAGCTATCATGCAACAATTATCCCTAATACCTAGAATGAAATTTGTAATTTAGAAAAATCGGCTGTTCAAGAAAGATAGGACTTCTAGGATTTTGAGATCGTGGAAGATGTAGCCACTTGGATTCCCGATCGAGGAACACCTGGGAATAAAGGAAATATTATTTTGGAGCATTAACCTTATAATGGAAGATGAAGTCTCTTCTCGGTAAAATCATGATCGATAAACAAGCTAAGAGATACAACATCTTCACTATTTTGGAGGATGCGAAGAGATACCAACACAATAAAAATTAACCTTATAAAATGTATTTTTCTCATAGATGCTATAAATGTTTTTCACTACTTTTTTCACACAAATTGGCTTTTATTTATGCAATTTAATGTATTTTTTTCAAAATAGTTTCATTTTGGCCACAATTTCATTTATATTTTTATCTCTCCAATTTATTGTTATAAAAAGTATTTTTTCTTAAAATGATAAAATAACTTGTGATGTTTTTCATCAATTTTCTATTAAATTTGTTTTATTAAAGCTTAAAATTAGAATACTACTCCAAAATTCATATTTTTCAAGTATTTATATATTTTTTAATTAAATCTTAATTTCTCAATAAAACATCCAAAATCAAAGTGATCTTATAGTGGTTTAAAACCATTAACTTTGTGTAATTTAGTGATAAGTTAAAACACTATTTATTTATTCTATATTATAGACCATTTAAAAGTCATATAAAAATTTCAAAACCTATATTTCTATTGCATTAATTTTTTATTAATATTTTAATTGATATCATTTTTAATAATTATTAAATAAATATTTTGATTATATAAGATGAAATTTAATTTAATTTAATCGAATTTTAATCCCCAAAGTTTAACACTTGAAGCTTGACTTTAAAATTTAAGACTCATCCTTAACCCATTAACACCTAAGACTTGAAATTTTAATAATTTATTGATTGCTACTGAACAAAAATACTTGTTAATATTTTATCCACTAGAATATATTCTAATTTAAAGATAACCTCAATAAAAAAAATAGAGGTGTCTAGTATTAATTTATCCATCATTAATATACTTTAATTTAAAAATAACACAAATGGATAACTACTTCTCAAAAATCAAAATTTCAAATTTGTTCTTCTACACATAATTTGACCATTTATATTTGCAAAGAGTTATATTCCTTTTAAACATTACCAATAAAATAGATTTTATTGATTTTTTTTTATGTTAATAATAGACAAAAATAACACCTAGATGGTGTGCTCACATGAGAGGACCTAACCACTCTCTCATGTACAAGAAAAATGGAGGAGCATCCATGGGCACACAAAACATATATATTTTTCACAGTGCATTTATTCACAAATATTATACAAATATATAGTTGGATTGATATCCAATAAATTCCAAAGATGAATAAGGAAGTTGAGATATTCTCTCAACAAAATCTCAAGCAAACTCTAAATTTTTCATGTAAGCATTATCTCCAAGTGTTATAAGCCCCATCAAAATACAACTAGGGAATAGTAAGATGTATATGTTCTTCAATGATAATTTTAGGGTTTTTGTTGACTTTTTCTGTGGAAAATGTCACAGAATGGATAAAATAGAGGCAACTAATTTAACTTGAGGGATTTTTTTCTCTTGAAAAATAATTTGATTTCATTCCAACCATACACCCCTATATTAATTAGGGGTAAATCTTTCACCTTATTGTATTCAGAATTATACATCTATTCTTTCCAAGCTTCCTCCACTGATGCACCCTGCCATAAGAAATCCATATACAAAGCTATTTTACAATAGTTCCAAATCTCTTTTTCATAGTTACAATGTATAAAGAGGTGTGAAATAGTTTCTTCACTATCATTGCATAATGCACACAAGCTAGGATATTATGTATAGATTCTTTGAAGAATATCCAAATTAGGCACCTTATTGGCCAAGATACACCACATAAAAAGTCTTGATTTTGCGGGACACTTTGCTTTCCAAACTACTTTTGACCACCAATTTTTCTCAATATTCAACCTATCAGACATAATATATATGTAACCTTCCTTGTGTATGTACATTCCATGAGGCTATCCAGCGCACTTCAAGGCATCTTCACTATTTGATAGTATAATAGCATCTTCACTATTTGATAGTATAATATTTTCCTTCATGTTATATAATATACCCAACATCCATATATTCCTCATACAGTTCTGATTTCTTAGTCTATTTCCAACCTTGGTACACATATCTATGGTTTCAAGGTTCCCTATTTGGGATAATATGGAAAAACCTTTTTGAATTAATATGTTTGTCAATTTTTGTAGTAAAACATGATATCCATTACAACTAGCCCAATGCTCAGCACTCACTCTAAATCTAATGAAGTTTCCAATATTCTAAGCAAGTGCAAACCCATTTACTTCAAAAACATTGATAATTGCTAGGCAAACCAAAGAAAAATATTTAGGACCTTTGTTTGGATTTATTATCCAGTGCTCTATGAAATCAGAGAAAATATATTTGTTTATGACCACCATAACTAGAAGGAAAAGAAAAAGGGATAATGGACAACCTTTTTTGATTCGTGGTTGTCCATGAAAAAATTGAGATGCAAAATCATTTATGAACACATGAATATTATTGAATTAATACAATAAGTTCTATAAATTTGGAGTTCAAAAACTACCCTTAACTTAACCAAATAGAATTTATTTAAACTAAATAACATAAATTAATAAAAATAATTTAAAATTTTTATTTATTATTTGATTTGAAATTATTTTTATTTTAATACTATTTACTTTAATTTTTATTTCATTTTGATTAAGTCAAAATATTTACATCACATTACAATATCTCTATCATACTAAAAATGATACATTAATTATTTTTATCCCTACTTTAAAAAATATACAATTATTTTATCATACTAAAAAACAATACAACTATTTTTTCTCTATCATCTTGAACTAGAGAACGAAACAATCTTTTTTTTTTTAATTCATACTGGACATTTTTCTTCCCGTTGCCGCAAAGTGCCCAATCCCTCGCTTTCATATGGGATTAAGTATATGGAAAATTACGAAACGAAGATTCAAAACTAACTATTAACTACCCTCTGTTCAGCCTCATATAAACCTAACTATTAACTACCCTATTAACTATTAACTACCATCTGTTGTTTATTTTATACACTACACAGCTTTTCCCCACTTTGCGGACTACCAGATGGCTGTTGAATTAATCTTATTTTTTATTCTCCAACTCCTGGTACCGTAAAGCATAGGCAACACAAGTGGATCAGCTATCGTTTGTGCTCTGTACATATAAATGATTTTTCGTCCTTTTCGCATTAATGAATTCAAATTCGCTTTTGGTAACGTGAAGTGCCCGATCCCTCCATTTCATCTGGAATTGGAATCAAATAGTTAGGATGATTAGTTTACGAAAAAGCGCATATATAGATGCTTCAAACCTATCTACGCTCTGTTAAATCTCATGTAAAGTCGCAAATTAACTACCCTCTCTTCAACCTTCCTGTAAAACATTTTATTACAAATATTCATGCTTTGTTCTAGAATCATCTTTTTGTATTCATATTATCTCTGCACCACTTTATCTGACAACCATATTGCTGTTGGTTAAATTTTATATTTTTCTTCGACTCACCCGTGCCAACATAGTATACTTGTGTTGGTTAAACTTTATATTTTTCTTCGACTCACTGGTGCCAACTAGTATACTTGTCTGTAATTCCCCTACAATGACAGCTTATCCCCAGCGCTGACTGAAAATGAAGTAAAACAAAACATACAGTTTCATAATTCATTTATTCTAAACCCTACGTCAATAATGAACTTATTATGAAGACAAATCAATGTTTTCACGTATAAAAATAAAAATAAAATGGAGTTTTGTATTTCCATTTTAACATTAAGATATATATATGAATTACACATGCTTTTAACCATTTTTTTTTATATTAATATTAATATTAATATTATATATTGCAGCTATTTTTATCATATTACTGGGGAAATGTAAAGATAAAGTCCATAACAATACTTTCTCAATTTAATATTAATAAAAACATTTTTATTTTTTAAATTAAAATATATTTTATATTAAAAATTATAATATCTATTTTATTTCTTTATTTCATAATGCTATTTTAGAAAATTAACCTATATCTTTTATATGCAATAATAACATTGTATTGTAAAAACGAAAATAAATAATAAGAAATTTAATATTTAATTAAAATAAATAAATATATATTAGTTTGGATTTTTGGAATGAGATTTTTATTTATAAAAATTTATTATTATTAGGTTTGGATATTTATTCAGTATAGTTATTACAACTTATCTTAATATGGATCAATTTATATTTATGCTTAAGTACTTTTCCAATTCTCTTTGTTTTTGTTGGATAAATTGATTGAATTTGAGACTTAGTTTTCAGTTATTTTTTATTTATTTTTTTAATGTGTTTTTATAGTTTTTCTCTTCTATGCCAACAATTATAACATTCGAAGATCTCTTGTAACATTCATGATCTACTTCAATTAGATTATGTATTTCCTCTGTTATATGGGTTTAATATCAAATTATTTTATGTGCTACTTAGTGCTAAATCATTATTTAATTTGCCCTTTAATTTTTAATCCCTTGTCTCACAATGCATTTTTCTTCCACCATTGATCGTTTTTTGCCTTTAATTTCTTGCAACTTATTCTTCATTCTTTGGAGTTGTTGTCAAAATTTTAGATTCCACCATTGATTGTTTTTTCTGTCAATTTCTTGCATCCTATTATTCATTCGTTGGATTTTAGTCTCAAAAGCTATCATTTTATTTTCTAAAAAAATTTAGTTTTTGTCAAAAGTATAGATAATTAGAGTTGACCTTCTGAGATTCTCTAATGTAATAATTTTACTTAGAAAAATTTAGTATATTGGATTTAGTATACTATTCACAAGTAATGCATTTTATCTTCAAGAAACACTCAATACATTATCCTTTGTCATCCATACTTAACTTTTCATCTTGAATTCTTATTAATAATTTTTTATTAATAATTATTAAAATTAAAATTTTTATCTATCTTCAATGCTTGCTTGATACTTTGATCTTGGCTCCTTAATTTAGTTTTGCTTGATACTATGATCTTAGCTCCTTACTTTAGTTTTAATCCCTAGCATCTCATATTTGAACCCTAACACCTAATCATTTAAATTTTTTGATGCAAAACTTTAATTATTTATCTATTAAAAAACTTTCCAAAATTAATATAATCTAATTAAAAAAACAAAAAATTGATGTTTTTATTTAGATTTATCTATTAATACTTAATGTAGCTATAATCTAATTTCAATGAAATGAAAATATAATATTATTTTCTTCTCAAAATTTATCCATCACTAATATCCTCTAATTTAAATGGAATATAAAAGTATAGTGACTTTTTAATAATTACAATTTCAAATTTGTCTTCCCATATTTAACATTTTACCATTTAATATTTGAAATCTTCCCATATTTAACTTTAACCATTTAATATTTGTTTTCAAATTTTATTTATTATTTTTTAATATTAGGAATAGAAAAAATAATACTAAAATTAGTTTCTCACATATAGAGACATAATAGCTCTCAGATATCTTGTGTTTTCTTCTTCAGATGACTACGCACTCACATTAGCTCTAGGATAGATGGAAATTATGGCAAGGAATTTGAAAATTAAAGGAAATGAATGATTTGACAAGTAAAGGAATGATGAAGAGGAGCACTACTTCCTACCTAATTTAATGCCACAATTTTGACCTTGTATGTATAGCTAATGAAATTTGTGGCTTATAGGCTAACAAGATAAAGGATTATGGATCTTTGAGATCAAAATTATGGATGGCTCTAAAATTTTCAAAATTTATAAGTCATTGGAGCTTTAAAGGGCATCAAAGTGATTAAGTCTAGAAAGAGTTATATACATAGTGACGGAAAACTTCTTCTCCGTATTCTACTAATGTCATGGGATTTATGTCCTCTTGTCTTTCATCTATACCTAATTTATTTTATATCTTTTGAGGGATTTTTAGCATTGGTGTCCTTTTGGATTGTCATAAAAGTATATCAGAGTGAAGTGTTGGCCTATACATGGATCTCGTCAATTGGTTTCTTTTGGTTTTCTTTTGTTGTCATGGGGGAAGTGTGGCACCAATTTAGGCATGTTCACAAATGTGCACAATTAAGTGTCATAGTGAAGGAAGTGCATAGTAAGGGTGTATAGGTCTAGGGACATCAATTTACATAATTAGAATGGTGAGAGATGGAGGGAAAAATTATGGTGAGAGAAAGAGGCGGCACTATTTAAGGAACTCATCTTGCTTACATCCCAACCAAACAAGATACTAGAGATGCATCGGAGGACGGAAAATATCTTCATAATAAATGTTTAGAAAGGGAAAAGAAATCAGTGGAGAAGTTGGAGAGGGAGGTGAAGGATGGGAGGAAGGACCTCATAGAGGACCAAATCCTTGTAGAGGTCTACGGGTTCATATCATACCTAGTCCACTTATGCACCAGGGAGATATAAATTTTCAAATTTTTTGGAACTTATTGGACCCTAAAGACCATAGTGGCTCGAGATTTGGAGAGAACATAGGCTACCTAGGAAGATATTCAGCATATTATCTGGATTTTATTTGGTAAGTATGACGTAAATTATGTAGTGAGTCTTTGGAGTGGGTTTCTTAGCTACTCCACTCATAGAAAAGTATACTACCCAACCCCAAGATGAGAAGGAAAATGGCATATTATCCTACCCCATTATTCTTGGGTGGAGAACCAAATGTCACTTCCAAAGCAATGAAGGGACAAAATAACCACTCCAACTCCAATTCCATAAATTGACGCTATGATTTGGTTATTTATACTTTTTATGTTATATTGTTTACGTGGGTTTGTACTAAAACCTATAATATTAAGATTTTCTAATTCTTTATGGAAATTTTTTTAATGACCATATAGAGTGATTAGCACAATGATAAATTTTAGTTAACTTTAAACTAATAGATAGATGTTTAAAATGACAACAAGAAATATTGAAAATGGTATCAAAAGAAATTCTAGTTTAATTTTACCTTAATTAAATTAGAAGTAAATTTTAATTCCACATCACATGACTCCTTGTATGAGTTAACTAAGTAAGGAATACTTAGCTCATTAAATTAGAGTTGAGGGTCAAGCTAGAGGCATTTATATTGTCTCCTACATTATAAGCTTTTTGGTTGGTTTAGTTTATTTTGAGTTGTAATTAGTTAACTGAGTTTATTTGAGTTAAAATAAGTTTAACTAGTTCTAACTAATGGATGAGATAGTGAGAGGTCCAGTGAATTAATTTGATTTAATTCACATACAATGATCAATCACATAACTCATAATTAGCTATAAATAGTTATCACATGTCATTTCTAAGAGTGACCCAGTTGAGATTGGAATTAAATGGAAGTGTACTATCAATTATATAATTATAAAATTGTACAAGTGGTGCATAGAGTCAACAAGACACTTTACATGAATTGCACAATCAATTCTTGGGAATTTCCTACTTAATAGGGGTTCAATTCCCTCAAGAATGCATAAGCAAGGTTGAGCAACCCAGAAGCAATTTTTTTATTAAGTATTGAACCAAACTTGTTGGGATCAGAGAGTGATAGTTATAGATAATGCAGAGAGATCTCAAGTTTGAGAGAATCATTGTATTGTTTCATATTCTTGACTTTATGCAATATTTTTAGTTGAGGATTTCCTCAAATGCATTTTTGTGTTGTGCAATTGATTTTTTTTTTTCTTGTTCATACCATTATAGTTGATTTTTACAATATGTAAAATAAATTAAAGTATTTTGTTTTACCATATTGCATATTGCAAGATCACTTAAATGTATATAGATTTTTTAGAAAAATGATTTTTTTAAACAATTACCATTCATAAACCTAAGTATTATTGCACTCTACCTCTTAATAGGCAGGCCATCATTTCACTTCAACCTATATCGAAGGGAAAAGGGGAATCTATTTTTCAAGTGAATATAAACAGTATCCATTTGAAATATATGGTATTCTAAATTAGAAAATCTTATAGACGGTCTTTTAAATGACACGGAATGTGTTGTCAAATTAGAACATGACAATCATATTCGTTTATCCTATAAGTATTAAGCTCTGGTGTAGAATTATAACACTATGACTTAAAGTGTTAAGAGAACATGACCATTGATATCTATTAAAAATTGTGCAGTGCAGGTGGAAAGAATGCATGCTTGCTTTTATCTTATGGGCAATTTTTTTTTTTCAAATCCACGAGGGCTGTGATATCTGGCTATTACATACGACACGACTAAGTGGCCATGACGAAGTACAGATCGTTTAGTAGACATTGATGGCCTGTTCCACGGTGCATTTGTGTAGTGTCAAAATCAAATCAAATATTGTCCACGCACCTTGGCTTTATGTGCAGTCTATGGGTAACTCTATGCTTCCGCATGCACAAGGTTTTTCTAGCCAGTGGTTTCAATGCACAATCCAAAGGGCAACACCCTAACGAAGACACGTTTGACCCACATAGCAATTCTTTTCCCTTAATAAATTTTATATTTATAGCTAGAAGGATTATTTTTAGATTAAAAAGGATTCCAAACATGTTTACACTCACATTTAGGTTTAAACGGTGATGTATCGGGTGTTTAATTCATTTAAACTTAATGTAACACTTAAAAAAAAATTATAATCACATCAACTATCGACAGTGCTTTCAATAAATATAAATATACTTACATTCTAGTTTAGTAGTTTAGAAGTTATGTATATATATATATTTATTTTGATTTTATAATTTTTTATATTTATATTTATTGTGATTTTATATTTATAAAGAAAAATATTCAAAGAGATATACTTATTTTTCAATAGATAATTTAATTGTTTTTACATTTTTCAATTTTCAATTTAAAAGTGTTTTTATACAAAAGAAATTAAATATTAAATAATATAAAATTTTTATCTTTTTATACATTTTATTTTTAATAAAATATTCCCAAAATATTTACATAAACATTGATATCTAAAATAATTTATCTAAAATTTAATATATAAAATTTTGTTCATTCAAATAAATTACAATATCATAAAAAACAAATTATCATATATCAATTATAAACAATGCTTCCAACCCACACATGTATATAATAGGAGCTTTTAAATATTAAAAATCCAATAATTATTCAAGTTAAATGGACATAGATACTTTTTTAATGTGGAAGGTTGAGTATATCTATATGTTGAGTATTTATCTTATTTATAAAATAAATTAGAGTGTTTAGTTATTTTTTTAATATTTATTTTTAGTATTTAACATTATTTTAAAATATTTATAGGAACATTTAGATTCAAAATGTGTTATATGTTTATTAATTTAAATATATGGTAATATGGAAGGCAACTTAATTATCACTACTCATTATATGTTCAAACAACACAAATAAACACACAAAACCTTTTAAATATCATAAGGCTTACCAATATTCATAAAAAATGAGTCTACCTTCAAATCAATCAACACTAAATACAATTTAGTATGACATATTATTATAATATTAATAGTATATTATTATCATATTAATTATAAAGAATACTTTCAACTAATATAAAAAAATACAACAAAATTGATTAATATTGTAAGTTTAGTAATTGTATCGAGTAAATGTGTATTTACATTTCTTAAAATCACTTTATATTAATTGTCACCCTCGATGCCATTATCCCTAGGGTTCATTCTCATTGCACCTACAAATTAGTCCCTTTATCATCTCTCCCACCTTGTCTTCCTTTGTTCCCTTCCTACTAATTAAGCGTAAAGGAATGGTGGCTATAGGGTGAGGGGTCTCATATCCCTCCAACCGTAACTCAGGCCCATTCACGTCGGTCAATCCTTACAATGGAAAGTAAAATTATACAAAGGTCATCAAGTCAGGCTCTACAAAGAACCTTAGACAAGTACCTAAGCAGGGTCTAACCCAGAAGAGCATGAGCACTTGCATCACTAAGTTGACATAAGTCTTATAGATGAAAACCTCCCTACCCAAGTTGAATGAAAGAATCCAACAAATGAAATATCATACATTTATATGAAAATTTATAGGGACATGGCCAATGGAAAAATCCCCCCCTCCACTGGATCATTGTAATATGGAAGACAAGGCTCACTATGAGGTAAAACTAGGATCAAAAGGATTTTTCACTATAATTTTCTTAAGAATAGAAGACATAAATGTTGTGTTGGAGGGGATCCCCTACTTCTTCAACTTTTGTAGGTGGTATATGTGTCACTCAGTGGAACACTTAAACTATGAGAAATTATTCTTGTATTGGCCCATGTTTTGGATTTGCATGTATTCCCTTGTTCACGAAGACTGCAATCTCGAGACACTATAGGAGAGTGGAAACAGGTTGGGAGAATTTGTGCACCTATTGGACCAAAAAACATGGTATGCATACCTCTTATGCACATATACATGTATATATGAACATTTCTAATTCCCTACCAAAAGCAATTTCCCTAGAATTAGAGGACGTAAACTGGAGAAAAAACACTTCATTATGAGCACATGATTCCAAAGGATTACCATGAAGGAAGGAAAGAAGTCACATAAATATTTCAAGAAGAGCGGTAGGAAAAATCCATCCAAAGAATACATACATTAGGAAGGAAATTGGTTAAATTGGGCCAATACAACCAATTATAGAGATATATGCCTCTCAAAAACCAATTTCCTCATGAAGGTGATCTCATGGAACATTAGGGGATTAAATAGCCCCTATAAACAACATATTCTCCATCGGAAGATTGAAAAAGGGATTTTTAACATCCTATTAATTCAAAAAACCAAATGTACCAGTTTAGATTTCGAACTAATAATGTATCATATTTGGAAAATAGCCAAATTTCTAGTTATGAATGTTGGAGTGTCAAGAAGTCTTGGTATAGCAAGGGATATAGCTAATATAAATGTTGTGAGTCTCTCTCTAGAGACCTTTACTTTTTTTGTATCGTTCGATCTCCTGGGAAATGAATTACATGGTTTTGTATCTAATGTCTATGGCCTTCAAATTACCACCTAGAAGAAATAAATTATTAGGAACCTCTACTATATTTCTAAAATAATTGAAAAGTGAAGATGGATAATAGGTGTGTACTTCAACGTGATCACTTCCCTATGTGAAAAAAGAGAGGATGAAAACACTTGGAAACTGAAGTGGAGGGCTTTAATGACTTTATCAATGAAAATGACATGGTGAATATGAAAACCACCAATGAACTCTACACCTGGAACAAAATGTGGGGAGGAAAGGAATAGATATATTCCAAAATGAACTCCTTCATTGTTGTAGAGAATCTCTTCACTCATGGAGAGGAATTGAATATGAATATTGTCCGAATGACTGGCTCAAACCCCTATCCAATCTATCTCTCATGGAGGAACCTAGGCAAACCCTTAAAAATAATCTTCAGGTTTAAACTTCTTTTTTATTAATAGATGTCAGTTTAATAAAAAAAATTCGAGCATGGTGGCGAACCATAAGTCCCATAGAGGGATTGAAAATGTTCATATTCCAACCAAAACTCAAGGAAATACAACTCCTTCTTAAAAATTGTAATAAAGAAGAGTTTGGAAATAAATTCGACGTGAAAATAATTATGGAAATGGAAATGGAGTTCCTTCAACAAGGACTAATCAATAATGGTAGAATGACATAAGTAGAGGAAAAATAAATCTCCCTCATAATAAGTTTGGAAGAAATATATTACTAAGAAGAGATATACTAGAAACAAAAGTCTCGGATAAATTGGCTAAAGGAAGGGGAACACAACACTTCGTTCTTCCATCACTCGACAATCCAACACTAATCCAATAGTAGACTCACATATTTTATATCCAAGAATGGTGAACATGTAGAGACACAGGGGGCATTGAAATTTTTTTGGCAAACTTTTACACAAATTTTCTCTTTGCTCTTATTCCTCAATGTTGCAAAGCTACTCATAAAATCACTTGCAACATCCAAAATTTATTAATGGAAGCACAAATTGAAACTCTTATGTGGCATATTAGTGAAAAAAAAAGTCAATGAGTACATTCACCAAATGGAAGATGTAAAATATTCCGAGTCAGATGATTTCAGAGTAACATTATTTAATAAATGATGGCACTTCCTCCTCCATGATATTCGGGAGATCAATGAAGACTCCAGATCCAACTGGTGCATTCTACTAGCTCTAAATGGCACCTTCTTAATGAATGTGCCAAAGGAAGAAAATGTAGCTTCATTAGGTAAATTCAAAGCTATTGCACCTTCTCTTGTTATTTATAAAATCACAACGAGTGTTATTTCCAACTACTTAAATGTCATAGACCTATGTGTAAGCCTCCAATTTTTATTTTTATTTTAAGTTCTTTTCATATACACTATAACTAATTTCTCTTACATATGTTATCAACCTAAAATTTTTGTGCAAAATTTCCCACCTCGCATAGAGGAATGAATGAAAGAATACAAGCATAAATTTACTTTGTACTCTTATTCCTGTGTCTTAACATCATCTTAAAAAAATAAAGTGAAGGAATTTACTTATAAGTTCATTACATTTTTTTCTTGTATCTAGGCCTATTTAATGTTTTGTACTTAAGTCTCCCAACCCATACAAAACTAACTATTTTTCTTCCTAAGGAATTTAAAAATATTAACCTCCTACATAATATACCTTAGAAAATGGTAACATATCAAGTGAATTATTTGTTACTGACTTATGAACGCTCTCTTCTGGTGATGAGTTAAGATTCTATGTAATATGTTAGATTTCCAACAACTATCGTATTGCTAAGTACATAGGCGATGTGACTTTATGACTTCAACTATTATAAACAATTCTATATGAGTTCCATGCCCAACTCGGTGTTAGTTCATGGTTTTTGCATTACTCTTAAAACTTCAAGTTATTTCAAACCCCGAGGTACTGCTCCTTGGATAGAGTGACCCAAACAAACTTATATAGCTCGCCATGGTCATGTGATTGTTACAAAGTGGGTGTAATATGGGTAGGTTCATGGTGAGGATAATTCTCCTTGATCCAATGGTATATATTTACGATTGAAACCCTAACCCTTCGTTGGCTCTCCTTTCCATCTCATTCGGGCTACGAGCATTATGAAGGTGCCCTTGTGAGAGCCTACCCCTGAACCACCTCTTTTCCTTCTTGCAACTGGAAGTTACCATTGAATTAAACAAGGACTCATGTTAAGAGTTTAATTAATATACTTTATACATAATAATTTAAGCTTCTTAGCATTCCATTTCTTATACACTCATTTATTCCATGCTCATTTCCTTTTTCCTATTACAATTACAAAGGAGTGGATTGTCAATGGAGTCGATGATGAAGGACTTCGGCCTCTATATATGATTTTCCTTAGTTGAGTTTTCGAATAACCCACTTCCAACTATTGACAAGGGACTTTTTCATTTCGTTTTTGTTTTGTTTTTTCGCATTTTCTTTCACTGAGCTAACCAACTACCAATGAATCCTTGGTTTTAAGGTAACCATCTCTAAGTAGGGGTTTTCATCTTGTCGTGAGAGAATGTTTCTTGGTAGCTATGCAGGTAAGTGGGTTTGTGGTGAGAATATAAGTCTTCACTTTAATAGTAAGCTTTGTTTGCTTCCAATCACAATTCCAAAGTTTTTTTTCCATAGGGGTTTTGACATTCTTTGGGCCGTCTTTAGAATTTTATTGTTGTCTTTGTTTTTCTATTACACATATCATTAATTCCTCATACCTTGTTTTCAGGAGCATAGAAATTAACCTCTTTCCCTTACTCAGGTAAGGTTCATCTTCAAGAATTATCTTTCTCACTCAACATCAAATGTTATAAAAATTTTCTTGCCAAATTCAGAGAGTCATACTATATATTTTCCCTTTGTCTTTTTTCTTTTGTTATGAGCTATAGGTACGATAGATCTGCATTTTTTAATTTTATGGGCAATGCAACCGTTTCTCAACGTTTGACCACTACTCCTTTTTCTTCCTATGTTGGTTCTCTATGCATTCTCTTAGAGGAATTTTCATTACAGTATAGGGGTGACATTGTTAGTTGAATCAGAGACAAAACCATTGTCTCTGGCTATCCAATGAATGGAATTTTTTCCTTTTTATTTGTTTTTCTCTCTATATTATTGTAATAGATGATAGGTGAATAATTATCACTAGGAATGTATCCTATGGCTAATATTGTACACTTTTTTTGTATATATGAGGTGGATTTATAGCCTTCGAAGAGGCAAATTGAAAATTATAGTTTCAGTAAACACTTCGGGGAACTACTTTGTAATTCTTCCTCATTTGCTGGCTAAAATTTTGGGTCGTGAAGCTATGAATCTTGGGAATGAATGTATATATTTTTCCACAAGGTTAATTTAATCAAAATGAATATCTTGTCAATTGTGCTCAATATTTTGGTTTTTGCAATTATCGTATGAATTCGACGGTGGTTTCTATTTTTTGTTTTTTGTCGATCGACTATTGCCTCTGTAAAAATTTATATTTATTTTTTATTTCATTGTAAATTTCCAAATATTTTTGTTTTCAAATTCTCTTAGAGTGCTCATTATCTAATGACTTAATTGTACAATAGCTGATAAGCTTGTATTATTAGGTTCAACATTTAAATTAAATTTTCTATACTAGGGAGTTGCTTGTAAGTGTTTTTCTCTCCCCTTTCCCAAGGGTTATTGTTTTTGTTCTCTCTATTCTAGGCATAAAGTGCACCAATTATAAATAAGAAGAGCAATACTCATCCCATCAACACAATTTTTAATAGATTAACCCCTATATAAAATTAATTACCGTATACACTTTTCTACCGAAATAAATTCAGGACCACCACTCATCAACGTTCTAATTCTGAATGTAGATTTTTGTTAAAGAATCCCCTAGTACCATTAATTCATTGTGTAGGCAATCAAGGAAATTTTTTTTAACTAAATTGTTTTTTCTTCTTTGTGTTGAGCCACTGTTCTAGCTTGTATTCTCAAATGGAGCTACCTCGCGACCCAATCATCAAGTAATAAATATACTTGTATCCACTGAATTACTTGTTTATTTTAATTCCTTTACCTATCTTACCACTCATTAACTCGGTAAATAGTTTGCTAAGTTCAAGTTCCCTAGTTCCCATAGAGTCAAATGATCCAGGTGGATATTGGTTGCCACCCGCCTATTCCACTTGGGACCCCACCATTATCTTTTTCAGTTTTTTTTTTCACAACTTACTATTTTTAGCAGTTTTTCGGGTCCTGAGCTTCCAGAGCCATTTTGAAGCCCTAAACGGAGATAGTATGCCAAAGTTACATCCCTGGGAAGTTGAAACACCAATTTACCAAAACGGGGCCCATAGTTTTGGCGCTTCATCTCCTAGGGTTAGGTTTTTGGATGTTTAAAATTCTCCATTGTTTCTCCATAATAAATAAGCCCTCGAGCCTCATTGTAATACAATTCAGAGGTCTATAGTCGCCACATATCTTCTCAGAGATTCGCTACCAGCACCCTAGCTATTTTATTTCCATCATGTTTGTAAGCATAGTTCTGTGATTTGATATTAATGAAATGAAGCCTTATTTCCATTACATTTCTATGTTTATGGTTATTTCTGTATTCTGTTGCGTTCCTGCATAAATTGGGATCAGTGGTATCAAAGCGATCAACTTTTTCTCGATCCTTCTTTGCATGTCCCCAACGAGGTCAGGGTATAAGGATTTAGGGATCGATCTGATGGAATCTTTGCAAGATCAGCCTCACAAACCCCGACGGACGCCCATGGGGGATGAAAAGAAAGATGAGGGAGCAGGAGATCCTATCAAAATATTGCTTGAGGAGGCCCTCGAAAAACAAAGGCAAGCGATGATGGATAACTTTGCCCAGATCCTTCAACGACTGCCCACTAGCGGTGCATCTGCATCCAGCAGCCACTCTGGAGGCGTGACTCCCTTTAAGGTACAAGTGAACTTTGACATTCCCATATTTGAGGGTCAAATAGATGCAGATGCCGTAGATAGATGGTTGAATCTATTAGAACGATATTTATAAGTTCATGATTTTTCCGACCGGGAGAAGATTATTTTTTCACTCCTTAAAGCTACCCCCCATGTCAAGGACTGGTGGGAAACCTACTGTGAGAAAACGGACGAGACAAAACCCTCTCTGTTCTCAACCGTACCCACTTGGAATTCTTTCCGAGATGCCATCAAGGAACAATACTATCCCATGGGGAGCTATGAGGACAAGTAAATACAATGGACCACACTGCGGCAACAAAGGGATCAGGATGTGCATGAGCTAATGAATCTGTTCCATACCCTACGCAAAATGTTGGGTATCAAAGATTAAGAGAAACATTTGGTGATAAAATATCACGGTTGTCTGCAAAGATACATTCAGGAGGAAATGGAGTTCCTCGACATCTCCTCGCTTGGTACGACATACTGGTATGTTGCCAAGATTGAGCAGAAATTCAAACAGAAGAAGCGAGACTTTGGATCTGTGAATCAAAAGTAAGGGAAAGGTGTCCCCAAACCACAGAACAAAGGACAAAGCCAAGGCATGGCAGCCCAAGACAACCTGCCAAAGACACAAGAAAATAACAACACCACAAAGCCAAATAAGGACACATGAAAGTGGTGTGAGTTACATAAGAGCTCCACTCACAACACAAGTGAGTGTCGGGCCAAGCAGTCGCTGGTGGACGAGATGAGGTCTTCTGAATCAGATGCATGCTCTGAATCTAAATTAGAACCTGACAAGGTGAATGACAAAGGGAAGAAGATTATTGATGTGGAGCCCAATGCCACTATTTCCACTACGAAGATCCAGAAGGAGGAACTAGAAGATCCAGAGGAGGCAGAGCATCTTTTCCACTCCCAGATGTGGGTAAAGGGTTCCCTGCTATGGTTCATTGTCGACAATGGGAGCCAAAAGAACCTCATTTCACCAGATGTCGTGAAGCGATTGGGCTTTTTGACCACATCGCACCCACAACCATACACCATCGAGTGGCTTCACCAAGGACGGGATCTTCGCGTCAGCCAGCAGTGTCACCTTACCTATAGCATCAAGCCCTTCATGGATGAGGTATTGTGTGACATTGCTCCTATTGATGTTTCTGATGTATTATTAGGCCAACCATACTTGTGGAAGTGACATGATATGTATGAGTCCTGACCTCGCACTGTTATTGTTACTTTGGGAAATAAATTGTACAGGATACCAGAGGTACCACTACCTCCCACTATCGCTTTGGTTACTACAAAAAAATGCAGTAAGCTCATTTCCCAAACTAGGAAATTTGTTTTCCTGATGATCCGCCCCTAGGGCAAGAAGAATACTGTGGCCACGACCTCCAGACATGGCTCCTCTGCACGACAACAATAAATGGACAAGGTTGTGGAGGAGTATGGGGAAATTTTCACCTCACCCACAGGGGTGCCTCTACACTGTCAGGTCAAGCACCCAATTGACCTGACCCCAGGTGTGCCGCTACCCAATGGAACGATCTATAGGTGCTCTATTCTAGAGCATGATGAAATACAGAGGCATATTTAGGAGCTACTGCAGAAAGGTCACATCCAGCTAAGTTCATCGCCCTGTGGGAGCCCTATCGTGTTGGTATAGAAGAAGGATGGGACTTGGAGACTCTGTATTGATTATCGGGCGCTGAACAAGATCACTGTCCAGAATAGGTACCCTATCCCATGGATTGATGACCTTCTGGACCAACTCAAAGGGGAAAAATATTTTAGCAAGATCGACTTGAAGTCTGGGTATCACCAGGTACCAATCGAACCCTCTGATGTGTGGAAGACTGCCTTCAAAGCCAAGGAGGGCCTTTTCGAATGGCTCACCATGCCTTTCAGATTGACAAATGCTCCCGCAACCTTCATGAGGTTGATGGACGACATCTTGCATCCATTCACCAACTCATTTGTAGTGGTATACTTGGATGACATTCTTATCTTCAGCCAAACTTGGGAAGAGCACCTCCACCACATCTGAGAAGTTCTCCAAACACTGTGGCAACAAACGTTGTGTGCAAATTTGGAGAAGTGCACTTTTGGCATGACCCAAGTTAAATATATGGGATACATTATTGATGAAAGAGGGGTGCATGTGGATCCAGCCAAGATCCAAGTCATTCGGGATTGGCCAGCTCCAACCACCCTCTCAGAGCTTCACAGCTTTCTGGGTATTGCTAATTTCTACCATAGGTTCATGTTGGGATTCTCTCATATCACTTGGCCCTTGAGTCAAGTCACCAAGGGAGGAGCGAAAGAAAAATTCCGTTGGTCGGAAACTCAACAGAAGGCGTTTGTAGAATTGAAACATTGCCTCTGTTCTGCCCTAGTGCTCACATTACCAGACTTGTAACAACCATTTGAGATTGAGACAGATGCCTCTGACTATGCTATTGGGGCAGTTCTTACTCAACAGGGGCATCCAGTGGCATATCACAGTGAGACATTGTCCGACACAGTTCAAAAGTATCCCACTTATGACAAAGAAATGTATTCCATTGTGCAGGCTTGTCGATAATGGAAGCATTAAATTTTGGGGAAGGAGACAATCATCCACACAGACCACCGACCCTTGCATTTCATACAGACACAAGGGAAGTTGCAGAATGATTGCCATCAGAAGTGGTCGACATATCTGCAACAATTTCATTTGAACATCAAGTACAAGAAGGGTAGCACCAATAATGTTGTAGATTGCCTCAGTCGACCACCGATCGTGGCCATAACCACCATTCTCAAATCTTATGGGAATGATAATTCTGATTAGCCACTTCTCTACAAGAGAGATCTAGAATTCAGCCATACATACAAGGCACTCTTGGAGGGTATGCAAGTTCCAAATTTTCACCTCCAAGATGCACTATTATGTCACTTGGGACACCTTTGTGTTCCTTCAAGCGAGCGTGCCAAGATGATATGGGAAGCGCACTACAGTCTAGTCATTGGGAATTTTGGGGTCGAGAAAATAGTGGCAGTACTGCATAAGTATTTCTATTGGCTGAACCTTCGACAGGATGTCAGGAAGTACATTAGATCCTACACTGCGTATGCCATTACCAAACTGACCATCAAGAAGTAAGGGCTCTATACTCCTCTACCTACCCCTAGTCGACCTTGGGAATCCATCTCCATGGATTACATGTCAAGCCTTCCTTCTACTAAGCATGGAAACGACTGTGTTTTCGTGGTCGTCGACAGATTCTCAAAGATGGCCATTATGGTGGCCTGTAAGAATAATATCACAACAGAAGCCACTGCTAAACTCTTCTTTGAATGAGTGTGGGTGCACTTTGGGATCCCACAGTCTATCATATCAGATTGCAACAGCAGGTTCCTCAGCACATTTTGGTCCAACCTCTGGTCAGTGTCGGACACCAAGCTCACCAAGTCCATAGCTTTCCATCCCCAAACTGATGGCCAGACAGAGGTCGTCAACAGGATTATTGTACACATTATATGCATGTACAATTCAAAGCATCCATGAACATGGGATGAGAGCCTTCCCTATGTACAACACAGTTATAACCGGGCTCTCCACAGCTCAATCGGACACAACCCCTTTCAGGTGGGCATGAGATTCCAACCACTATGTCCCATTGACATAGCCATGCCATTTGAAACTACTCAGACCAATTCGGCTCATGTACAGTTTGAAGCTAACAAAGTAAACACCTTCATCGAGTGCATTCAACACATCCGCCAACAGGTTCATGACATATTGGACAGAGCCAATTCTAAGTACAAGTAACGAAATGATCAACATCAAGTGCCACACAACTTCCTTGTGGGCGAAAATGTGTGGCTAAATTTGCAGAAGGAGCGCCCCATTGGACCCCACTGCAAGATTCACCCACTCTGATATGGGTCGTACACCATCACCAAGGTTGTAGGGAACAATGCCTTTGAGCTCAGTATTCCACCATTCCTTGGTCTGGACCCAGTATTCAATGTAGACCGCCTTTGTCCCTACTTCCCACCTTTATTGGACACCTCTGACATTGCAGAAGAACTCACACCAAAAGATTTAAACCCAGACTGCATGCAGAAGGCCACCACAGACTGTATCATGGACATGCAAATCAATAACACTCGCTGACAGAATATCCAACTATATCGCGTTGTCAAAGCTGGCCAACTCCTGCACCGAGGCAAGTCGTTCACCAGGGACCAAGTTCAACCGAAGTTTCCTCATCTCATGGAGGAACTAAATTCAATGGGGACTATTGCTTCCTAAGGGGGGAGGAATGATCCAGGTGGATATTGGTGGTCACCCGCCTATTCCACTTGGGACCCCACCATTGCTTCTTTCATTTTTTTTTTTCACAACTTACTATTTTTAGCAGTTTTTCGGGTCCTGAACTTCTGGAGCTGTTTTGAAGCCCCAAATGGAGATAGTATGCCAAGGTTACGTCCCTGGGAAGTTGAAACACCAATTTACCCAAACAGGGCCCACATTTTTGGTGCTTTATCTCCTAGGGTTAGGTTTTTGGACGTTTAGAATTCTCCATTGTTTCTCCATAATAAATAAGCCCTCGAGCCTCATTATAATACAGTTCAGAGGTCTGTAGTTACCACATCTCTTCTCAGAGATTCGCTACTAGCACCCTAGCTATTTTATTTCCATCATGTTTGTAAGCATAGTTATGTGATTTTATATTAATGAAATGAAGCCTTATTTCCATTGTATTTCTATGTTTATGGTTATTTCTATATTCTGTTGCGTTCCTGCATAAATTCGGATCATCGAAGGAGAGTAAGTACATTTTTATCTCATTCTAGGTGAGTGTTTTAGTCATACATTAAAATTTCCATTCAACACTTCACTGTCTGAAAATTATACATGTATTTATATATTAAAATTTTATAGGAAACTTAACTAAAAATTGGCTCTAGTTAGTTTTTCCCTGTAGCACTACATATTCACATCATATTGTTTCTGAATGCATAAATAATAAAAAATCCTCCAAAAAGAGATCATAAGGTACAAACTATCAACTTCACATTTTAAAATATCTATCACACCCTTATAACTGACACATACTTTTACTTGATCAAATTCTGAGTCGCCAACATACCCAAATTTTCATAACATGCAAAAACTAATATAATAAGCACAAAATTAAATTCCTTAACCACAACCATAATTCCAACAGTAAAATCAAACTTAAATGTACTAAGAATCTAATCATATCATTTTATTGAAATTATCCACTTGAGAAGACCACTATATATACATTAATACAAATATGCTGGAACTGTACTAGGATGAAACAGTATCCTCCCAACCATGAATTGCTCCTCTATTTCCCCACTTGATGAGATATCTTGCCATGCGAATCAACAACCTTGTGTGATTATAGATAAAATATTTTATAAATTACTTCCCTAGAATATTTTTCCTCCACTTTTTATGGGTTTTCCATCCCACTAGCCTAGAATTTATTTCTTCTTCTTTTTTTCGAAAAAGGTAATTTCTCATTTTTCTTTAAATCCCGCATTTCTCTCCCGCGAACTTTATTATATCCTTACTTAGTGTTTTTATACAACTAAGTGATTTAATAGATTCTCTCTCCCATCATATTAAATATTTTTAATCAAATCCTCAGGATTTTTAGGAGTTAATTAAGGGAAAATTATTTTGATCTCATCAACCAACACTAGTTTTCGAATATTGGTAAGAATGTATTAAATCTAGTGTTTCTTTCCCAATGTAACACCCACCGATTTAAAACAAGTTACATCAGTAAAAAAAAAAACTATTGTAAAGTTACCCACCGACGGAATTTATTATATAATTGTCCCTGTAATTATGGTGCGGTTGACATTTATTACGGCAGTTGATACGATGGATGCATTTACGATGAAGCACTACCTCCTATGGTTCGACTTGTTTTAAACTTGGTTGAAATTAACCTGGCTGTACATACATTTAATTCACGGCATTTGAGTTTGATGTAGTTCTGGAGGCTTCGGTTAATATGAATCTATTCCATGCAATTTTGATAAATGTTTCGAGCTATGGTTATGTGTAAATCAAAACTCATGCAATCATTTATATTTATATATATTTCGGACTTTGGGTTATTGAATGATTAACTTCTCGGGATTATCCATACTGTCCCGTCATCCCGATCCGGCGAGATCTGGCCCTTCATTGTAAACTGGATCCTACGGCGTGGATTGATTAGGGTTGGATAATGTCTATCCAACCCGTAACTGTTTTCTCAGTCATTGTTGCGCCGCTCCGATGCGTCTGGAGGCCATGTCTGCTGCCCTTAGGGTTTACTGCTCTGTTTCAGTTTTGCTCCGTCAGTCTTTGGCGTGCCTGGGCGTGGTGGGCGTGGTTGTTACCTTGGCCATCAGGTATGGTTTCATTTATCGTTGCAGCTCTTGTAGTTTTGTTTCTTGCCCCTTTATTTCAGTTCTGGAGAGGAAACAATGCGAGTTCAGTTTCTGTTCCTAGCCTATGGGTTCGAGGAAATACATACTGACGGGGTTCTATGTTTCATGGTTTAACTCCGGCCCGGCCGACCAGAATTCAATGTTCTATTTTCGGCCCCAGTCGTCATATCTGCGTTTTGCAAAGGTATCATTGTGTTTAGCTTTCCGAGACGAGACAGATTCATTACTTTTGTTCTTGCTTCAGTTTTGAGGTAGGGTTTTGGGTTTTTGCTAACAGTTGCTACAATTTTCTTTGCCTGCCAGGTACATTTCCTCTCGTTCAGCTATTGCAGCAGCAATGACTCCTGCCTCTGCTCCAACAGAGATAACCCATCGTTTTCCACAGGTATTTAAATCCTCGTTGTCGGAGTTTGCACCCGAAATCCTTTCCAGAATTTTCTTGGTTGAAGGTGCCGAGAATTTCTCAGAGTTTCTGAACTGTCTTTTCTTAGTTTAAGTCTGGCTACTGTGAAAATGTTTATGTAATTAATGGCTAACTCAGCCAGGGTTTTTCCTACGGCTCTTTTTACTTCAAGGGGGTTTTACGGAGGGTTTTTGCCCCCTTCCGATAGTTAACTTATTCACCCTGAATGTATTCCGGTTACTGGACAGTCTATTTCCAGACTTGATATGATATGCGCTCCTGTCAGGGGCTTGTCTGTGTTCTGGTAACAACAGTGTTTATGGGACATGAATGAAAGAAAGATTTATATATACAGATATTTGCATTTTCCATTCCGTATTTTGTCCAGTTTTACATGCGGTGTTTTTTTTTGAAGATTTTGTGAGGCGTAAATCCGGAAATTTATTTTGCAGCTACAGGCTATGGCTGTAAACTACATGAGATTATGAGTTGTTTTTTTTAATCATGGTAACATCCCTGCGTGTTTACGATATTCTGCTGTCTCTGTGTTTTATGGGTTTATGCCTCTTTGGTCGACATTGGTTCAAGAGTATATGTTCTGTTTGGGGTTAGCTTCTTGATTGAACTGTACAATGATTTTGAAGGTCTAATCTGGAAAAAGAAAATGATGAATTCTAGCTAGATGAGGTTCTGTTCTTTTGTGTAACTCTAAAAATTCTATTCTGGAAGTGACTGGACCACTTTTAGTCCGAGTTGTCGTGGAGAGAGAGACGACCAACCCAGATGCCTGTTTTGCAGGCACTATGGGTTAATGGTCTCCCTCATTCTGTTGATTTAGTAGGTAATGCTTTTCCTTACAGTGCCTAATTTGTTTTCTTTTCAACTATGCAAGATTTTTCCTACTGTTTCATTTATGGTTCAAAGCAGAGCAGTTCTCATTCTAATTCTGTTCCCTGTTTGTTTAACTATTACGAACTCAGATCTTTCAAATTTCCATTCCTAAGTATAGAGAAAAGTTACTGGAAATAAAAGACAGTTACTATCAGACATTCAACAGTTTGTATCTCTATTCAATACAAATAAGAATATAAGCCCTTTAGTCTATCACCATGGAAACCAGTGATTATCCTTTCCTGTTAATAACAAATACGGAAAATCTACTCATCTGACCCGAAATTCCGAGTACTGTAGTTATGCCTCCCTTCCACGAGCTGGGCAATTACATCCTACAGCTCTCCCCCGAGCTCAAATCTGAGTCGTCGTTAGTACAGAAATCCTGGAGGAGGTTCTCAGGACAGTTCGGTCCAAACTCTCCGACTCCAGTGAAAAAACAGCAGTCCTGGGGAGCTCACGGGACAATCCGGTCCAGAACTCCAACCCAGGGTATTATCTGTTCTGGAAAATCAGTTTTTGCTTCCAGCCTACAGAGTTTCTTTCTGCACAGATCCAACCCCAAACTCTCCTTGGAATGCTTTATTTATTCCAGAGTTTTTGGATAACTGTGAAACTGTTTTTTCTAACTAACACCAGATCTTGATTTTACTTTTACTAATCATTTACTTAACCAATTCCACAGTAAATCTTTATTAAAATGAACATTTGATTTTTTGTTCACATATTCTTATCTAAGAAAAGATGACACAGCAATTCCAAACTAATCCTTAGTTAATAATAATAACATCTAACTATTTGTTTCCACTAAAAAAGTGGTGGTTACAGTTTTCCCCCCCTAAGGAGAACACCGTCCTCGGTGTTTTTATTCACTTGCAGAAAAAAGCTCTGGATAGGCTTCACGGACGAAACTCTCGTCTTCCCAAGTGGCCTGCTCAGGTCCAAAGTGCTTCCATTGCACTTTAAACTGGGTGATGGCTCGTCTCCGGAGCATGATTTCCCTCCGGTCTATTATACTGTGAGGCTCGACCAGAAACTCTCCGTCCGGTTCTACCTGCACACAATGAACCTATGTTATTTATGTAAGTCTTTAACATCATATTATCATTTTAACCATTATGCATTCACTACCTGAATGTTTTGCCAATGGATTATGTTTCTAGGATCATGAACGTATCATTTCAATAACGATACATGAAAGACATTATGCACCCGAATGTGGCTAGGAAGCGCTAAGCGATATGCCACCGGTCCCACTCTTTCCAATATTTGGAAAGGACCACAGAATCGAGGTGCTAGCTTTGCACACGATTCCCATCTTAATGTGCTTTTCTTTGGTTTAATCCGGACATATACGTGATCTCCAACTTCATACTCACGGTATGATCTATTTTTGTCCGCATACACCTTCTGCCTGTCTTGTGCTGCCTTCAAATTCTGTCGGATCTTCTTTACCTCCGCTTCCATTTCTGCTAGCATATCTGGTCCCAACATTAGTTTAGTGTCGGGGCTGCTCCAATTAATGGGGGTTCTGCACTGCCGCCCATATAATGCCTCAAACGGACTCATTCTTAAGGATTCTTGATAACCATTGTTGTACGCAAATTCTATCAAGTGTAGATACTCTTCCCATTTAACGGGTTGCTGCATAACGTACATCCTTAACATGTCTTCCAGTATCTGGTTCACTCGCTCAGTTTGACCATCCGTTTGCGGATGGTATGCAGTACTAAAATGTACTTGCGTCCCTAAACCTGTAAACAGGGCCTTCCAAAAAGCTGATGTGAACTTCACATCTCTGTCCGAGATAACAGTCTTAGGAATGCCATGCAGCCTAAAGATCTCACGCATAAATAAGTCTGCTATCTGTACTGTTTTATAAGTGGATTGGATAGGTATAAAATGTGCCGATTTACTTAATCGGTCAACCACTACCATTATAGAGTCATTTCCTCGTTTTGTTTTTGGTAGTCCAGTAATGAAATCTAACGAGATTACCTCCCATTTCCATTCAGGGATAGGTATGGGCTGCATTAATCCAGCAGGATGCCTATGCTCCACCTTCACTTGCTGGCACTCTAAACACTTATTCAGATAATTCGCTATATCTTTTCTCATACCTGCCCAACAGTAATCCTTTCGAATAGCTGTCAGCATCTTTTGATATCCTGGGTGTCCCGCATAATTGCTTCTATGATATTCATCTAGTATTATGGTTTTTAATTCCATTCGGTTTGGAATAACTATCCTCTTCTTGAAAACCAGCAACCCATCTTGGTTGATTTCATAATCTCCCCGTCCACCTTGACCCTCAGGTGCTTGTGTTTGCTGCCATAAATATTTATACTCAGGATCCTTGTCTGCTTCCCTTCTTATTTGATCCAGAAATCTGGTCTCCACTTGGTTAACATATAACTCGTAAATGTCGTGCAGTTTTCTGCTCAATGCATCTGCTACCCTATTCTCTTTACCTTTCACATGCTGAAAATCTATGTCAAACTTGCTCAAGAAAGCATTCCATCTTGCTTGTCGGGAGTTTAAATCAGCTTGTTTAAAATAGTTGGTTAAACTACTATGATCAGTTTTTAATACAAACCTTTTTCCAAGTAGATAGTCTCTCCATACTCGGAGAGCGTGCACAACTGCGGTCAGCTCCAAATCGTAAGCTGAATATCGCTGCTCATGATCCTTTAGCTTGCGAGACTCATATGCTATCACTTTTCCCTCTTGTGATAATACAGCTCCAACACCCTCCTTGCAGGCATCTGTACAAACTTCAAATTCCTTATCCGGGTCTGCCACACTTAATACAGGTGGTGTTGTCAATAACTGCTTCAATTTCTCAAAACTATCCTGACATTCCTTTGTCCATCTAAAAATCTTTCCCTTCCTTTACAGGGAAGTAATGGGAAAGGCTATCTTTGAAAACCCCTTTATAAACCGCCGGTAATAACCAGCGAGACCCATAAAGGATCGTATATCTGCCACATTTTGTGGCACCTTCCATTCCATAATGGTCTTGATTTTCTCCGGGTCTACCGCTATTCCCTTTTTAGATATTACGTGCCCAAGGTACTGTATTTCTTCCTTGAAGAAATCGCACTTGCTGAATTTTGCGTATAGTTGATGCTTCCTTAACAATTCCAATACCACTCGCAAATGCTCCCTGTGTTCCTCCGCATTCTTTGAATAAATTAATATGTCATCGATGAATATTAGCACAAAGTTATCCAAGTAAGGGTGAAAGACACTATGCATCAGTCTCATAAAAGTGGCTGGTGCATTAGTTAATCCAAAAGGTAATACCACGAATTCATAGTGGCCGTACCTTGTGCGGAAAGCAGTTTTGTGTATATCTTCATCCTTAATTCTGATCTGATGATACCCAGACCGCAAATCAATTTTTGAAAACACAGTAGCTCCCCTTACCTGATCAAACAGATCATCAATACGGGGTAGAGGATACCTGTTCTTAACAGTCAGCTTGTTTAATTGCCGATAATCCATGCACATGCGCATGGTTCCATCCTTCTTCCTAACAAACAACACAGGTGCTCCCCAGGGTGACACACTGGGTCGTATGTACCCCTTATCCAATAATTCCTGAAGCTGCATTTTCAGCTCAGTCAATTCAGGCACACTCATACGGTAAGGAGTTCGCGAGATTGGTGATGCTCCTGGCAGCAATTCTATGGTAAAATCCACTTCTCTTTTTGGTGGTAATCCTGGCACCTCTTCAAGAAATACATCCTTAAATTCCTGTATTACAGGGATATCTTCTAATGCAGCAGTTTTATTCTTAGATTCAGTTAGTCCAACTTGTATGGCATACAGTTGACATCCCTTCCTTATGCATCTTCCCATTTGGGAAGCTGTAATTGGGCGCGGATGTACAGGCTTCCTTATGCCTTGAATCTCATGGCGAATACCATTATGATCCCTGTAATAAACTATCTTCTCTTTACAGTCTAGAAGCGTCCAGTGCTTCTCCAACCAATCCATACCCAACAGTACATCATAAGATCCCAAAGGCAGAACATTTAAGTCCACTACCAACTGCTGTCCACCGATTTGCAGTGCACAGTCTGGTATTTTGGCACTAACTTTCCTTTTAGCCCCTGTAGCTAACTGGACCAACCACATCTTTTTAAACTTTTGACTTGGCAATTTACAGATTTCTACTAATTTAGGACTTATATAACTTAAACTGGCCCCCGGATCTACCAAAACAGAAACAGTTTGGGATAACAATTTACCTTCCAATTCTATCATGGTGGGCTGAAAATCGGCTTGCCGGTCCTCCAGTGCTGCGTTAATTATGGGTATGTTTCGAGCAACATCTCCCACAGTAGAGGCTTCCTGCAAATTATTTACTGTCTCGGTTTTACCCCGTTGTGGGCAATCTCGGTAGTAGTGCGCTGCCCCGCAACCCCAACACTGTAGAGGTGGCCTTTGGTTTTGTGGCTGTTCAGGTTTACTTGAAGCTTCCACTGTTTTGTCTTTCCCGGGCCATCTAATCCGCTGATGGTTCCTCCCGAATTGCTTGTTAATTGAGGTTCTGGTGTTACTCCTGAAATTGCTAGTTTTGCCTTTCTTGAATCCAGCATTGTTTCTGCTATCCTTCCGTGGTTTCCATCCTTTTCCTTGGTCTATCTTGTTTTTCGCTTGCTGATAACACAGCCTTGCCTTTCTAATAGCCTCGTCCATTGTCTTAGGATTTTCAAACTCAATACGCTCCTTCATGTGAACAGGTAAACTGCTCAGAAATCTTTGGAATTTGGCTTTCTCTTCTTTTAAATACTGTACATAGCGCAGTAATGATGTAAACTTGGTGACGTACTCATCCATGGTCAGCTGTCCTAGCCTTAACTCATGGAATTCTCGAGCTTTTTCATCGTAAAAATGCTCAGTTAAATACTTGTCCTTGAAATACTGTTGAAACTTTTCCCATGTCACATCGGAGTCCTCTATTCCCCACACGTTCCTTACTTCTTCCCACCATAAGGTGGCTTTGTCTTTTAGCTGGTAAATGGCTAACCGTGCTTTAAGACCACTGTCATATTCATACACCTGAAAGTCTTTGTTCATATTAATCAACCATGCCTCAGCTATTTCCTCTTTTTCGCCATCGAACGTAGGCGATTTTATCTTTCTGAATTCTCCGTGCAGCTCCACCTTTTGATTTTTACTTGTGTTCCGTTCGGTTTCATTCTCAGATTCAGCCTCATTAAAATTCCTGTTTGGATGACTCCGCTGTGACACACTTCTTTCTTTTTGGCTCACATTTTGTTCATCTGTTTGCTGCTCATTTCCCTCTTGAAATTATCTGCCAGCACTAGGTTTCTCAATCCTCTGATTTTGTTTATCTGAAAGGCTTTTTAGGATCCTTTCCCGTTCCTGCATCATCCTAGCATTTTCCCTTCGTACTCTCTCCATTTCTTCCTGTAACTGTTGTACTGTGTGCAGCAGAACGCGAGTCTGTTGTTGTTGTTCTTCCATCAATCGATTAGACCGCTGATGCTGCTCTATTCCCAACTGAACCCACATTTCTGGGTTTCCCTCTGGTGGCGGTTGAATGTCTCCGACATTCCGCTGTTGTTGTCGTACAGGTGTCTGTCTTGTTTGTCGTTCCATCTACTTATCTAACTGTGCAAGACACACATACAATTGTAACGTCAGTTGGCCCAATAGGGTCCCAGCCTTGTAACAGGCTCTGATACCACTTGTAACACCCACCGATTAAAAAAAATTACATCAGTAAAAAAAAACTTTTGTAATGTTACCCACCGGCGGAATTTATTATATAACTACTCCATGTAATTATGGTGCGGTTGACATTTATTACTGCAGTTGATACAATGGATGCATTTACAGTGAAGCACTACCTCCTATGGTTCGACTTGTTTTAAACTTGGTTGAAATTAACCTGGCTGTACATACATTTAATTCACGGCATTTGAGTTTGATGTAGTTCTAGAGGCTTCGGTTAATATGAATCTATTCCATGCAATTTTGATAAATGTTTTGAGCTATGGTTATGTGTAAATCCAAACTCATCCAATCATTTATATTTATATATATTTCGGACTTTGGGTTATTGAATGATTAACTTCTTGGGATTATCCATACTGTCCCGTCATCCCGATCCGGCAAGATCTGGCCCTTCATTGTAAACTGGATCCTACGGCGTGGATTGATTAGGGTTGGATAATGTCTATCCAACCCGTAATTGTTTTCTCAGTCATTGTTGCGCCGCTCCGATGCGTCTGGAGGCCATGTCTGCTGCCCTTAGGGTTTACTGCTCTGTTTCAGTTTTGCTCCGTCAGTCTTTGGCGTGCCTGGGCGTGGTTGTTACCTTGGCCATCAGGTATGGTTTCATTTATCGTTGCAGCTCTTGTAGTTTTGTTTCTTGCCCCTTTATTTCAGTTCTGGAGAGGAAACAATGCGAGTTCAGTTTCTGTTCCTGGCCTATGGGTTCGAGGAAATACAAACTGATGGGGTTCTATGTTTCATGGTTTAACTCTAGCCCGGCCGACCAGAATTCAGTGTTCTATTTTCGGCCCCAGTTGTCTTATCTGCGTTTTGCAAAGGTATCATTGTGTTTGGCTTTCCGAGATGAGACAGATTCATTACTTTTGTTCTTGCTTCAGTTTTGAGGTAGGGTTTTGGGTTTTTACTAACAGTTGCTACAATTTTCTTTGCCTGCCAGGTACATTTCCTCTCGTTCAGCTATTGCAGCAGCAATGACTCCTGCCTCTGATCCAACAGAGCTAACCCATCGTTTTCCATAGGTATTTAAATCCTCGTTGTCGGAGTTTGCACCCGAAATCCTTTCCAGAATTTTCTTGGTTGAAGATGCCGAGAATTTCTCAAAGTTTCTGAACTGTCTTTTCTTAGTTTAAGTCTGGCTACTGTGACAATTTTTATGTAAATAATGGCTAACTTAGCCAGGGTCTTTCCTACGGCTCTTTTTACTTCAAGGGGGTTTTACGGAGGGTTTTTGCCCCCTTCCGATAGTTAACTTATTCACCCTGAATGTATTCCGGTTACTGGACAGTCTATTTCCAGACTTGTTATGATATGTGCTCCTGTCAGGGGCTTGTCTGTGTTTTGGTAACAACAGTTTTTATGGGACATGAATGAAAGAAAGATTTATATATATAGATATTTGCATTTTCCATTCTGTATTTTGTCCAGTTCTACATGGAGTGTTTTTTTTGAATATTTTGTGAGGCGTAAATCTGGAAATTTCTTTTGCAGCTACAGGCTATGGCTATAAACTACATGAGATTATGAGTTGTTTTTTATCATGGTAACATCCCTGCGTGTTTACGATATTCTGTTGTCTCTGCGTTTTATGGGTTTATGCCTCTTTGGTCGACATTGGTTCAAGAGTAAATGTTCTGTTTGGGGTTAGCTTCTTGATTGAACTGTACAGTGATTTTGAAGGTCTAATCTGGAAAAAGAAAATGATGAATTCTAGCTAGATGCGGTTCTGTTCTTTTGTATAACTCTAAAAATTCTATTCTGGAAGTGACCGGACCACTTTTAGTCCGAGTTTTCGTGGAGAGAGAGACGACCAACCCAGAAGCCTGTTTTGCAGGCACTATGGGTTAACGGTCTCCCTCATTCTGTTGATTTAGTAGATAATGCTTTTCCTTACCGCACCTAATTTGTTTTCTTTTCAACTATGCAAGATTTTTCCTACTGTTTCATTTATGGTTCAAAGCAGAGCAGTTCTCATTCTAATTCTGTTCCCTGTTTGTTTAACTATTATGAACTCAGATCTTTCAAATTTCCATTCCTAAGTATACAGAAAAGTTACTGGAAATAAAAGACAGTTACTATCAGACATTTAACAGTTTGTATCTCTATTCAATACAAATAAGAATATAAGCCCTTTAGTCTATCACCATGGAAACCAGTGATTATCCTTTCCTGTAAATAACAAATACGGAAAATCTACTCATCTGACCCGAAATTCCGAGTACTATAGTTATGCCTCCCTTCCACGAGTTGGACGATTACATCCTGCAACTCTCCCCCGAGCTCAAATCTGAGTCGTCGTTAGTACAGGAATCCTGGAGGAGGTTCTCAGGACAGTCTGGTCCAAACTCTCCGACTCCAGTGAAAAAACAGCAGTCCTGGGGAGCTCACGGGACAATCCAGTCCAGAACTCCAACCCAGGGTATTATCTGTTCTGGAAAATCAGTTTTTGCTTCCAGCCTATAGAGTTTCTTTCTGTACAGATCCAACCCCAAACTCTCCTTGGAATGCTTTATTTATTCCAGAGTTTTTGGATAACTGTGAAACTGTTTTTTCTAACTAACACCAGATCTTGATTTTACTTTTACCAATCATTTACTTATGAAACCAATTCCACAGTAAATCTTTATTAAAATGAACATTTGATTTTTTGTTCACATATTCTTATCTAAGAAAAGATGACACAGCAATTCCAAACTAATCCTTAGTTAATAATAATAACATCTAACTATTTGTTTCCACTAAAAAAGTGGTGGTTACATAGGTATAATAATATTCATGACTTTCTTATTTAACGTTCATAGTGAAATCAATTGAATACCTATGTATATTTTCGAGGTAATTAGAGTTTATGACAATGGTAAATATTTCCATTCGTATATCAAGTACGATTCTTTTTTTGGTTTTTGTATAACGTTGGCTTCATGTATTTCGAGGCTCATTGCGTTTATAGAGTTATTGTTTTGTTCATGTTATGAGTACTTTTTCATTTAAACCTTTGTTTGATACCCCAGGTATTTACTACCCATGTTAATCACTTATACTAGGGTATTATATTTATCATTTCCCTATTTAAAAGTCAACGAATTGTTTATGCCGTCGAATTATTAAATATGATTTTGTTTTGTAAGGAATAGTAATTAAGATCTATACATATTTAATAGCTCTCATTTACTGAGCTTGAAGTCACTTCACGAATTTTCCATTCGGCCAGTTTGTACCAAGATTTAACTTCAAGAGTTAATCTTCCTTACAGTTGAATTTAATTTACATAAATGTTATCTGTCAAGTATCGTTACTGTGTACTGATAAACTCAATATTCTGAAGTGATTCGTATTATTGTATTGATTAAAGTTGTATGGAACGACTTTTACCCCGTCTTTCATATTTAATTTTATCGAACCTATCATCTTGTGTCATACGATTATCACAGATCATGAAACATGGAAGATAGGAAATAGTTAGGGTTTTGAATCCCGGTTGATATTTAATATTATGTATCAAAGAGTGATACTTCATTTGCCTCTCATTGTATTGAGACGATTTCGCTCCTAACCGCATTCCTCTATGTAACTACGATGAAGGGTTTTCTTTGTTTATTAACAGACCCATCCATTCGGCACAGACTTCTTTAGCTTGGTAAGTATTGAAGCTCTACACATAGTTTCCAGTATTCTAGTCGACGTATTCTTGATTTCCTTTGCAAATATTATACTTGGGTATCGCTGTGTATCATATGATATGGAACTCTATTCATACGATTTATTTTATTTTATTCGACACCCTTCTTTGTCTTTAATGCGGCCTCTATGGCAGAGGATAAAGTGTATTTTACCTTGCAAGTTCTACATTCATGGTTGCTCTTTTCTAGAGAACCCTCGGTAAGATTTCCACGAGTTCATTTGTATTTTATCGATTTTGTTTTCATATTCGATGGGGAACATAAACCCCAATTAGTATGTTATTTATTTTTGTTTTCATTGAATTTGCTCAACAGAGCGTATCCATGCAAAATTTGTAATATATTTATGGGTATTCTCTTTGTTACCTAGTTCGTAAGAACGAGAGTTTTAAAATTTCTGCCCACCGATTTTAAATGAGGTAAACTCTAGCTTTGTGCCAAGGTTAAGCTTCCTCATGAACTGAAATTTTGTTATATTCAGGTACGTTATTAAATTTTACGACCTGAGTTTTTATGGTTCACTAAATTTTAATTCCTTTTCATTTTATTCTCTGCGTTTTAACTTCAAGTATATTATGTGTGAAGCAGGTAACTCTACTTCCCTATTCTATACTTCATTATAGCAAAGATACTCTGGTTTTCGATTTAATTGTATCTCGGAATTTGACTCCATTCTCTCGATACAGGTCAGTTGATTCTCTTCGTCGAGTATTATTACTCTGTTACAGTGGAGCTTTTATAAAATATTATTTTTGTAAATTAAAACAATCAATACCCTCTAAGCCTTTTTGGAAATTCTAAGGCACATTATTAAAGTTTCATTTCTAACATTTCCCAGTACAATAATACCATATATGGACTGTACAATTTCATTACACTTATATCATTTATATAAATTTACAGTTTATCGATAGCATACATTTTCTAAGCTATTTTATTTTTCATATCTGATTATATGGATGTTAAATTTTTGCTACTAAGAATATGATGAAAATTGTAGAGCGTTATCTCTATTTATAGAACTTCCATATTCAATAATTTATTTATATTTCTAATAGACATTGTTCTGTGAATTTATAATGGATGATATTACTCTCGAACTAGTGTATTTGTTTTTATATTCTTACCATAATTAATTAAATGGCACTTCTAGTGATTTAGAAGAAACAGGGTAACAATTTCATTAATAATATGGTTCTACCCTTTTTATT
The DNA here is from genome assembly GCA_034641835.2 of Pinus albicaulis. Classification (NCBI taxonomy): domain Eukaryota; kingdom Viridiplantae; phylum Streptophyta; class Pinopsida; order Pinales; family Pinaceae; genus Pinus; species Pinus albicaulis. Next base: position 565,102,874 of record CM076571.1, read on the forward strand.
TTATTATTATCAATAAACTGAAGTCTATAAAATGAATAGTGAAACCTCAGGTGTATCAATTCACTAACTTTGTTACCACCTTTAGATACTTGAATATGACTGATATCATGTACTTATTTCTGCCATTATAATTACTCATGTTTACTTCCCAATTTCCTTTAGTTTTTTGCTTAAATTATAGTAATAATTTCTATTCAAAATTTCATTAGTTTTATGTGCATAAAATCAAATTTATATTCAACTCAGATTTTGAGTTAATATACTAACCAGAAGTTTAAAAACTTTTACTTACTTTATTTAACATTAAGCTGTAAGATATACAAGTATTGCATTCCTTTCATGAGAATTTTCTTTGTATCTGCACCTTACATTCTGTATCATTACAATACAATTTTTTCTAACTTTAAATAAACTTGAAAATTGGTTAGGATAGTTCAACATCTTATTTATTCTCTAATAATGATAGTTGTAATACAGTAGAAGATATAATCTCAGTTAGATGCTAATTTATAGTTTCTATACCTTTCGGTTACTATTCTGTTCATTATAGAAGTAGAGTTAAAGTTTTTGAAATATCTATGGGATAAATAAATATCTACAGATTTAGACTATACTCTGGTTTAGAAATTCTGGTTGATAATTTCCCATAATTACTGTTCTTACAACTATACATATTTTAGAGATTAATTTCTCCTAATGAAATTTGTTAAATGTAAGGAATAACAATTCTCAGAAACTTAATTCAAAATAACAGCTACAACATTTATCAATATTGTACAACAGCATTTATTTTAACCATTCATAAAATTAGTGTGCATACCGCTTCTTCTTATGACCAGTCCTCCCAACCTTAGAGTTCTTTTGTCTTCAAAACTCACCCCCGAGCTGAGATCCCCTCCCAGAACAGACCAACCACAATCTGTTCTGGAGTAGTTTATTTAAGCTATGCTCTCCCCAAAGCCTGTTTCTAATTCTGTGTCCAGAATTTCAGGATGCTTTTATTCCTGTTTTCCTAGGCTTCCCTTATTTAGGGACTTTAAAGTTGCTTTCTGCTTTTCCAGCTTTTTACCTCTTCCCAACTACTTTCCTCATCATTGGGGAAATTTAGATTTTTCCTCAAAAATCTAAATTAGAAATAAATTCTTTCAAGGATTTTTGAAAGATTTTGGGGAAAGTCTTAACCTCTTTCCATAACCTCATGGATTAGGCAAGTGATCTCAAAAATCTCATTTGGTCATAGTGCACACAACACATTTTATTTATTTTTCATAAATAAATAATTAACTACATCAACACAATAATTATCCATTGGGGTCCACTCCCATTTGTACTTAAGTTCAAATGTCTAACTTGAAAAACATAAAACTAGGGGTGTTACATATTCCCCCTCTGAAAACAAACACCGTCCTCGGTGTTAACATCTAACTACTAGAGTCTATTTTGAAAACAAATATGGATATTTTTCCATCATCTCAACCTCTCTTTCCCATTAGCTTCTTCTGTAGTAAAGTGTTTCCACTGCAACTTTACTCTGGTACTGTTCAATTTCTCAATTCAATTTCTTCCCGCTCCAATATTTAAAGCGGCTCTGGAAGGAACTCCCCTTCTGGTTCCACTTGTATCACATTCCAATCAACAATATGAGAAGCATCATGTACATATCTTTTTAATAACGAAACATGAAACGCATCATGAACTTTAACATGGGGAGGTAAGGCCATTTTATAAGCCACTGGTCCCACCCTTTCTAACACCTCAAAAGGCCCACAGTATCTAGGAGCCAATTTTGCACAGCTTCCAGCATAAAGTGTGCTCTTTTTGGGTTTAATACGTAGATACACATGATCACCCACTTTGAACTCTCGGTGCACTCTCTTCTTATCGGCATAAATTTTCTGTCAATCTTGTGCTGTCTTGATGTTTCTCTGTATTTGTTTGACAATCCTTTCCATTTCTTATAGAGTATTTGGCCCAAGTACTAGCTTATCTTCAGGTTGGCTCCAACTTAAAGGAGTAGGACACTTTCTTCCATAGAGTGCTTCAAATGGACTCTTTTTGATGGAGGATTGATAGCTGTTGTTATAAGAAAATTTGATTAAATGTAAGTAGTCTTCCCATTTTGATGGTCTATCCATCACATACATTCTCAGCATATCCTCCAAAATCTGATTTGTTCTCTCTGTTTGACCATCCGTCTGAGGGTGATAAGCAGTGCTAAAATTCAATTTAGTGCCCATGGCCCCAAACAGACCTTTCCAGAAGGCTGCTGTGAACTTAGCGTCTCTATCTGAAATAATCATCTTTGGGACCCCGTGTAGCCTTACTATTTCTTTTAGGAACACATTTGCTACTTGGGCTGTCCCAAAAGTACATTTTACAGGTATGAAACGTGCAGCCTTTGTTAAGGTATCTACCACTACCATCACTAAGTCATGCTGGTACTTTGTTCTGGGTAACCTGGTTATAAAATATATAGAAACAGTGTCCCATTTCCTTTCTGCAATTGGTAAGGGATTTAAAAGACTAGCTGGATGCTGATGTTCAACTTTGACTAGTTGACACTCCATGCATCTGGCTAAGTAGTTGGCTATGTCTTTTCTTGTACCTGGCCAAAAAAAAATTATTTTTCAAGGCTGTAAGAATTTTCTGATATCCAGGATGTCCGGAATATGGCTGTTTATGATATTCACCTAGGATTTATTTTTTTAAATAATTCACATTGGGGATGTACAATCTGTTTCTACAGCAGATCAGCCCTTCTTGGTTTTGGGTGTATTCAGCCATCTCCTTTTTCAACATTTTCACTTGTAGATTCTCATAGTTGGGATCTTTATCTGCTACCTTTTTAACTAATTCTTCTAAGTCAAAACTAGCACTACTCCCAATGTTGTTTATGATTTGACAAGAATTTCTGCTTAGAGCATTATCAATTTTGTTTTCTTTCCCTTTGATATGTTTTATGTCCATATCAAATTCACTCAGAAAAGACAGCCATCTGGCTTGTCGAGCATTCAAATCTGTTTGAGAAAAGAAATAGTTGAGACTGATATGATCTGTCATCAATGTAAATTTTTTTCCAAGAAGATGGTGTCGCCACATCTTCAAGGCATGAATTACAACAGCCAATTCCAGATCATATACATTGTAATTCTGTTCATGCTTCTTAAGTTTTCTAGATTCATATGCAATGGCAGAATTCTCTTGCTGTAGAACTTCTCCCAACCCCTCTCTACATGCATCTGTACACACGAAAAACTCTTTATCAGGATCTGTAATCTTCAGCATAGGTGTTGTTAGACTCCTATACCAATAGGTGTCATTTTTCATGATTGTCTTGATTGAACTATGGAATATGTTCAAACCTTTTTTCTTAAGCAAAGGTGTTCCATATTCTTGAAAAACCAAAAAATCAAAAAATTTAAAAAATGTAAAGAGGGTATACCCTAAAAGAAAGATCAAAGGGTAAGAAAAATAAATTGGTCAAGAAAATGAAAGAAATGAACCCCAAGCAAAAAATAGACCAAGGAAAGTGTGCAAATCTAAGTGCCACTACTATTTCATTTTTGCAATAAAGCAATTGTGTGCAGCTGGCCAAACTTTTGCCACAATTTATGAAGAGTCAAACTGTTTAAACTTGACTTATTCATATTTCAATTTCATGTTGTAGAATAGAGAATAAATATCTGACCAAACAGTTTAATCTTGGCAGATAAGTAGATAGGTAGAGTTAATAAAAGGTGCTCAACAGTTTAATCTGAGCCCTTGGATGTAATAAGGGTAGAATTAGATAGATTTTCCATGTAAAAAGAAAAAGATTGATAAGGGTTTGCAAGTCTAAATGCACCCTAATAAAGAAGAGACAATGGTAGTGTCAAGTAGATAGGGTAGGTAGATGGTGTTGCAAAGTTTCATATGATGAATGATGGTGCTGAATATGTTTAATCTTTTACCTTCATCACAAGTACTCAAGCAGAAAATGCACTGAAGAAATCACAGAAAGCAAAGTCAAAATCATTAACTTCCCACATCACTTTTTCCCTAAGTTTTTACTAATTTCCCCAAAGTGCTAAGGTAATTGGAGATCAAAGGGGCTCAAGGCATTTCCTTGACTTTTGGAGGGACCGGACCCTCGGCCTGATGATAAAAAATACCTAAGTACTTGAAGTTATCCATTATCATTCACTTTCAATCTTTCATGCAAACTTCCATAAAAATCCCTCAAAATAACTTACTATTCTAAGTTTATGTGTTGAAGATGATATATTGTAATTTACTTCAGAAATTGTCACTTTCTTAGATGTGCAAAGTATTTTGAGTTCCCTTGTCCCTTTGTCATTTTAATGTTTAACTCTAGTTATTAAATCCCTAGTGAAAATCCTTTATCCTAATTATATAACTCCTTTTAAATTAATATCCCAAAAACCCCTCTATTATGATTTTAACCAAAGTATTTATTTCCCAATTATTCATTGAAAACCCACATTTTGCGCCCTTTGGTTAAAATATATCATTATGTAATATCTCCGCCCTTATGGTAAGTTAATTATATCGGTTAATTTATCATATAATAAAAACATATATGAGAAAAGCTTTAAACATATGATATGTATGTTTAACACAAAAATATAAATAAAGCCAAAGTTTTAATTCAAACTAAAAAACTTCGGAAAAACCCCATGCCACCATGGCTCATCCACTTGGCATTCCACCCGACACTTTAACCGTAATGAAGACCCGCGCGCAAAGTTCCTTAGCCCGACCCTTTATAACTACGGGATTAATTAGTTATCAGGACTAATTAATAACCTTTTCTCCACCAATTATGTGCCACCCGGAATGATTAATTAAACACTAATTATGTCGGGCCCGCGTGATAACTACCCCACCATCTCCCCGTCCTTTCCACCATCCGATCTCCCCCTCCAAAGATCAATGCTCCACATCCATTCCGCCAGCCGTCCCTTGTCAGATCATTAACGCGCGGGGGCTTGGTGGTATTGGACTAGTCCTCCGTCCACGTGTCAATGCTCCAATGGAATCGCTGCCCTCTCGTTTAATACCACTCTTGTCCATAAGCGGTGCGGGTATTACCGCTTATCGCCCGACCCCTGCACACGTCAGCCCGTACTGATATGACGTCATTCCTCGAAAGAATAAAAACCCCTTTTTTGACTTTGGAAATAAAACAAATTTTCGTGTTTTTTATGTCATTTTCGTTATTCGAAAGCGACTGTGCCTTCCGCTACGAAATTCAAATTTTCATTGAAATCCACTGTTCTATCTGATTTTGCTCCAGAATTCTACCGGACCAGTGTTCGAGCATCCTCTTTCCACCGCCTGATACTTTTTAAAACCCAGTTTGCCTCCAAGAACAGGTATTTATTCTATTGCGCTCCGAACTTCAAAAGAAACTCTGTTTTCCTTGTTTTCCACTGGATTAGTGATTAAATATTATCGCTAAGATCGTTCCCTAAGGTTTAAAACTGTGAATTGTTCCCCTGAAATTGCGATAGTGCTAATTTCCTTCATTTAAAACTGAAATCACGCCCGGCCTGTGAAGAAAACTCAGAAACTTCCGTTTTGAATCCACAAGAACCAAAATGGAAGCCCCGACAGCCCTGAGTGTAACCCCACTGAATGCCCCCCACAGAGAGTTAGAATATTTTCCCTTAGTGGATAAAGATTTTCAGATTAAAGACTTGCATTTTGATGAAAGCCCCCTTCTGAGTTATTGTCGCTGCAGAGACGATTATTCGAAGGGGCAAGTTGTCATTGGGTTGTGGGAATCCAATTTCCCGAGATATCTCATCCCCTCAGTCATTTTTTTCCCAGAAATTATCCACTATTGCCATTCTAACTATGATCCCACTCAAAGAGTTGTAATATCCCTTGACCAAAGTGTTCTTTTCCCAATTACTCCCCAAGCTATCAATGCAATGCTACATTTTGAACCAGATCAAGAGCTAGCACCTTTGTCTATGGAAGAACTGATTGAAAAGTCTAATCAATTGACCCCAGAAAAATTGGAGTCCATTTGCCAGAATTTTATGTTGCCTGAACACCAACCTAAGGGCCCTCCTCCCTATGGTTTTTATTATTTCACTAAGTTGGGAAGGCTCATCCTAAATATGATATCTTTTGTCTTGGGTTTCAATACAAGTGAATATGTTGATGAAATAACCCTGGTTTTGCTGTCTATTTTTACTCCTGGGCAACCTCCTGAAATTAAATATGACTTTGCCTCTTTCATAGCCAATAAGATCCATGACCAGTTCATGAGGCTAGATGATGAGAAAGTTTTTAAATATTCCTCAGTTATTTATCATCTCATTATCTTTTATCAATCAGAGAAGTTCCCTTTCCCTGTTAAAAAGCTTGATGCCAAGGGAAACCCTAGGTCAGTTATATTTTGGTCTCCCATAATTCATTCTTCCTATAATTCTCCCTATTCCTATACTGAGTTCATCGATCTTTTTGTATATCCTGCAACTACCTTGTTGACAGGAATTCCTCCTCCAAGGCTCCGTAATGAAATCAAGAAGACCTTGCAGCTTTCAAGGACATATAAAGTTGGAGATTGGTATTTATATCAAAACCATTCAGTCATCAGAATCTATGGATGTGAATTGCATCCATTCAAGTTGCCAAGATATGTGCCCATGAGACTTTTTGCCTTGGAATATTTCAGGCAAATGAATAATTCAGATGTGATTCATTTTTTTAGTGTGAAAAAGAAATCCCAACTCAGGATTAAAAGTCAATTAGGTCCCTACATATGCAACTCTATGGATGCTGAACGAGAAGCAGAAATTATACTACAAAACCATTGCAAGTTCCAAAGGAGTTTTCGTTGGGTTCCTTATGATCCATTTGGTTTTATCTGTGAAAAGAGGATAAAGAACAAATCATCCCCTTACATGCACCACAGGATTCCTGATATAGAACAATATGATAACGAGATGAATGGGTTGAAGGAACACTAGTTGAGGAAGAAAGTGAAGAAGACAAAATGAACAAAATCATGAAAGATCTTGAGAAGAAGTATGACCTAGAATCTTGTGGTCAAGTGCAGGTACCTCACATTGGCACTTCTTCAGCAGCAAATCTACAGCAGAGATTACAGGAAGGCAGTTCATCAGTTGCAGCAGAGTCAAAAGGCAAAGGAAAGGAACCTGAAATACAGGTCATTGAAACTTTAGTCATGGCAGAGAAACCTCAAACCTCCAGAGCACCTGATCAAACACAAGTTTCTCCCATTCAAGTAAATCATCCTGAAGTTTCAGGATTACAAACTCCATCCAATGTAGAAATGAGCAAGAAAAGGCATGTTCCAGATACTATTCCTCCCAAAGAGTCCTCAGAGATACATCAAGCCAAAAAACAGAAACTAGATCCACTTCCAGATGTGGAAATCATTGATGAGATGTTTGATGATGGAAGAGAAGATAGTCAACTAACTGGCTCTGTTAGTATGACACACACAGATTAGAAAGGAAAAGCTTTGCAAAAGCAATTGAGTACTGAAGTATCTTCTCTTAGGCCACCAAAAACAGATACAGGGGATATAAAAAGAACCTTCATTACTATAAAGGAAAAGAATGATCCATTGAGAATGAAAGTATATGATCAATATTTAAAAATGGCTCCACATAATCAGGAAAGGTTAATGTCAGCATTTGACATTTCACAAGGCAAAATGATGATGAGCCACTTCAAGTCCAAGGTGTCAAAACCCATGACAGCAGCTGATTATATTAGAACAAATTTTGAGGTCCTGGCAAAGGAAATTCATCCTTTGGACCAGATAGAGCTGCATAAACAAACTGGGGAAATGGTCTATTCCACTCTTACTGATAAGGCCATGGCAGCCCTAAGGCTGCAAGATTCTTTAAATAAGACAAGCACCCAATTTCAAATTGAAAAGGCCTCTTCTCAGGCCAAAGATAACAGAATAAAGTCTCTGGAAGACATAATCATCAGCTTGGGTCACAACCCTAAAGATATTAAAAGTATTGAGGCACTGATTAAGAAGAAAGATGATGACATAGCTGCATTGAGAAAGCAGCTAAAATTGCCAGCCTCAAGACATCCCCAGACCCAAGATGTTTTGAAGGGGAATTCAAAAGAAGAGGTAATGGAGTTGCTCTTAAAGATGACTGAGCGACTGGGTGAAACAGAGAAAGAATTGGAACAAGCTTTACAGGAAAAGGAAGCTATCATGCAGGCATCCATGACAGAAGCTACTACAACCACAGGTACTACAACAACAAAGCAACAAACAGAGTCAGTGCAGGTAAACACTTCTGGTTTAAGTTCTGATGAGTTGACAAAGCAAATGGAATGTTTAAAACTAAAAGTCACAGAACTTCAAACCACAAAATTGCAGTTAGAAAATTTGGAACAGAAATATGATACATCTAAGAAAACAGTTGCTGATAATACCAGGGAAATTAAAAGGTTGGAAAGATTAGTTAAGGCTTTAGAAAAAGATCTTTCATTAGAAAAGCCTTTGAGGGAAATAAATGAAATTCTTTGGGGTAATATAATTGAGTTAATAAAAAGTATTTGGCCCTCTATTCAAGCAATTTTTGAACAAAATGACTTGATTAAAGTAGCTCAGGAAGAAATAAACAAAACAAGAGATGAATTAAGAGGCAGACCTGAGCAGGCCAATCAACTTATTCAATTTTTGAACACCCGAACTAAGCAACAGCTTGCAGTATTAGGAATTGAAGACAGGACCGGCACCATTTTGGAGATAAAAAGAGTTTTCATCAAAAGAACCTTTATGCAGAATTTGGAAAGGAAGTGCTCAGATATTTTGGCTGATATTAATACTTTCAGAGGAAAATTTCAGGTTTTGTTGGACAGTGGGTTACCCAGTCCTATGCTCTCAGAGGACCAGATAATGGACCTGGAAACCTATGTTAAGAAAATAAATATCCATGCTCAAAATACAACTGCTTGTTCTATCAGTTTTCCAGAAGCAACGTTGCCAACAGGGAGAAATCTCTATGACAGGTTGAAGAATTTATTTCATCTTGAACATGAAATAAAGTATTTGTTCCCTGATCAGCCCACTTTTTAGAAACTCACAGAGGCTGATGAAACATTGAGGAAACTTAAAAGAACCGTAATAGCAGAAGATCAATGGTGGAATGACTTATTGGAAATTTTATGAAATTTATCTTCAGGATGAAAATTTTATCTTTTTACTACTATGTAAAGGATAAAAATGAGCACAGATGAAAGAGTATCAGTTACACAGGTTAAAGAGTATCTGTAGAAACAAAGAGTGTCAAACAAGCTAAAGAATTACTCAAAGGGACAGCATCGAGCCCTATTATAGCACCTGCCTCCAGCACGTCCTCAAAAGCGGGAAACAACACACCAACAATTACTTTTTGTCCTATTTATGAGACCATTTGTCTCTTTTTTATTGTAACTTACTCATTAGTCACCCACGATTATTGGCTAGGTTAGTGTGAGATTTTTTCAATTATTTTTTCTTTTTGTATAAATAAACCCTCAAAGAGAGTATTGAGTGTGGATTCTATTACTTTGCTGTAACATTGAGATTTTCAGAATAAAAGCGTTTTGGAGAAGTTTATTTGTGGATTACTGGATGACAATTTGAAGCTTCAGGACTTTTTGCAGGATTCATGTGTCGGACTGCAGTTCAATAAGTCTTTCTACCCTATGTCATAAGTTTTATATCCGTTTATAATATCATTGTGTTCATTTCTGAATAGTTAACATAAAGGATTGAATCAGAATTTACTTAATTGTACTCTGATTTCAGATGTGATTATTCTTAATGTTTTCCTCTAAATTGGCTATAAGCACGAATTCTTAAATGCTCTTGCTTTGCTAATTTAAACATTTTTGATTACTATAATAAAGAATTCTTCATTGCTCTTTGTTTGTAGTCATTTCATTTCTTTTTTTTTGAACATGGTGAAAGATTCTTAGCTGCCTTTCATCCCTTCAAAATCATCCCATTCACTTTAAATTTTAAGGATTGTTCTCTGTCTGGCTATCTTGCCCTACAAAGCCATCTTGTGTGTAGAATAGAAATCCAGTAAAGCCATCCTTTGACTCCATACCCCAATGGACTGAAAATCATCAACCTTGCCTTTAGTTTGTGGATTCCACCATTTTCAAATAAACTCTTTGATCTATAACTAGCCTAAAACCTTCTAAGAAGAAAGATAAATCATAAAGAGAGAGCCCTCTCTAGATGCAGATTGGCTAGATTCTGCATCTGAAGGTTGGTTTGTGGTTACCTCGGGTATACTTTCCTTTTCCACAACTTTAAGGAAAACCTGAGTGATAACAGGTGCTGTGGTAAGTTTTAATTTCAGTTGTTCAAAGCTATGTTGGTATTTTTCAGTCCACTCAAATTTGGTGCCTTTCCTCTGTAGTGAAGTTATGGGATATGCTATTGTAGAAAATATTTCCACAAACCTTCAATAATAACCTGCAATCCCCATAAATGATCTTACTACTGATACATCAGTAGACACATGCCACTCTCTTATGGATTTTATCTTTTCAGGATCAACAGACAATCCTTGTTCAGAAATGATATGGCCCAAATATTGAATTTTATCCTTATAAAATTCACATTTGCTAAACTTGGCATATAACTGATTCTCCTTAAGGATCTATAACACAATTTTAAGGTGTTCCTTATGTTCTACTTCACTCTTTGAATAGACTAGAATATCATCTATGAACACTAGTACGAATTTATCTAAGTACTTGTTCAAAACACTATTCATAAAGCACATAAAAGTGGCAGGGGCATTTTTCAAACCAAAATGTAGGACTACAAATTCGTAGTGCCGATACCTGGTTCAAAAAGTTGTTTTACTGATATCTTCCTCCTTAATTCTGAGTTGGTGATAACCAGTCCTCAAGTCAATCTTAGAGAATACTGAAGCCCCTCTCACCTGATCAAAAAGGTCATCTATTCTGGCCAATGCGTACCTGTTTTTGATTGTCAACTTATTCAGTTGACAGTAGTCAATGAACATTATGAAGGTTCCATCCTTCTTTTTCACGAACAACACCAGTGCTCCCTAAGGGGATACACTCGGTCTGATGTAACCCTTATCTAACAATTCTTGTAATTTCATTTTTAACTCCATGAGTTCAAGAGGGCTCATCCAGTAAGGGGCTCTAGAAACTGGTGTTGCTCCTGGCACCAATTTGATTGAAAAATCAATCTCTCTTTTGGGGGGGAAGATGAGGAATCTCATCTGGAAAAACTTCCTTAAATTCTCTTACCACTAGCAAAGTGTCTAGCAATTTTTCTTCAGGTTGTTGTCCTAATTCTTCAACATGTACAAGATATACTTGATATCCTTTTCTAGCTGTTATTTTTAGCTGAAGGGTGGAGATTTGCCTTAAAGAAATAGGTTTCGGCTCCCTTTTAGTGTGAATGGTTTTCCTTCATCATCTATACAGTGCAGAGTTTTATCCCAACAATTCAGCATGGTCTTTTTCTTTTCTAGCCAATCCATTCCTATCAATAAATCATAAGAACCTAATGGCAGAATGTTTAAATCAACCTCTGTTTGATATTCATTCAATTTAATAGCTATTTTAGGTAGCTTATGAGTTACTTTGTGTTTAGTTCCAGTAGCTAATTGTACCAACCAAGGCTGTTGAAACTTTTCTATTCTGAGTTTACATTTTTCTACAACTTGTAGACTAATATAACTCAAAGAAGCACCTGGATCAGTTAAGATAGTAATAGATTGATTAGAGATTTTACCTTCCATCTCGACCATAGTAGACTGCTGTTCTGCTTGTCGGTTCTCCAATGTTGCACTGATAGTGGGTATGTTCCTTGCTATATCATTCACTGTGGTAGCTTCTCTATCTCTCAGAACCATTTGAATATTTCTGTGTGGACAGTCCCTCAACAGATAAGGTTCTCCGAAACCCCAACATTTCAAAGGCTCTCGCATTTTAACTGTTGCTTCCTTCTTATTATCCCCATCTATTTGCTTTGAACCAACTTGGGATTGAGCAGTTTGACTTTCCTTTGGTTTGTTAAATTTCTTCCGCTAATGATCCCTACAAAAGTTCTTCAAATAAGTTGGTTTCTGTTTCTTTCCTTTGAATTCACCCTTGTTTATCTAGCTTTTCCCATGTTCACTCTTTTCTTTAAACTGCTAGTAGCATAATCTAGATTTCCTCACCACTTCGTCCATAGTTTTTTGGATTATCGAACTCTATTTTCTCCTTGTACACAGTAGGCAAACAGTTCAAAAACCATTGCACCTTTGCTTTCTCTTCATGAATATAAGGAACATACCTTAACAGATTTGTAAACTTGGTGACAAACTCATCTATGGTGAGCTGTCCCAATCTGAGTTCGTGAAACTTCTTTGCTTTATCATCATAATAGTGTTCGTTCAAATAACGGTTTTTAAACTTGACTTGGAAATCTTCCCAAGTCACTGTTTTTTCATCAATGGCATGAACCATTTTTGTCTCCTTCCACCACAAGGTAGCCTTACCTTGCAACTGGTAGATAGCTAATCTGGCCTTCAGATTGCTTTCATATTCGTAGACCTAAAAATACTTAATCATATTCAACAGCCATGCCTCAACATCTTCCTCCTTCTCTCCATCATAGGAGGGAGGTTTAATTTTTCGGAATTCACCCTGTAATTCCTTCTTCTGTTTAGACTGAATTCTAGTAGTGTCATCTTCCTCAGAATCATCTGAGAACCTGCCTTTCCTCCTCCTTCCGAAACCTTCACCTTCTTGGCTGTTCCGCGAAGTCAGTTCTCTTATCAGTTTTTCCTGCTCCTCACTGGCTAATGATAGCCTGTCATTCTGGTTTCTTAGCTCAGCCATATCCCGTCGCAACCTGTGCAACATAGCCATTAAAGGAGCATTGGGATCTAGTGTATTATCTCTACCACCCAGATCGACATAGAGTTCATCTTCTTCAACCATTGAATTTTCAGTTCAGTACCTTTGTACACTAAAACAAAACAACATTAGTAACAATATAAAATTTTCAAAAAAATTATTTTATACAGTGAGCACAATAACAATCCAGTTTTTTCTAACATGGGCTCTGATACCATTTGTAACGACTCTCATCCCACACACAATTTTTTTTTTTTTGGTAGAATGCACATTAATCTTTTAAATTATCCTTAATTGATTTCATCATTAATACATAATTACTGTATTAATATTATTAAGGACAAGAATTTTTATTGAATAATCACATACTTCTGTTTTTGATTGTTTTTCGTCCTCCAAGTATACCCTTCATACCTTTTCATATCATTGTAATAGAAAGGGGTTATATTAATTAATTGTCCCTTAAACAAGATCATTTTAATTTTAATAATTACATGTTATCTTCCTCATTTTGTTTTATGTTATCTTCCTCATAACATACATTGTATTGGAGTAATTATCTTAATACATATATGTTAAACATAACATATATTCCTCATAACATATATATATTATCGAATCAAATAAATTGATTTACCTCTTATATATATATATAGGTAAGATTGATTTTCTTGATAGCCCAAATTTGAATTCGATTCACATATATACATATTGTTAAGCTCTTACCTTATAGGTATAATAATATTCATGACTTTCTTATTTAACGTTCATAGTGAAATCAATTGAATACATATGTATACTTTCGAGGTAATTAGAGCTTATGACAATGGTAAATCTTTCCATTCATATATCAAGTACGATTCTTTCTTTGGTTTCCACATAACGTTGGCTTCATGTATTTCGAGGCTTATTGCGTTTATGGAGTTATTGTTTCGTTCACGTTACGAGTACTTCTTCATTTAAACCTTTGTTTGATACCCCAGGTATTTACTACCCATGTTAATCACTTATACTAGGGTATTATATTTATCGTTTCCCTATTTAAAAGTCAACGAATTGTTTATGCCGTCGAATTATTAAATATGATTTCGTTTTTTAAGGAATAATAATTAAGATCTGTACATTTTTAATAGCTCTCATTTACTGAGCTTGAAGTCACTTCACGAATTTTCCATTCAACTAGTTTGTACCAAGATTTAACTTCAGGAGTTAATCTTCCTTACAGTTGAATTTAATTTACATAAATGTTATACGTCAAGTCTCGTTATTGTGTACTGAGAACCTTGATATTCTGAAGTGATTCGTATCAGTGTATTGATTAAAGTTGTATGGAATGAATTTTACCCCGTTTTTCATATTTAATTTTATAAAACCTATCATCTTGCCTCGTACGATTACCGCAGATCATGACACATGGAGGGTAGGAAATAGTTAGGGTTTTGAATCCTGGTTGATATTTAATATTATGTATCAAAGAGGGATACTTCATTTGCCTCTCATTGTATTGAGACAATTTTTCTCCTGACCGCATTCCTCTATGGAACTACGATGAAGGGTTTTCTCTGTTTATTAACAGACCCATCCATTCGGCAGAAACTTCTTTAGCTTGGTAAGTATTGAAGCTCTACACATAGTTTCCAGTATTCTAGTTGATGTATTCTTGATTTCCTTTGCAAATATTATACTTGGGTATCGTTGTGTATCATATGATATGGAACTCTATTCATACGATTTATTTTATTTTATTCGGCATCCTTCTTTGTGTTTAATGCGGCCTCTATGGTAGAGGATAAAGTGTATTTTACCTCACAAGTTCTACATTCATGGTTGCTCTTTTCTAGAGAACCCTCGGTAATATTTCCACGAGCTCGTTTGTATTTTATCGATTTTGTTTTCATATTCGATGGGGAACATAAACCCCAATTAGTATGTTATTTATTTTGGTTTTCGTTGAATTTTCTCAACAGAGCGTATCCATGCAAAATTTGTAATATATTTATGGGTATGCTCTTTGTTACCCAGTTTGTGAGAACGAGGGTTTTAAAATTTCAGCCCACTGATTTTAAACGAGGTCAACTCTGGCTCTGTGCCAAGGTCGAGCTTCCTTGTGAACTGAAATTTTGTTATATTCAGGTACGTTTTTAAATTTTATGACTTGAGTTTTTATGGTTCACTAAATTTTAATTCCTTTTCATTTTATTCTCTGCATTTTAACTTCAAGTATATTATGTGTGACGCAGGTAACTCTGCTTCCCTATTCTATACTTCATTATAGCAAAGATACTCTGGTTTTCGATTTAATTGTATCTCGGAATTTGACTCCATTCTCTCGATACAGGTCGGTTGATGCTCTTCGTCGAGTATTATTACTCTATTACAGTGGAGCTTTTATAAAATATTATTTTTGTAAATTAAAATAATCAATACCCTCTGAGCCTTTTTGGAAATTCTAAGGCACATTATTAAAGTTTCATTTCTAACATTTCCTAGTACAATAATACCATATATGGACTATACAATTTCATTACACTTATATCATTCATATAAATTTATAGTCTATCAATAGCATAAATTTTCTGAGCTATTTTATTTTTCATATCTGATTGTATGGATGTTAAATTTTTGTTACTGAGAATATGATGAAAATTGTAGAGGGTTATCTCTATTTATAGAACTTCCATATTCAATAATTTATTTATATTTCTAATAGACATTGTTCTGTGAATTTATAATGGATGATATTACTCTCGAACTAGTGTATTTGTTTTTATATTCAACTCAGATTTTGAGTTAATATACTACTAGAAGTTTGAAAACTTTTACTTACTCTATTTAACTTTAAGCTTTAAGATAGATAAGTATTGCATTCCTTTCATAAGAATTTTCTTTGTATCTGCACCTTACATTCTGTATCATTACAATACAATTTTTTCTAACTTTAAATAAACTTGAAAATTGGTTAGGATAGTTCAACATGTTATTTATTCTCTAATTGTTAAACACCATGTTAAACACACACATGGTGTAGGAGAAAGAATAAACACACACACAAGAGACTCAACACACAATGAAGGATAAGCGTGAGGCTTTCTTATTTTTTCCATTATACATGATGTACATTTATAATACAATGGTGTGACTCTTGGTTTCATATTCCAAGGTCACTTGGACTCCATTGTGACTTTTCGCATTCCACACCTACCCATGTAGGATTAGGTGTTCCAACATCCCCCATTAATCCGAAGGGGTATGTGTGAGTCCAAGAAAAGAGTTGTAATACAAATCTGCAAAGTATACATGGCAGCACTTGAGCTGAATCAACTCTCTGAAATGTTGGAAAAAAGAGGTGGTTTAGGGATGACCACCAACACTGGAATGCAATACTTGTTGTAGTTCCCGGAACTCTTCCAAAACTGGCAAGAAGCTGAAAGCTTC
Source organism: Pinus albicaulis (assembly GCA_034641835.2). NCBI lineage: Eukaryota > Viridiplantae > Streptophyta > Pinopsida > Pinales > Pinaceae > Pinus > Pinus albicaulis. Next base: position 565,119,203 of record CM076571.1, read on the forward strand.
TGCTAGAGGAATTGTCCCTCATAAAAAGGGAGACCTTCAACCTAAAAGAAGGGAGGTCTACTACCTGTGATGGTTTTAGGATTACCAACAACTCTGGAATGCTTGAAGCATTTCCTGGAACTCAACCAAAGCTGGCAAGAAGCTGAAGGCTTCTGCTAGAGGAAGTGTTCCTCATATATGAAAGGAAGACCTTCGACCTAAAAGAAGGGAGGTCTACTACCTGTGATGGTTTTAGGTTATCCACCAACCAAAGATGATGGTTTAAGGTTGTCCACCAACCGAAGGCATGCTCATGGGCATCCGTGTCTCTGGCTACATCTCTGAATCCGGAATGAAGAATTGTGGCTCAGGCTCGCTTGAACTGCTGGCTACAACTCTGAACATGGAATGAGAGATTGTGGCTCAGGCTCGCTTGATCTGTCGTCGAAGCTTGTACATGACCACCATTTTCCCCCCTGTCAGGGACAAGGTGAGATGATGGCGAAAACTCAACTGCAAGTTTGCTCAATATCCATGAACAAGTTCTGACATGTGTCTTAAACATCTTCTTGGCTGCTGATGCCCATTGCCAAGAAGCGATCCATCCAAGATGAATCTTTGTTCTTGCAGGAGGCTTGTTTCTGAAGCATCTGTCTGAAGAATGGGTGTGCCGACCATAGTGCTTGCATGGATGAAGATCAAAACAGTGATCTTTCATATGGCCAACTCGATCACAGTGTTGGCATTTTACGATCTGTTGTTGTTGTTGTGGAGCAGGATCTGGAACAGCTGCAGGTGAATTGTCATACAAGAATCCGGCACTCTGAAATATGATGGGCTTTGTGTAGTCTGGAATATGAAAGGACACATCCTTGTCATATCCAAGACCAGTTTGGTGCTTGTTGTGGACAAGCTCTTCCCAAGGTCTGATGATGGGCTTGAGAAGTGCAGGTTGAACTGCTGCATCTGCATGTAAATCTGCTCTAGTGCAAGGAACTGAATGTGAATCAATTTTAACTTTACTGACTTGCTGCTGATGGGAGTCTTTCACAATCTTCTGAATAGAAACAGGTTCAGAATGGTGACTCTTTTGCTGAAGTTTGTCTTGTTGGAGCTGAGATTCCAACTGCAAAAACTCGATCTTTTCATGTGCATCTTGCAAACAACTTTGAATTCTACAAAGAGAATTCTTGCTCATTTTTATCATGTCATCAACATTGGAATGAATGAGGTTATTCAACAACTCTAATGCCCCATTGATTTTAGCTATTTTCAACAACTTAGGCTCAAAAAATGAAAAGGGTGTCGGCTTCAACCGAAAATGCACCCATTTACAATGTGATTCAACAACAAATACAAATGACTCTAAATAATTTCCAACTATGGAAATCTCAAAGTACAAAATCTGCTCCTCAAATGATGGAGGGCAATCAACAATGACTTACATCAACAACTTAAATTCATTGATTCCAACGATGAATGAAGAGGCAATATAATGTCAATTCAATAAAATATCACTGCAAAATATTTGTATGAATGTGTAGCAAAAACAACGTGCAAGAAGCCTTTGAGGTAGCTGAATTCTCTTTTTCAAATAGTTGTTTTACAAATGATGGCAAACTTGTCTTCAAATGTCAATTTCTTCAGAAAATCACCCTTATGCCACAAATCATAAAATGTAAAATCTGCAAATTTTTCTATATATTTAGTCCATCTTCTCACATGTCATTTCTTCAATTCTGTTGTTCATATTCTCTCTTTCCTCTCTCTCTCTCTCTCTCTCTCTCTCTTTTAAATTAATTAAAAAAATAGATTAATGAGAATAATTAAAAATGAGGGGAATGGAATTAATTAAAAGAGAGGGAAAAAAAAGGGTGAGAAATTTATTGAAATGGGAGGGGAGGGTAATTTATTGAAATGGGAGGGGGGATTTTAATTGGGAAAAGGGATTAAAAAATAAAATAAAATAAAATATTAAGAAATCGAAATTAAAAAAAAAAATTGTGGGGGGGTATTATATGGGGGGAGGCATATTATATGGAGGGGGTGGGGATATAAAAAACAAAAAAGACCGAATTTTAAAATATGGAAGGGGTGGTATTAAAATTTAAAATTTAAAATAAAATAAAAGCCCACAGAATGGAATGGCCGTGGGCTTGTGAGGTGAAGGGGGGTCGTAAGGCCAGCTTTTGGGAGCGTAAGTGTTGGTGAGGGGAGGGTTCGATGTGTTGAATCCCGAGTGTGAGTGTTCGACAGGGGAGGCGCCGTGTGGGAACAACGAGGGAGGGGCGGACTGTAGTTAGAGGGTGTGGCAGGATGTTTAGATGTGAGAGGGGGAGCGGATGGAGTAATAAGGTGGGGAGCCATGTAGAGTGGTAGGTATGGGCGTGGAAGTGTGGAGAGGGGACTGCGTTAGGCCGAGAGGAAGTTTGAAGAGCGATGTCGTGGGATGTAGAGTGAGGGGTGCGTATGGGAATGGGAGGGCCGCTGTGTGAGGGGGAAGTAAGGTTTAAGCAGCGGGGGTGTTGTGTATTGAGAGCGGCCAAGTGTGAGGGGGCTCGGGGTTAAGGGGCGGATGTGAGTTTGATGTAGGGCATAGTTGAGTGTTGAGCAGAGAGTTGTAAGGTAGGGTGGATTGCAGATTGGGAAGAGGGGGGCCAAGAGGCTGGAGCTTGAATCGATTTTTTTTTTATTTTTTTTATTTTTTTAATTTTTTTTTTATTTTTTAAAACAGCAGAGAGAGAAATTAACTTTAAAACAGCAGCAGAATTTTAGAAATTGCAGAGAAGACTCAGAAATTTTTACTTCAAAAACCTAGAACTTTTCTTCAAAAAATTGCAGAGGGCCATATAACAACAGAAAATTGGAGAATTTGCAGAGTTAGAGATTTGTAGAAAACTCAGAAATCTCATAAATTTTCCAATGAAAACTCAGAAATATTTCGAGTAAAAACCCAGAAATTTCTTCAAAAACCCTCTTTAAACTATTTTCCAGCAGCTCTCCAAAATGGTGCAGAATTTAAAATGCAGAAATTGCAGAAAAAATGAGTAGTGAGAAAACCTTCAGATGCACAATGCTGCTCTTCTCCAAAACCAGTGTTGGAATGCTGCCAATTTTTGAATGCTCCTTCTTCTGAATGCAAATTTCTAAGTGCGGCAAAAAGCTTGATGAATGCGGTCAAAAACACTGCTGCAGAAAAACTTTGAGTGCTGTAAAAATGCCAAGAATTTTTGCAGATAAGTACAGGCCATAAACACAAATGGCTCACTCAAATTGGAGCAGGGCCAACAATCACCCGCTCTGATACCATGTTAAACACCATGTTAAACACACACATGGTGTAGGAGAAAGAATAAACACACACACACACAAGAGACTCAACACACAATGAAGGATAAGCGTGAGGCTTTCTTATTTTTTCCATTATACATGATGTACATTTATAATACAATGGTGTGACTCTTGGTTTCACATTCGAAGGTCACTTGGACTCCATTGTGACTTTTTGCATTCCACACCTACCCATGTAGGATTAGGTGTTCCAACACTAATAATGACAGTTGTAATACAGTAGCAGATATAATCTCAGTTAGATGCTAATTTATAGTTTCTATACCTTTCGGTTACTATTCTATTCATTATAGAAGTAGAATTAAAGTTTTTGAAATATCTATGGGATAAATAAATATCTCCAGATTTAGACTATACTTTGGTTTAGAAATTCTGGTTGATAATTTCCCATAATTACTGTTCCTACAACTATACAGATTTTAGAGATAAATTTCTCCTAATGAAATCTGTTAAATGTAAGGAATAACAATTCTCAGAAACTTAATTCAAAATAACAGCTACAACATTTATCAATATTGTACAGCAGCATCTATTTTAACCATTCATAAAATTAGTGTGCATACCGCTTCTTCTTATACCATTCCTCCCAACTTTAGAGTGCTTTTGTCTCCAGAACTCACCCCTGAGCTGAGATCCGCTCCCAGAACAGACCAACCCCAATCTATTCTAGAGTATCTTATTTAAGCTATGCTCTCCCCAAAGCCTGTTTCTAATTCTGCGTCCAGAATTTCAGGATGCTTTTATTCATGTTTGCCTAGGCTTCTCTTATTTAGGGACTTTAGAGCTACTCTGCTTTTCCAGCTTTTTACCTCTTCCCAACTACTTTCCTCATCATTGGGGAAATTTAGATTTTTCCTCAAAAATCTAAATTAGAAATAAATTCTTTCAAGGCTTTTTGAAAGATTTTGGGGAAAGTCTTAACCTCTTTCCATAACTTCATGGATTAGGCAAGTGATCTCAAAAATCTCATTTGGTCATAGTTCACACAACACAGTTTATTTATTTTTCATAAATAAATAATTAACTACATCCACACAATAATTATCCATCGGGGTCCACTCCCCTTTGGACTTAATTTCAAATGTCTAACTTGAAAAACATAAAACTAGGGGTGTTACAACTTATAATTAGGTAACGACACTAATTATAATAAATTTAAACTTCTTCTAAATTAAAATATAATTTTTTAAATTTATATTAAAAAAATAAAAATAATTTCTTTTAACTTCAATCCTTCACACTGTGTGAGAGGTGAGGTGATTAATAGCGTTCCAAGTTTTTTATGAAAATTAAATATAATCTTTTATATAAATATTAACATATTAATTTTAAACGTCCATGGAAACTACCTTGCAGATTTCAGTGGTTGCGTCGAGCCCAGAAGGGGAGTGTAAACTCTAAATTTTTACACAACTCATCAAAGTGGCATGTGATAGAAACCTGACTCTCATAGGGTGAGAGGTTGAGATGTGCCTTATGTGGTTTTTCATAAAATCTGAGCCTCTGCTTTTGGTCTAAACAATTTTGTAAGTAGCTGAAGATTTAAAACATTGGTGAACAAGCTTTTGGTCTTGAAACCTTCGCAAATTGTTGAAGATTTAAAACAACGATGAATGAGGTCGAAACCAACAACATATTTAAAACGCCAGTGACCCAGGTTGAAACTTAACAGTCCATTTAAAATACCGGTGAACCAAGTTGAAACCAACATTATTTATTAAAAGAGGAGAAATCCACATGAACATTTCCCGAATAGATGGGCTCCTGAACTAATCCACCTTCCTTTGTATCCCTTTTTGTTTTACTTGTCATACTCACTCTTAACTTGTATCCCTCTGTGTTTTACTTGGTTTTCAATAATCTGAGATTGTTAAAAATAGTAGTTATTGTCTCCCAATTGTTAGCTCCCTGTAATTTGCAAGATTGGCAAAGTCAAACTATAGGGAGAACACTATTTCAACCACTTTGGGATTCTAGGATCTAACCCTCCTGAATCCGGGGAGAGATCTCTCCAATAAGTGCAAAGATTTGGATTTATCTTTAAATGCTTTTGGGTAATGATATTAGGCTAGTTATGAAGAATGAGGGTTTTTGTTTGCTTTGGATGGTTGAGCATGATTATTAGCTGTGTGGAAATTCCTAAATGGAAAAAGTTTCAAAGGTGTGAAGTTGCAAGCAATCAGAACAACCTTTGGCTAAAAAGATAGATATAACGCCATTGGGCTATGGAGTCATAATAGGGCTTTAATTGAGCAACAATTCAACAGTGATCCAAGGGGAAAGTCATCTATATCACAAGATCTTTGAGATTAAATGATGGAATGGAAACAACAAAAGTGTTGGAGGGGTGAAAACAGATAATAATTTCAACAAGGATTTATAGTCTCTCCAAACAGGAAAAGCCTTTTAAGGTAACTATTTAAAACCAACCAAAGGGCAGGGCTCACCATAAACCTCTTTGGACAAGCTCGTATTAAAGATAACTCAAGAGACAAACAATCCAGTAATCCCCATAATTACCTTCAGAAAGGATGAAAAACACATAAGAGAACAAAATGCAACTTAAGATCAGATAAGGTACTTTTAAACCTAGTCTGCTTTCAGCAAACACTTAGGGAAACTTTTAGAATTTCCTTTGGAGAATAGAAGCTAGAAATAGGGCAAACCATCACTTTTCTAGTCTAACTTTAATAAGAAAATAATGAAAATAACATTCAAGAACAATGTTTAAAGAAAACAGGGACGAGGGAACACCAACATTCCTAACTGCTTAAACTGTATTGAATCATTCTTAAATAAAAAAAATTGGAGGAAAAAAATGAGATAAAGCTTATCAGTCAGAGAAGGGTACTATAAATAGTAAGTCCTAACTCTATGCTTGTTGTTCTTTATCAGAGAATTAATGGACAATATGGCATACATGAAAGGAAAACAAGAACAAAGAAAGGGGCACTTCACCGGTGATATAGACTAGGATCCCAAGAAGCAGCTTGTATATTGAAGTCAAACCAGTTACAATCTTCAAGTCCAATGTTTCAGTTCAGCAATCATCTTCACTACTCAACCTAACTTATTTAATCACAAACAGAGCTTCAAGAGCCTTTGAACACTATTTACAGGTAGAAGTTTCGAGCACAAGTATATTTCAAAGTTCTGCAACTAACATTTACAATGAACTGCTCAATAAGATTTTATAGAAGGATGAGGAGGTCGAAAGAGAAAAGATCTAAGGGTTCAATTAATAATTTAATGCTTCTTGGCCTTTGAGGGGCTCAATGGAGAATTTTACAGATATCTTCCTGTATTAATTGGTTTACATTAAGTATTTAAGCTCGGTGGGATGATTTTGTTGACTTTGAGGCTCTGTGTCATCTCTGTAGTAACTCAACAAAAAAATTTCAATAAGTTCTTGGGCTGAATTAACTATTTGGCTGTCATGAGGCAAATATCCTCTGTTCTGGTCATTACTTGGCCTCCGTTGAATGCTGTGAGGACACAGGTGGCAATTTGGTAGCTGAGAGGAATCAATTAGCCTCTGATGTGGCAGTGGAGGCATCCTCTGTCTGATATATATTTTTGTTTTTCCTTTAATTGTGTTTAATTTAGTGGATTAGGCTTTTGATAATCGATCTTAGCCATAATCCATTTAAACTATGGAATTAATCTTTAATCTTCAGTTCTATTATGCTTAGGTCTTCAACACTGATACTCTCTGTCTCTTTTAATCTTCACTATGTCTTGTTGATGTGCAGGTGTTTACCGGGATTCTTATGGAGCTGCCAGCATTCATGAGACACCGAAAAAATGTGGCGTTGAACTCTGTAGATGGTTTTTCTTTTATGAACAAAGGCACGAGGGATAGTCATCCCAGGCCTTTGGTTTTCCTTTAATATAATGGAAAAACCATTAAAACCTGCAAAATATCCAAAAATGTTTTAAAATCCTGCATATTTAAGGTTTAACTGCTTTAGAGGTTGTGTGTTAGGTCACAGCCATTGGATGAAAGCATCCAATGGTGGAGATGTGCTTACGGGGGTCAGATAGAAGGTGGTTGGAAGAAAGGCGCAGAGGATTAAGTCCGAGCTGTAGATCTGTTTTGATCGATGGTTAAGACAAATTGGGGCAATAATAATATGAAGGGGTCAAATATACTATGTAAATGGTGGAAAATGTGAAGAAATACAAAGGAAAAGGGAAAAATCCCTTTGGCGGAAGAAATCTATTTGAAATGAAATTTGGGGTTTCGCAGATGATCGTGAGCCGTCGGATCTCATTGGAGCCCGAGATCAACAGCGGATATTGCTCGTTGAAAGCCCTTGAACTATGGTGGAGGGAGATAGCGTAAGGGGAGATTAGATCTAAGCTGTTGATCTGCAGAGATCAACGGCAGGGAGCGCACGCGATACAATATAACACAAAACGAGGAAAGTGGTTTCGGAGGGAAAAACAGACAGTATCGCGTGATGAAAAGGCAGGTAGGCGATATTGCCTTTTTGAACACGATATGTGTCCCCGCCCGACACGTGGCATTTTAAAACATCTTATATCACATAATTTTTGTGGATTAACGGGCGTGCTGAAAGTTACACGAAACTATGCGTCAGCCGTCAGATCTGGGGCCTCAGATCGAACGGTGGAGAGTGAGAGAAAAATTAGAAAGATGCACGGGCAGAAGCAGGAAGTGTGGTTTTAATCTGAGCATTAGATCTGATATTTGGATGGCTGATATTAAATCTGAAAGGAGGCAGGACCCACAGGGGTCGGGCCTGTTGGGATTGTTATGAGCCGTTGGATGAAATAGATCAACGGTGGAGATTGAATCTGGGTTAAATGAAATAATAAACGAGGCGGAGGAAGGGTTAATAAGGGTCGTTGATCTGCAGAGATCAACAGTTGAGATTTGGCCAAAAAACATTATGAAGCGGGGCACATGAATTTAACCAAAGTCGGGAGGGAAGTTCTGGGCCGTCGGATGTTGACACGTGGACGGCCTAGATGCAATCGGGGCTTTGGAAATCAGCGGGGCAATGGACATGGGGGGCGCCGAAGCGATGAAATGTGGGCCATCGATCTACAGATCAGATCGACAACAGAGAACTCATCGGGGAGTGACCAATCGGGGGTGGCATAAAATATTAATGTGCCCAATGAGATTTACCAATGAGAGATTGCGCGGGCCATCAGATTGGTCAAAGATCAACAACGGAGAAGGGCTCTGACCAATGAACGATCAGGATCCTTTGTAATATATAAAAACCAAAAATTCATGAAATACAAAGGTTTTAATGGCTCGGGGCGGGTTATATATATGTGGCTTGGCACCCGACTGTAGGGCCTGTGGTTTGTATGAAAAGCAAAGCCCCAGGGCTTATATGTATATGGGCCAATCAGAATCAGGAGGAAGGAGTGGTTTTTCAATCTACCCAGTCAACAAATCTCTGAAGCGAGATTATACGGATCGTTGATCAGGGAAACAAAATCAATGGTCTTTCTTCATTAAAAACATCGCACCAGCATGTTTAGTTAAAAACATAGGATAATGGGTTTTTATGAATTAACAAAGGGAAATAGCAATCGGTAATGGTTTATTAACAAAGTTTGGGGCCCGATTGTGGGTTATGAAGGTTATATGAAGCGGTAGAAGACTTGGGGCCTATATATAAAGGGCCAATCGCATCGGAACTTTTATGAAACAAAAAGTGTTGCGCTCATGGAAAATGCTCCGATGCGATAAGCGCCGAAATGGTTTAGCGCTTGGTTCCAGCACCAAGGCATATGGTGGCGAAGTGTTTAGGACTTAGCCTAAAGGGGCTTAAGCCTTAACACAAAAAATGTATTTTTTATGAAATTTTCAATGTTTTTTGATGGATTTGGAGGTTTCTGCAAGGTTCAAAAGTGAGTTTTAAACCTTGTAAAAAGGGATTTTATGAAGGGGAAGAAGGAATTCATGAAAAATAGAAGAATTTCATGGGGGAAAAAAGGGAATAAAAATGAAGGTTAGTTTTGAGTGGAGGAGGGGAAAAAATGGGATTTTTGCAGCAGTCTTTTCTCTATGAAAATAGCAGATTCTAGCATTTTGAAAGGGAAACAGTAGTGAAGTTTGAACAAAGGGCATGATGTCTTCATGAGTCTTCAAGAGAACATTTTTAGCAATAAAACTTGTTTCTTGAAGGCTCAAAAAATGATTTAGCCACCATTTGATATGACAAATTTTATAGGTGGCTAACAGTGGCTCCACTTGGGGATGGTGCCTTCTTGAAGGCATCAAGAACTTCAGACTTGCATTCTCTGGAAGTTGATCAGTGCCTTATCCATTGGGCTACTTTTTCTTCATTTGGATGATCTTATTTTTCTCTAAAAAAATTTAGCATCCATGAAAAATCAATGGAACTTCATCAACACAAGCTTTCTACCTACCCAATCCTACTGATCTAACATTTTTTCTTCTTTAGAGTGCACTTGGATTGGAAAACTCTCTTACAACATTTTATTCTTTTGAAATCAAAAAATATAATCTATTTATGCTCCTTATTTCTCCATGAACTTAGATTAAACAGTTGAGTTCATATGCTTCTCTACCTAATGTACTAATCTGTTAGGATTAAATAGTCTAACAGATTTTTATTCTCTAATTTCTAAGACAGAAATTTAAAAGCATACAAGTTAGGTTTGATCAGTATAACTTGCAGTTGATCTATGGCATAGAAAAAAAAGTTGCACATAGATATTATTTTGCAGAAAATTAAATCAAAATAAAGGCTTAAGATCTGAAAGTTTAAAGTACGACCTTCTCTTTTTCTTCAGCTCTGTTTTTGAGTTTATTTGAGTTGTTTTTCCTTGTTCTCTGGTTCAGATTTTGAGCTAATTAGAACCAGTTTACCTCTGTTTTTTGACTTTATAAAATAAAACAGTTCAGAGGCATTCTTCTTCTTGAAAACTCAGGTTCGGATTTTAAGCTTGTTTGAACCTTTAATTTCTAGCCTAATCTACCTACTGATAAGCCAAGATTAAGCTGTTTGGAAAACAAAATTCACTAACCTATCAGCAGTCAATTTAAAACTAATTAGTCATGATTAGGTTGTATGGATAATTAGAAGTGCGTTTTTCAGGAGTGGCATTTAAGCTTGCACACTTTCAGATTTGTTTCTCTTTTTTGGTATGGGGTTGTACCTTTATTGTTTTTACAATCTGCCATCTTTTCTTTCTTCTATGTTTTTGTATTTTTTATTTTTATAACTTTGAATGCAATGATGGATGAAATATTTATAATGGAAAAAAGATAAAAAAGGCTTTAAAACATGGCACAGATCAAGAGAAGTAATGTTTAAGCATCCTGCCATTGACAGGACCCCCAAACAGTTCAGCTCCATTCAACTCCTGCAAGAAAAATGCATTGTTACCAGCAGCTGAATCAATGAGATAAGGGCCAAGACATAAGTTGTCAAATTTCCCATGCTTTCCCTTATCTTCTCTCCTTGAGTCCCACTTTAAGACTTTGTCCCCAACATTGAAATTGCTGGCCTTTGTTCTTCTATCAAAAAGCTTTTTGATGTTGTCACTCAGCTCTTTGCAATGCTTTTTTATAAGTGTTGGTGTCCCAGTGTTTTGATAGTTTGGAAAATCAAAAGACAAGGCAACATCGGAACCAATCTTTAGAGGTTACGGGATCTAGTCCTCCTGTTCTCGGAGAGGGATCTCTCAAATGTTTGTTTGCAAAGGTTTATCTTGTGTGCTTAGAATATTGATTTTAGAGCTAGTTATTAAGTGCGGTGTTTATTTGTTTGATTTTTTGGTTGGAATGATACAACAGAACATGAAGGGCCTAGGAAAGATATATAGGACAGCAAAATATACTGTTTCATTGGGCAATGGAGTCAAGAAAAGGTCATAACAAACGCATCAATGGATATGGGATATCAAGGGCAAATCTAACTTGGCCATAAGATCCTTTTGTTTTTGGAGATGAGATGAACATTAATGATTTAGAAAAGAGAGGTTTAATTCTCAATAGAGGGAATTTGAAAGCATAACTTGAACAATAAAAGAGATTTTTTAATAGACGGGGCTAACCATGAAATCTACAAATCACACCTTAAGCAAATAATGACTCCAAAACAACTTTTAAAATGAAATCTAGATTCGGGGAACACCCTATTTCCTCAAAGATCTTATTCTAAAGGACTTTAGAAAACATAAAAGATTCAACGATAATTACGAGTCATAGAAGAGAACACCTAAAAACATCTATGATCATAATTATAATGACCTTTAAGCCAACACGTTTAAGTGAGAACAAAGGGCAAGATCAAAACAGAACCTCTCCGATTCAATCGCAAGTGAAGAACTTCAAAGGGAGACTTCAATAATAGTTTTTAAGTGGCAACGAGACAAGCAGTGGAGAACCATAAATCATGCTTGAAACCAACTATTCAAAATATTAAGGAAATAAACAAGCATGAAGACTAAAGAGAAAGATTAAAGCCTCTAAAATACTATCAACGAGACAGAAAACATTAAACGAGTGAAGGGTGAACGAGGTCTAAGGTGCTTCCAAGAGTCATTTCTTTGCCTAAAAATTTCAGCCTATCGTAGTGAAAATTATGGAACATAATGAAAATAGGGGGAAAAACATAAAACAATTTAGAATACTTCACCAACGACCAAGCTCATGGATCCAATGATAGAGCCTTCTCAGGAGACAAGCGGCAACAACATCATCAAGACTTCAAAGACTCCAGTTTCTTCTTCAACTTCACACGAGACTATGTATTTATTTGCGGAGGGTTTTCAGGTGTACAACTTGTGATCAAACAACAACCAATCAACCAACAACTTCTCACCTTCTACAAAAGTATTTATAGAAGGATGAGGAGGTGAGATCTAACAAAATATCTCCTAATGTAATTAATACGATTCAAGACTTCTTGGCCTTTTGAGGGGCTCGATGAAGAAGTTTACGGAGTGGACACTGTATTAACTATTTTACAATAAATATCGAAAGCTCGGTGGGAGCTTTTTATTGACTTTGAGGCTCTATGTAATGTTTGGAGTAACTGCGAGATATTTACTGCATTGATTTTCTTGCGAAGTAACTCCCCTGGTGCATGATGAGGCAAAAAATATTTGGTTATGCAATAACTTCGGCCTCGTTTGAATGGTTTGAGGCATACGTGTGGCTCCTTTGGTAGCTAAGGAATCAATTCGCCTCCTTTGAAGCGGTGGGAAGCCTTTTCTACATGCTGTGAAACACTTATGATTTTCTATTAATTGTGTTTTAACCCGAATTATGCTTTTGATAATCATTCTTAGCCGTAATTCCCCGATCTGTCTTTAATCTCCATGCTGTTGTGCTTTGTCTTCAAAATTATACTCTTTAGCTATTCTTTTTGAATAAAACGAGTGTCTTGTCGATGTGCAAGGACGCGCGAGGGCTCTTTATGTTGTCAACGCTCATGAAACATTGATAAATCATTGAAGCGAGCATGTGAATGGTTCTATTTTAAGGACTAAAGACACGGGAATCATCACCCCCGGCCACGGCCTTTCTTCATTATAACGGTGACAACCATTTAAAACACTCAAAACATAAAAAATTTGAGAAATCACCGCATGTTTTAGGGTAAAGCTGTGACAAGGTAGGGGAAAGAGCGTGGCCATTGGATGGCATAATCCAATAGTCATGATTGATCGAGAGGGATCAGTGGACCAAGAGCGGAAGTTGAAAGTCAAACGGGGAGAATTTGGCGATGAATTTTGGACGCGTCGTTCTGCGGATCGGATCGACGGCGAAGATGTCTTCTCGTTGCACGGATTCCCCTGTGTTATCGCGTGTGCATCTTAGTTAACTATCGTGCATCTTCGGCAAGCGATAGTCATTGGATGGCCCGCCCGCAGTTGGAGGTCCATCGGCAATATCGGCTCGGGCATCTGCGTACGAACAATAATGCACGATGGATGATGGTTATGCACGATGGACGGTGGTTTTGAAAAAGTTACGGGGGGACAGCATGGCGGAGAAATGTATGGAATCGGCGGCGATTGAGAAACCACCCTAGCCCAAAGGCGATACGATAGATACCACGCGGTTTCCGGGTGATGAACGGTTGGCGGGGGACCACTTAGGGTAGACGAAATCCGAACAGTCAGGTCTATAGAAATTAGATCGACGGTGTATATTTATTGAGAAATCGCTCGCGGAGAGAATTTTTTAAAAAATGAAATAAAAACCCAAAGTTTACAAATAACAAAGGTTTTTATGTTTTTGGACGGGATACATAATAGGGTTAGGCACCCGATTGTGGGGCCATTGGGTGCATGGAGAATGGTATGACCGGGGGTTAAAAGGGAAGGGGCTTATCGCATATCGGAACTTCGGGCCGGGCTTTTTAATCAACCCATTGTATTTTATGCGATTGCGATTGCGCGATCGATCTTTCGATCAGCTCATTTAAATATTTAACACGTGATTTTGGCTTTTAGACCAAAACTTTGGAAAAGCAAGTTTTTGCATTTTACAAAGGAAAAAAAGGAATGGGGATGGATTATTTATAAGGTTTAAATTACGGAAGATGGGCCCATGGTATATACATATAAAATAATGATGCGATCGGGCGGATTGGAGGATTGTGTGATTGCGATGAATCGCATCGCAAATATTTGCGATGGGTACTTCAAATAAAACCCGCGAGCTTGGAAAGATTGCGATTTCGATTAGCGCACGGGTCTATAACCTTTGGTTTTGCGGAGAAAGCACGAGATGCAGGGGCTCAAAACAAAGGGGCTAATCGCAATCGCATTTTCACAACATGGAACTAATCGCAAAAACTTGCGTTATTTGAACATTTGCGATGCGATAAGCACCTTAACTTAGTTAGCAAGTGGTTCCAGCCCCAAAGCGTATGGTGGGGAAGTGGTTAGGACTTATCCCAAAGGAGCTTAAGTCCATAGTAAAAACTTGTATTTTTTATGAATTTTTCATAGCTTTCAAAGGAATTGGGGGTTTCGGAATAGTTAAAAAATGAGTTTTTAACTATGTAAAGAGGATTTTCATAAATGGAAGAAGAGGATTTATAGAAAACAAGGGAGTTTTTATGGAGAAAAAGGGGAGAAAATGAAGATTTGAGAAGGGGGAAAATTAAGGTCTTTCGGTAGTTTCTTCTCATGATTTCAGCGAGGATTTCTAAGTATAAAATGGGAACAACAATGAATATTTTGGACGAGAGGCATGAAGCCTTCAAAGAGCCTTCAAGAGCCAACAATTTTTAGTGACAAACTTTGTTCCTTGGAGGCTCCAAGAAGTCTTAGCCACCTTTTGGTATAACAAATATTATAGGTGGCTAACAATAAGCCTCCTCTACGGTTTCTTTCGAAGGTGTATAGTACTGATTTATCCTTACGATCATGTCATTATCTTCGAGTTTGCAACTCTTGAATCAACTTCATAGCTTGGTACAACAAGGTTGGTTGGAAAAATTGCATCGAGTTCCATGCACAAGTTGGTGAGTGACATTCCAATAGATTTCTTCAATGTTAATCTGTCAACCCATAGTGCATGAACTAGCTTTGAGTGCCAAGACTTTTTGTTGTCCTCCAACAACTTCTTGATTATGTTCACCAAACTCTTGTTTGAGGATGCACTAGTCCATTACCTTGAGGGTAATAGGCCGTGGAATGACCCAATGTTATACTGATATTTGTGACGAAATTCACCATCTTCTTGGATCCAAATGCTACTGCATTATCAGTGATGATCTTTCTAGGACAACCAAATCTAGAGAGGATATGAGTCTACTATGAATTTTATGATGATTGAGTCATTGGCTTGCCTAGAAGGGATGGCTTCTATCCACTTGATGAAATAGTACATTGCGAGTGAGAATCCATTTATATTGGGCAGATGATGGTGGATGGATTTCTCCTGTGAATTCAAGTCCCCATTGTTGAAATGGAGCTTCAACGGTGATTGGATGCAGAGGTAAGGGTAGTGACTTTCTTTTGCCTTCAAACAGTTGGCACTTATGACGAGTCAATTATCATCTTGTGTACATCAAGAAAGAGAGTGGGCCAATAGTAACCAACCCTCGAGGATTTTATTTGGTTTGTTGTCTTCCGGTATAGGTGGCCTCCACATTCTCCTTCATGGAATTTGTGCTTAACCTTCTCTTGCATCAAACTCGAGCAAACATTTAAGCAATATTCCACTCACATTTTTTCCAATAAAGACATTTATCTATAATGCGATAGTTTACAGATTTTTAACTTCAAAAAACCTTGCCTTTGTTTTTGATAAACCGAGAGGTGTATTCAGATTAAGTAAAACAAATAAAATATCATCATACCAAAGAGGAATTCATAAAATGGTCTTTCAACAATGGGAGTTGAGAATTCTTCTTGGTCATCTAAAGCACTAATTATATTAATATCAAGAACTTCAAAATTTGATTCGGCCATTAATCTAGCTAGACCTTGGCCTTTTGATGAGTTTAGTGGGCTTGATCTCTAAATCATATTCAAGAATAACGACTATCCACTTACCTCTCTTACCATACGGGTCCCTGTGTTATAATGTCTTTCACAAACTCGAATTTGGGACAAAGGCAATGATGTGTGAGTGAAGGATGTATACTCGAAGTCTTTTAAAGCCTTTGACCAAAGAAAAAGCTTGCTTCTCCATAATGTTATACTTCAAAGGAGCATCTCTCAATGCCTTGCTAAAGAATGCAATGGTGCTACTCTTTTCCTTTATGGATTTTTTTACGTAAAATGACGGCAGACTATTGTATGTTACGATGCAAATGAAAAAAATATAAAAATCTTTTGAAAAATTAGGACCTATTAGGACTGGTGTTTTAGTTAACGCTTGTTTCACTAGCTCAAAGGACTCTCTTTGCTTCAAGGTCCATTTTACCCCCTTGCTCCTTTTTTCAACATGTTTGTAATATTCCTAAGGAGCTCACTAAGTTGGGTATGAACCTTCTCAGGAAATTAATCTTTCCGATGGAAGTATTGTAATTCCTTGATGTTTCGAGGATGAGAGATTTGCAATATGGCGTCAATCCTCTTTGGATCTATCTTTATCACCCTCTTCGAAATAATGTGCCCAAGGAGTTTACCTTCTTGAAGCCTAAATAGTGTTTTCTTAGGGTTTAAAGATATCCCAAACTTTTTTGCATTTCTCGAATACCTTTTCTCAAATGTTCCAAGTGCTCTTCATCTGCTTTTTTAAAACACAGTGACATCATCAAGGTAAATAATGGTGAAGTAGCCCAATTCTTCAGAGAATTCTATGTCCATGGCTCTCTGAAAAGTTTCTCCGACATTCATTAGACCAAAGGGAATTTTCACATACATGAAAGATTGCCCCACGGTGTAGTAAAGGTTGTCTTTAATTGATCATCAGGGGTGAACTAAAATATGATTGTACCTGCAGGTAGCCATCAAGCAAAGAAATTATTTTGGAACCAACTACCCTTTGTAAAATATGGTCCATCCTAGGTAAAAGGGTACTTGTCCTTGAGTAAAGCTTTGTTTAAGTCTCTAAAGTCTATACAAAGCCTAATCTCTCATGTTTTCTTCTAGCCGACACTAGATTAGACACCCACTCGGAATATCTAATAGGAACAATAATACCGGCTTCATACATTTTTCTTGATCTCCTTCTCAACCAAGAGCAGGCAACGAGGGTTTATGCCCTTGTACGATTTGTTTAAATGGCTTTTGGTTTTCTTTGAGAGGGATTTTGTGCTAAATTATTTCATTGTCATAGGATTTCGAGATCTTCGTAACTCCATGCAAAAACATCGAGAAAAACTCTTTAAACAGCTCTATGTATTTGAGTTTAATGTGAGCAAATTTTCGGTAAAGTCTTTAGATAGTTTGATCATTTTATGTTTAAGTTCACTGCCTATATTACACTCTTTCAACTTCAGTCTCTACGAGTTCCGAGTTTCGCCTCTTGGCCACATCGTTAAAATTGAACAACTCTTCTAAAGGAGACAGACCCTTTGGCAAACTTTCATCGTTAGACTACAGAGTTTCTAAGTCATCTGTTTCTATCCCCGTAATCATTTTCTGTTTTGTTTTTAGAGTTTTCTAGACAACGAGATTTATATCGACTAGCTTTACAGGAGATAGGTCCTCTTCACAGAAAATCTTTTCTTCACTAGGACAGTTTGTTTCATAGTCCGAATTTGAACTGTGAAGTTCAAATTCATTTCAGGACTTGCATGAAGTCTTTTATTTGTTTGTCTCCAGTCAAAACACTTGCCAATATTTATTGTTATCGGGGACAGCTAGTCTAAATTTAATCTGAGTTGTACATTCTTTGGTTCCATATGGCGTTAAACATGTTCTAGGCAGCAAAAGCTAAGCATGTGGACCATGATATGTCTTGGGACAAAAATTAATTGGGACTCCTCAAAAGTTTTTAAGTAAATCCATGACATCGTTTTCGATAGGCCCTAAGTACGGGGGTGATTAGTGTTGTATTCCCCATTTACTTGCCTAATGATTAGTTCTCGAATCCCCATACACTTTAATTCTTTTTAGCTCCTAACTTTTTTCAACAAATGTAAGCCTAAAAAGAAGGGATTCATATTCCGCTATGTTATTTGAACACTTGAAGATTTAATCTATATGAAAGGCTTTACGTAGTTATTTTCTAGTGTTTTGGATCAGACACTGCACTAGTGTTTCTCCTAGTGCGGGACCCATCAAAGTACATACTCCATAGAGGACTAGTTTCGAGTTCTTTCGTTTGATTAATGTCCTCTTCAACAAGTGTGCTTTTCGACTCTTTCTTGAATACCAACACTTTGCTGAAAACTGTTTTAATTCCTCGGGTTTTTCAATAAGTTGAGGAATGCTTTTCTTGACTCGTCAAGGTTAAAAAATGATGGATGCATGATTCGTAGTTCAAGACCGATGTGTTGTTTATTGTAGTTTACGAGGTTCAACAAAGTTGTTTTGACACTTCTTAGTGATGTCTTCCTCCTCCTCTCTATCGGCCATTAATTCGATTAAAGTGACTTTTTTCGCTGGATGTTTCATCGTTAAACATGATAAATGAATCGAGCCTGTATTTATAGAATACAGAGGGAGAGTTTTGTGGTCCGTCTTGACTAGTCACCATGTACGACATATGGGACTCCCTATAAAGTCTTCTTGATTGATTAAACACGGGGATGGTCGCATATGTCATGTCCATCTACATAGTTCCTTGTAACTTAGTCCCCCAAGACCTAGATAACAACATTCCATACTTTTTGGGGGTACATCGGCCACAACAATATCCATGACCAAACATTTGGTTGGGAATATGGGCTAAGTTAACGCAGAGGTCTTTAATTAAACCCAAAACATTTTCACTGCGCTTGAGTCAAAGGAGTAAAGGTCTTTATAAGGTCTGGTGATTTCTAGACCCGAGGCTCTCCATTACGGCTTTTGGCATTAAATTATGAGAAGCCCCCACGAGTCGTGCATAGCGTTATGTAAAATCTTGTCATGAACATTTAAACTTACATAAAAAGGGAGGGAACATGTCCCTCTTGATATCTACCTTCAATCTTAGGACCAAAAATAAGCTCGCGGCTGGTCATCGTTAAGATTGACTGTGTCATTATTCTCTTCTATTTTTAAAGCCTTCAAAAATTTGGGTTCTATATACATTTTGGGCAGACTAATTCGGAGAGAGGAACGAGATATTTTAATTTTGGAAATTTCCTAGCTCCAGAGCTAAAGAGAATTTGATTCTTTGAAGTGCTTGTCTCGACTTATTAACTTCCATCTAGTCGACAAAAATCTGTTTGTTGATTTACTCTATTTACATTTGAAAAAATTGTTTTCATGGGAGTACCAAGCGAGGTGTTAGTACTACTAAGGTCCACACTACTGTTTTGCATTGTTTTGAGTGTCTTTCTCTTTACTTTTATCGGAAATTTCACGCCACTGTTTTGTCCTTTTGTTTTACAATTTTGGGTTTATTTACAGTGTTGTTTTGTGAAGATTTGTCGAGGTTTTGTTGTTGGGAGTTTTTTGATTAGTTTTACTTCCTAAGGTCATATTCCCTTTTGAGATTCTATGATGACATTCTCCATGTCTTGATAATAACTTTCATCATTCTGCTCTTTTTGTCATCATAAGGTGTGTATAGACCTTGTTTTCTATCATAATGACCCTCAAAGTCATCATTATCTACTCCCGACATGTTGATATCATCTTCCTCTATTTGCTCATCTATGTCTCTCAACCTCACTCACATAGTTTTTGATGAAAAGGAGGAGTGATACGATTGATCCTCTTCCCTTGGTCTATTTTGAGGCTAGTTTCTCCTAAAAATTTCGATTTCTGGTTTTGATTTCTGTTTTGAGGAGCGGTTTGAGTTTTGACTTGTCTTGTGCTCTCTCAAGAATGCTCATTTTCTTCATCATCTCCTCCATCATTCTTTCCATCTTTGAGCTAGAAGTAGAAAGGTGTGGATTCCTCTCTAAAAGGACACTCTCTTCTCATTTTTCATTCTTACTCTTTTCTCCATTAAGTTAACTTCCATAAGCAAGAGCCCCTTTTTGCATATCTTCAAGAGTTAGAGGATCTCTTTCTCTCGGTGATAGGCCATTTCGGGGGTCAAACCCTTCGGAAAACTTATTTAACGTTGAGCCTTGTGGAGGTTTTAAATATAGGGGAAGGGCATTATACACACTATTAAATCTAGTGAAGTAGCTTGTACACTTTCCCCGACGTTTCTGTGGAGATTTTTGTAATCGAAAAAGTATTTGAAGAGGGATCCTCACTTCCCATTTGTTTAGGAATGCTTGATGGAAGGCTTGGAGATCATTTATACTATGGGGGTTAAGCCTTTAAACCATTTTCTTACTTCTCCCCCTAAACTCTAAGCAAAATAGTCTAAGTTTGATAGAATCATCATCAATTTCATTTCTGTCAAAGTAGTCATTCATTTTATCCACATGTTGTGATGCAGATTGTAGTATTACCGGCATCATACAATGGTATTTTGGAGTGATAGTCCCTGTGGAAGATTGACCAGGGGTACAGGGGAAGGACTAAGGGGCATACCATGTTGCCATGATAGGAGGTGGGGGTGGATTTACAAAGAGGTGGATTAACAAGAGGAAAGTGGGTCGGAATGAAGTGGTTTGGACAAGTGAATGTAGGATGAACGGATGTGGATGGACCGAGAATATGATTGTTGAGTCGATCTTGGATGAGAGACACCTAAAATTGTAAAGGAAATGCAGATCGGTGGTGTTGTTTCTCTACTACCATGATTTTCACTTGTTTCTAGTGATGAAAGTGAAATACTCGAGTCTATATGAATCTATATCATCAAGTGACCTAGCTCTAAATGGATTTATTAAGTCAGACTTGTGATTGTTGTGAAATTTCACAAGATTTTCGAGAACGAAATTAGCTCTCAAGGGTGATCAAAACAGCTTGAAAATTTTATCTTAGGAGACTTCCTAAGGATAATTTCCCGGGTTATCAACTATCTTAGATGGGTTCGGGTCAGGGATAGGCTCTAGTATGAATCTTTCTCAGGAGCCACTATGCGGTGTTTTTGAGACCCTACCAAACAAGAAAAGTTCAACCAGATATGATAATATTTAAGAGGGTTAGCTGATCTTAAAACAGAAAAAATTTAATTCTAAATTCCTTTAATTGAATTTGAGATGATGTTATAATGATAAGGGTTCCTCCTAGTGGAGTCTTAAGGTCTGTTTAGGATCGTGGAGTTGCCGAGTGGAAGTTTTTTAGCTCTTTTGTAGGTAAAAGGTTTTATGGTCCACCACCATGTTTATTAAATACCAATCGAAAATATTTTTGGGTTTTTTTCAAGGTTATTTTTTCAAAGTCCTATTGGGTTCTTAAGAGTGTCCTAAATATGTTTCAAAAACTTAGCTACGGTTATGAGACAAAGACGATGCTGCTCTTATGTCTAAGCTACCTGATCTTTCAAGGTTAGATAAACTCTTATGAGAATCCTAAGGTTTGCTAGTTTGTCACCGATTCAAACAAGTTTTACCATGATTACCATGTAGTTTGGTAGTGCTTGAAAAAGGGATGCTTTTACTCACTTCACAATGTTCTTGAATGAAGGTTTTCCGAGGTCTTAAGGTGTACCTAGGTTACAAAAACACTCAAAATTCCCCAACGGGAGTCACCCGAAGATGTTAGTTCTCCTTGTAATTTGCAAGATTGGACAAATTCAAAGCGAAGAGAGAACATTATTTCAACCACTTTGGGATTCTAGGATCTACCCCTCCCGAATCCGGAGAGGGATCTCTCCATAAAGTGCAAAGATTGATTTATCTGAGGCTTTTATGGGTAATGATATTAGGCTAGTTATTAAGAACAAGGGTTTTGGTTTGTTTTGGATGGTTGAGCATGATTATTATTTGGGTGGAAAGTCCTAAAATGAAAAGAGTTTCAAAGGTGTGAAGTTTGCAAGTAATCGTAACAAGCTTTGGCTAAGATAGATATAACAGTTTGGTTTTTAGTCCATTGGGCTATGGAGTCATAAAAGGGGTTTAATTGTGCAACAATTTCAAGAGTGGTCCAAGGGGCAAGTCATCTATATCACAAGATCTTTGAGATTAAATGATGGAATGGAAAACAAATAAAAGTGTTGGAGGGGTGGAAACTGATAATAATTTCAACTAGGATTTATAGTCTATCCAAACAAGAAAAAGCCTTTAAGTAACTTGTTTAAAACCAACCAAAGGGACGGGGCTCACCATAGACCTATTTGGACAAGCTCGTATTAAAGCCAAACTCACAGACAAAACAATCCAAGTAATCCACATAATTACCTTTTCAGAAAGGGTATGAAAACAGATAAGAGAAAACAAAGTGTAACCTAAGATCAGATAAGATACTTTTAAATCTAGTCTGCTTTCGACAAACACTTAGGGAAACTTTAATAACTACCTTTGGAGAATAGAAGCTAGAAAACAAGGCACACCATCACTTTTTCTAGTCTAACTTTAATAAGCAAAATAATGAAAATCACATTCAAGAAAAACGTTTAGTTTGGGCAAACGATAGGACGAGGGAACGCTGACATTCCTAATCACGTTTAGGCTGTATTGAATCATTCTTAAAATAAAACAATTTGGAGGAAAACATTGAGATAAAGCTTATCGGTCGGAGAAGGGTACTATAAACGATAAATCCTAACTCTATGCTTGTTGTTCTTTATCAGAGAACATGGACAAAATGGCATACATGAAAGCAAATAACAAAACAGAAAAGAAAGCACTTCACCGGTGACATAGACCAGGGATCCCAAGAAATCAACTTGTATATTGAAGTCAATCCAGTTACATTCTTTAAGTCCAATGTTTCGATTCAGCAATCATCTTCTCTTCTTAGCCTAACTTATTTAATCACAAACAGAGCTTCAAGAGCCTCTGAACACTATTTACATGTAGAAAGTTTCCTGAGCACAAGTATATTTCAAAGTTTTGCAACCAACCCTTTACAATGAGCTCCCTCAATAATATTTTATAGAGAGAATGAGGAGGTCAAAAAAGAGAAAAGATCTATGGGTTCAATTAATATGTTTTAATGCTTCTCGACCTTTGAGGGCTCAATGGAGAAGTTTTTACGAGATATTTTCTGTATTAATTGGCTTTACATTAAGTATTTAAGCTCGGTGGGATGATTTTGTTGACTTTGAGGCTCTGTGTCATCTCTGTGTAACTCCAGCGAGATATTTTGCAATATGTTCTTCGGCTTTGAATTAAGCATTTCATTTCGTTGTGAGGCAAATATCTCTGCATTGCGTCATACTGGCTCTCATTTGAATGTCTGTGAGGCCACGGTGGCAATATGGTAGCCGAGAGGAATCAATTTTGCCTACGATGTGGCGGTAGGAGGCATCCTCTCGTCGATAAATATTCTTGATTTGCCTTTAACTTTGTTTAATTTAGTGGATTAGGCTTTTGATTTTCGATCTTAGCCGTAATCCATTAAAGCTGTGGAATTAATTTTTAATCTTATCGTTCTGCCGTGGCTAGGTCTTTGACAACGATACTCTTTGATTTGTTTTAATTCTCTGTGTCTTTTTGTAATAAGTGCCACGGAGAGGGTTGATATGGCATCGTGCTCATGATGCACTAATGAAACGTGATGTAGAACCACTGCGGAATGATTTTTTTCTTTATGTATAAAGGCGTGGGGGATTTTCATCCCCGACCTTTGGTTTTCCTTTAATATAATGGAAAAAACCATCAAAACCTCGCAAAATACCCAAAAAAATGTTATAAAATCTTGCATATTTAAGGTTTGAATTGCTTCGAGGTTGCGTGTTAGGTCACGGTCAGTTGGATGAAAGCATCCAACGATGGAGATGTGCTATGAGGGTCGGGATAGAAGGTGGTTGGAAGAATGGCGTAGAGGATTGAGTCGAGCCGTAGATCCATTTTGATCAACGATCAAGACAAATTGGGGAAAAATTAATGTGAAGGGGTCACATATACTATGTAAATGGCGAGAAAATGTGAAAAAAATACAAAAGAAAAGGGAAAAAATCACTTTGGTGGAAGAAATCTATTTGAAATGAAACTTGGGGTTTCACAAATGATCGATGATCCGTTAGATCGAGATTTGGCCACGAGGTCAATGGCGGAGATCGCTCGTTGAAAACCTTTGGATTATGACAGGAGGGCGATAGTGTAATGAGAGGTTGAACACGAGCCTTTGATGCGCAGAGATCAACGGCGGGGAGCGCACGCGATACAATATAAAAGAAAATGAGGAAAGTGGTTTCGAAGGGAAAAATAGTTGATTTCACGTGGTGATAAGGCGGGTAGGTGGTATTGTCTTTTCGAATGCGATATGCATCCCCGCCCAACACGTGGCATCGGACACAACTTATATCACGTGATTTTGGGGAATTAACGCATCGTAGCTTAAAGTTATGTGATATGGAACGCTAGCGCGTTAGATACGGAGCCTCGAATCAAATGGTGGGGAGCAAGCGTGATATTGATAAGATGCGTGGGCGGAACGAGGTGGGGATAGAGAAAGGCGGTTTAATGATGAGCGTTAGATCTAATTTTGGATGGCGGAGATCGGATCTAGAGGGAGGTGGGACCCATAGGGGTCGGGCTTGTCGGGGTGTGATATGGGTCGTTGGATGGAACAAATCAACGGCTCGGTATGTGATACGTGCGTTAAGTGAAAATAATACAAAGGCGGAGAATGGGTTAGTAAGGGTCGTTTGATCTACGAGAGATCAACGGGCGGGAGAGTTGGCCAAAAAAAATTATGAAGCGAGGTGCGTGAATTTAACCAAAGTCGGGAGATGTAATACGGGCCACGATCCGTCTGGACACGTGGATGGCCGAGATGCAATCGGAGCTTCGTGATCGGCGGGGCAATGGACGGGGGAGGGCGCCGAAGCGATTAGCTGTGGGTCGTCGATGCGCGGATCGGATCAATGGCGGAGAACTCATCGGGGAATCGCCAATCGGAGACGGTGAAAAAATATTAACGTGCCCAATGAGATTTTCAGAGTGCGAGATTGCGTGGGCCATCGGATTGGTCCAAGATCAATGGCGGAGATAGACTCCCTAACCAATGAACGAGCGAGACCACATTATAATATATAAAACCAAAATTTTAATGAAAAACAAAGTTTTTTATGGTGTTAGGCGAGGTTATTTATAAGGATTGGTGCCCGGTTGCGGGGCCCTGGATATATGGAAAAAGAAAAGGCCCGAGGCTTATATGTATAAGGGCCAATCACATCGGAATTTTGGTGCGGGTATTTCAATCTACCCATTTGGAATTTCTCTGGATGCGAGATCGCGTGGATCGTTGATCGCCTTTTTTAAGATCAATGGTGTTTATTAATAAAAAAGAATGCTGCCGGCGTGCGTTTAGTTAAAAAACTTAGGAAAAATGGGTTTTATGAATATACAAAGGGAAAACGTGATCGGGAATGGTTTATAGACAAATTTTAGGACCCGATTGCGAGGTTACGAGGTTATATGGTAAAGCGATGGGATCGGGGCTTATATATAATGGAGCCAATCGACATCGCGGAGGTTTATGAAACAAAAAGTGTTGCCCTCATGGCAAATACTGCGATGCGATAAGCGCTTTCGGCTTTTAACTCTTGGTATTTCCACAGAAAACAAGGGATCGGGATTTATGTATAAGAGGGCCAATCGCATCGGAATTTTTTATAAAGGCCAAAAGACTTGCGTTCTTCATTTGTTTCCGATGCGATAAGCGGCGAAAGGGTTTAGCGCTTGGTTCTAGCGCCGGGGCATGTGTGGGGAAGTGGTTTGGACTTAGCCCAAAGGGGCTTAATCCCATAGGGGCTAACATGTCGCACGATATTCTTCCATACGGACCATCCTTGCTCTCTCGGTGCGGATGGGTTGGCACATTCATCGGATGGATGTGAAGACTACATTCCTTAATGGGATCATTGAGGAAGAGGTGTACATTGATCGAAGCTGAAGGATTTGAGATCTTCGGCAGCGAGTCGCATGTGTGCAGGTCTCAAAAGAGCGATGTATGGGGCTCAAACAAGCACCCCATGCTTGGTACACTCGGATCGACGACTATTTCATCGGACTTAGCTTCACCAAGAGTGAGGCGGATGCAAACTGTACTGCAGATTGTGGTTGGAGGGTAAGCTTTTGATCATTGTACTTTATGTTGATGATCTAATACTAACGAGGTGATGAGCGATTTGATACACTCATGCAAGGTAGATCTTGCAAAGGAGTTTGAGATGAAGGATTTGGGCCTCCTTCATTATTTCCTTGGATTGGAAATAGTAGACGGGGAAGGTGAATTGTTTGTGTCTCAAGGCAAGTATGCCAGGGAGATACTGGAGAAGTTTCACATGCAAAGGTCGCAAGCCTATCGACACTCCTCTTCCAGGAAATTGGAAGAAAGAGGATGCTACATCGGCGAGAGGTAGTGGATGCCATCGTTTATCGACAGTTTGGTGGGTTCGCTCATGTATTTAGTCAATACAAGACCGGACATATGCTATGCGGTGAACCAACTTTCACAAGCGATGGTTAAGCCTACCAAGCTCTTTTGGAAGGTAGGGCAAGCATGTCCTGAGATATCTCAAAGGGCACATCCGAGTATGGTTTATGAGTACGAGACGGACGGATGAGGTGAAGTTGCATGGCTTCACGGATGCGGTTGGGCAGGGAAGCCCAACAGACAGAAAGAGCACATCGGGGAGGGATTTTTCAATATCGGATCTACGACAATTTCTTGGTACAAGAGAAACAAAGATCCGTGGCACTCGGTTCAACGGAAGCAGAATACATGGCGGCAAGTTTAGCCGCATGTGAGGCTATCTGGATGAGGAAGATTTCGGTTGGTTTGTTCGGTTCACATTTAGATCCCACGGTGATTCATTGTGATAATCGAGTTTGCATTAAACTCTCGGTTAATCTGTGTTTCATGATAGATCTAAACATATTGATATCGAGTATCATCATATCGAAGATTGTTGTGCGGCGGAAGATCATGTTGCTTCGAGTACATTCCCACGGAGGATCGGGATGCGGATATTCGCATGAAGGCGCTCACTAGGAGAAAATTCGAATACCATAGAGAGCAGGATCGGGGTGAAGGATAATCCCTATCTTGTTTGAGAGGGAGTGTTGAGATTCAACAAGATGATGAGCTTAGTGAAAAGAGTCGCCTTCACTAAGTGGGCCCGCGAAAGCTATTTTTTGGCGCAAGTCTATTTTTAGACTATGTCTATTTTTAGACATGATGATCATATTTCGAAGTTGCAGGGATGCTATTTGTGGATGGTTGATCAAGTTGGAAAAAATAGATGAAATTCTATTTTTTAGAATATTGGGCGAAGTATATTTATAGATCGTCAATCTAAAAATAGATGCATGTCGATTATTATTAGCTCTTAATAATAATCGGACTCTAAACAACAACTTATTCTCTTGGAGCACTTCGATTCAATGCATAGATGTGGCACGACAGTCGACAGAAGGAATTACGCTATTCCTAAGGGTTTACTGGAGCTAATGCATGGAGGACTCGGTTAGAACTCAAGTGGCAGAGTTATGACATAGTTGGAAGAAGTAGTTATGGAGTTGTATTCAGTTTAACTCGCTTAGACTCGGTTGAGCTAGTTGTATCTAGTCTAGCCGATTGATACACTAGTGAGAGTGGAGTGAATTAATTATTTAATTAATTCATAAATAATAACTCATTAATCAACTGAAGAATACATCGATTAACTACGAGTGCATGGTAGTTTCGGTGGAGACCAGTGGAGAGATAGGTGAAAGGGCAAGATAGACTATTTGTTGTGACTATAGTGATGCATTGATTGCATCACACACTCGGTGGAGATGCCAATGAGGATTGCGCGATCAAGGATGGAGTAATTCGAATTCATTCGAGCTATTCTTCAGCGAGAGATTGCGCGGTAGAGCGAGGCTAGCAGTGTGGCAAAGATCGGTGCATGGATTTGCAAGATTAGGCCTTTATTAGTGTATGACGATTGTACTGTATCGAGAGCTTGTGATAAGCTTTGCATGTTTGTATGAGATTTGTCATATGATCTCCATGTTACATAATATATAGTTGGGGTTTTTCAGCTTCGAGGCTTTCCCGGTTAAAAACTGTGTTATGTGCGATTGATAATTTTTGTTTATGCTTCACATGTGTGTGCAATTAATTTTTTCCGCAAAAGATTAACAAGTGGAATAGATTCAGTATCTTGCATAAAGTTAAATAGTGTGAGATCAGGTGGATCTTGGACATATGCATGCTTAGTGCATATAATTTCTACGATGTTGTTGGTGATTTACACTGCTCCATCCTGAATCTTTCTAGCGGACTTCTAGCATACTTCCCTTGAGTAAGAAAAGTGCTGTCGAGAATCTTTCCATACTTCGGGACCCAAACAATAATGGAGATTTTTGAGATCTTTCATTTCAAATACTTGTGATATCTGCCGTTTGATTTCTTTGATCGAGTATACGCATTCCCTGTTATAATCATATCATCCACATATAAAGAAATCAAAGTAATTTGCCTTTGTTTATTATACTGTGGTATACTGATTTGGATCATTCAAGCTCTTATGAAAACCATGCTTGTAAGAAGAATAGAATCGATCTTCTCATACCACGAATGGGGTGCTTGTTTTAAACCATATAATGCCTTTTTCAATCTATAAACAAGATTTTCCTGCCCCCTTTTTAATAAACCCTTCGAGCTGAACTAAATAAATATATTCTTTCAAATCACCATTCGAAATACGGACTTAACATCTAACTAGTGTAGCTTCCACTTGTATTTTGTAGCTAAAGATATTAGCATTCTAATGGTATTTAATTTCGCTACTGGGAGCAAAGGTTTCATCGAAATCTATTCCCTCTTGTTGTGAATAACCCTTTTCTCCCGAGTATAGCTTTAAGCTTTTCTGTACTCCTATACGCATTCACTTTAGGTTTATACAACCACTTACAACCTATGGGTGTTTTTCCTTCGAGTAATTCAACTAAATCCCAAGTATGGTTTCTAGTAATTGATTCAATTTCTTCATTCATTGCGGCCCTCCATGCATCAGATTGACTTGCTTCTTTATAATTTATGGGTTCTACAATGTTTAAAAATACTTTTCATTAAAGCATAGTCTTTCATCTAAGATTTGGTAATTGAGTCTTCCTACGGTTCCTCGGTAGGGGACTTACCTCAAATATCGGCTAGCGGACTTATATGGGCTTGCCTTATTGACTACATCACCTATTTCTTCTTCTTCTTTCTGCTCCTGCTCTGATTATCCCCCGTTGTCTTCTTCCATCACTAATGGAATGTGCCATTCATCATTACTGTCATCATTTTCCTTCCTCAAACTTGTTCATGAAATATCACATCTCGACTTGCAAATATTTTATGAGTCTCGAGATTAAATAACTTGTATGCTTTAAACTCGGTGCCATATCCTACAAAGATACATTTCATGGCTTTAGGATCTAACTTCTTTCTATCCACGTTGGGTATATGAGCAAAAGCTTTTTGACCCAAATACTCTTAAATGACTTACTCGCTAGTTTGAATCCATATAATGCTTCAAAAGGGGTTTTGAAGCCACGACATTATAGTAAGGACTCCTATTATTTAGATAAACAACGGTTTTTGATGGCTTCCACCCAGAAACCATTTGATAGACCCTTACTTGAAGCATACTCCTTGCACACTCCACAAGAGTTTGTTCTTTCGTTCGCCTCACTCCATTACTGCCGTGGTGTATGAGGCACTGTAAATCGTTGAAAAATCCCATGATATACTGCAAAAATTCATGAACTCTCTAACTTGTATTCTCCCCCTTGATGCGAGCGGGAGAATTTTTTATACATTTTCTTGTCTACTTTTCCACCAAAGTTTTAAATTCTTCAAAACATTGAAAGGTACGAATCCTTTTTACTCAAAAAATATATCCAAAAGAGAATCTAGTGTAATCATCGATGCGATGAAGAAAATAATATGCACCACCTAGCGACCTAGTACGCATAGGTGTGCATATATCTGTATGCACCGACTCTAGAATATCTCTTTCCTTTCTATTAAAATGCGGAGGAAATTCTTCTCTATGCATTTTCCCTAATGCACATCCATCACAATCTAGCGAACACTATGGAAAACGAGAGTCCATTGACCATACCTTTTCTGCTGAAGTAACATGAGGTCTTGTAAATTAAGATGACCGAATCTACGATGTACGAGAGTTTTTAGTCTGTCAATCTTGTTGCAACCATGGCTTTGCTGTGGCATGTTTTTTCACATCTAATACGTACAAGCTCCCCCACATGCACCCCTAATGCATTTCGATTCCATTTTGCTATCCTTTATGACACGGTGGGTCTTGAAGAATTCAACTAGCATATCTGATCAATTATCATAGATACGAGAGATCAATTTTTTCCTAATCCCGAGCACATACAATACATTCTTAAGGTGTTCGATGTCTTTGCTAGGTAACTTTACTCGGAATATCACAGTACCCTTGGATCTCATATCTCTAGTCATCTCCTAAATAAATTTTAGATCCACATGAAGTTTCTTCAAGAAATTCAAACCATTCTTTCTTACACGTCATATGTGAGGATGTGCCGGAATCGACATGCCATAAGTCGTCCTCATCTTTCCCTTAGAAGCTTTGAAAAGAGCACAATCGAGTAGTAAATAGTCGAGGTTCATGACTATGGTCTTCATATTCATCGACAAAGTATCATTTGTGCTTTCTCTGTCTTATTCCTTTCTTCGTCCGTCTGCCTCTTATAATAGTCCCTAATTTGGTGGCCAATTTTCCCACGGTAAAAACATTTATTGTTTGAAAAATTGTTTGTGAACATACCTCTAAATGGTCTCTTCGAAACGTGCTACCTCTCTCTCTGTTGTTACTTGTGCTGCTTCCCTCTAAATTGTCGCCTCTTCGCCATCGGAAGCAAGATCATCACTATGTAGTTTTAAATTCTGCCGCCGCTCTTCTTCTTGTAGC
This sequence comes from Pinus albicaulis, assembly GCA_034641835.2. Lineage (NCBI taxonomy): Eukaryota > Viridiplantae > Streptophyta > Pinopsida > Pinales > Pinaceae > Pinus > Pinus albicaulis. The sequence goes on from CM076571.1 coordinate 565,150,068, forward strand.
AAGATTCTGTCAATTCTTAAAATGTGGGGGTTTCTCCCTCTACTCGATCACTTGTGATGAGAATTGATATTCATCCTTCATTCCATTCAATGTAATTGTGACTAGATCGGAATCAAACACCTTCTCTCCGATGTCTCCCAGCTCATGTCCTTTAGGTCTTTAACCCTCGCGATGAATCCAATGGCAAATTCATTATCCTCCCATCCTCATCGCAAACAACTTGCCTTTGAGATACAATATGCGATTTTTATTTTGTGTACGGTATAAATTCTTAATCGTCATCCAAATATCGGTGGACGATTTTTCATCTCTAATATGTGGGATAATATTGTCCTTAACGGGACATCTTTAATATAAATTTTGCTTTGTTTTCCCTTTTATCCCAGTCTTGTTCTCGTTGTCGAACTCGGTCTACTGCTCATCGCCTATGACAATCAACCACGCATTTGCTCCCTCAAGCGATGTCTCATGGCTTGAGCTTCCAATTGGTAAAATTAGACCCATCAAGTTTGCCGGACTCGTTGAGATATGATTCTGTGCTATTATACATAACGAGCGATAAGCTTTTTAGATCCTCTGAGAATAATTCTAACCAACTGAATAATTACAAGCTACACTAACATAAATTCAATACATACCGGATCCACGATTACGATATGCCACCAACTCTGGTCCGATCTCATGATTCACCACCACCGAGCGGATTGCATGCGTGTGAACCTCCAACAAATGTGTACTGCGAGACTCAAATCCACCACCACTAGGCAAATCGCATGTGTAGCACCTCAAAAAATGTGCACTGCCTCCGATCTACCACCACGGGCAAATCCGCAACTCCCGATCTACCACCACGGGAAAATGCAGTAACTCCGATCTACCACCACGGGAAAATCCTCGACTCCGATCTACGACCACCGGGAAAATGCGCAACTACTGATCTACCACCACGAGCAAATCCTCAACTCCGATCTACCACCACGGAAAATCGTGAAATCAGATCTACCACCACACGGGCAAATACGTAACTCGATCTACCACCATGGGCAAATTTTTAACTCCGATCTACCACCACCGGGTAAATCTTGTATTGCGAAAACCTCCAAAGAGAGATTGGCGCTTTCCCGAGGAAAAAATCTGCGCCCCAGAATAAAATCCATGTGAGCGACCAAATTGGCGCGGTATAGGCTTAAAAACGGACGTGCCAATCGTGTGTTACGGCGTGATGGCACGGGTATGGACTCCAGTGAGTCACGCTAATTGCGTGTTTCGGCGCGACTGCCGGCGGAAAAGTGCGCCAAACCTCTTTTCTCGGAGATTAATCAATCGTCCAGGACTCGTGAGCACAACACTCTGTGTACACCATAGCCACGAAGGCTCTATAGCTAGTAAGGCTCTCAAAAAAACAAATTAGGCTCACCCAACACTGAGCTACGATACAGATAAAAAGCTGAACTGAATAGAGTTGCGGCTCACAGTGAGTGCGCACACAGAGGCTACACTCAAACGGAGAGTACACTCATCATTCATTAATGGAATGATACAACTATAAGTACATCACAAAGAATCGGGGAGTTGTAAACAAACTCCTATATCCTAGGAACTAATCCTAACTTAAGGAGCTACGTTATAACAATGTAATCATTTCTCCATTAATATACAAATAATATTAATTATTTCCAACTATCAATTTAATTTGATTTTCGAATATTATCAAAATTTAAAATCAAATTAATTTCACCCTAAAAAAATTAAAATTTTCATTAATTTTTCAAAACATTCTGAAAATCTTGAATAATTAATTTCAGTCTGAGTATAGATACATGTTACGCTGAGTGCAACATGCTTGCCTATATTAAAGTTAGTTTAACGTAATCTTTTGGTGGGGAGGAATATCGGCTTTAGCTTTTTTTCATGATATGAACATGCAAATATGTTCGCTAGAATTGTATGGAGTTGTCTTTGGTGCGACTTTTTGGAGTTTCGAGTGTTGGAATACGGTGAAAAAAATTTGAACTAAAATCTTGGTTTGTTATTTAAAATAGTTTTTTGACTTTATATATGGATTCAACACTCTCAAAAATCCCTAGGACACTTTGATTGTGCAAAGCTAACAATCAAACTTCTTTTTTCAATAAATTCCTGCCAAATTTTTAAAAAAATTACAATGAAAAAAAACCACCATAAAAACCTTTAAAAAATGCGCACTAAAGCTATCGAAATTGTGCATATATAACATGCAAACATGTCACGCCACAATTGCAAGTAACATGTTTGCCTATATTAATGTTAGTTAACCTAATCCTTAGGCGGGAGGAATATGCGACTTTGTAGCTCTAACTTCTATACATTTCGTTTATAGAAAAATGTGCTTTAATAGTTTTTTAAAGATGTACTTTTTGTCGTGGGCATATGCCAAAGTTATTGTTTTGAAGAAAGATAAATAATAGTATACGTCAAAATTCGAACAAACGCATGATGATGAGCGTGCTTACAATTTATAGGCATTGAAATTTGAAAAAGGCGTTGCAAATCATACATTTTAAAAAGATTGGATCCCAATTTAGTTCTAAATTCACGAGCTAACTTCCTATCTACAAAAGTGGATTCCAATTTAGTTACGAAATCATAGAGCTAACTTCCTATCAAATTTTAATTTATTGGTATCTCTGACCAGGTGAGAGGAACACATCCAATGTAATCGAGAGTAAGAAATCCGTAATACGGAGAGAATCTCCCTCTCTCTCCCTCTCTCTCTCACTCCACTTTTTCTCTTTGTATGAATTTATTTCTTCCCTACCTCTCTCCCCTTGAAATCATCTCCTTTTTCTCTCTCTCCTCCTCTCTCTCCCTCCCTCTACCCTCCTCTCTCTCAAGTCATCTCTCTCCCTTTCTCTCCCTTCTCACTTTCTCTCTCTCTCTCCCCCTCCAACCCTATCACTATCTACCTCCCTCTCTCCTCTCTCTCATTTCTCCATCTCTCTCATCTTCGTTTCTCCATATCTCTCTCTTACCCTTCCCTCCCTCTCTCTCTCTTCATTCCTCCTCTCCCCTCTCCTTTAGTTTATCTCCTTAAATTCAAGCGATCAAATAGGATTAGAAATCACCATCTACACTGAAATAAATGCATATAGTGCAAGAATTATTCTTCCCTCTCTCCCCCCTCCAGGGAAAATTTAAGGGGCTAATATTCGTAGGTGGGCTAATTTTCCATGCTTTTTTCTAAAAAAATGATTCGTTAATTTCCATTTTTTTCAAAAACTAATTCGCCCAAATTTTATATTATAAAATTATTTTACCTTAAAAATCACAAAATTTTATATAGAGACCAGTATAAAATTATTATAAATTTGAATACTCTTACAAAAAATATTGTCAAGCATTTTATATATTGCATATGATGGACTACAAGATTCACTAAGGTTTTCTAAACTTCAAGATAAATTTCCATCCTTCAAATTTTTCCTTGCCCCCCTCCATCTATATCTGTATCTCCCTCCATCTCTCCTTCTTTGTCTCTCTATCTAACCCCACTCCTCAAACACACATGCTTTCTCTCTCCATATATATCTATCTCTCCCTCTCTCTATCTCTTTCTTCTTCCCTCTCTTCACCTATCATCTATATATCTATCTCTATTTGTCTATCTATATCACACCCAATACATACACACTCTTTATCCATATTTACCTATCTCTCCCTCCCTACTCCTCTATGTTGACACCTAATCCTAAGGGATTGGGTGAGATTGTATATTATTGTAATTTAGTAAATAAGGATGGCCAAGAGATATTGGGAAGTGAATCCCAATAGTCTCACCTCCATGTATAAGTACACACACATCTCCATCTAATGCATCTTTAGTTTTTGCGGAGTTACCTCCCGGCACGACATGGTATCGAGCCCGAGTCCATTTTTTTGGCATTCCTCGCCCTTGGTGTAATTCCCTCCTATCTATGTGTCTGCATTTTTTGCAGATTGTCACTTTCGTGCATTCTAGATTTTTACTGCTCTCGCTACATTCAAAACTTTTTGTTGCATGCAGCTTCTCCTAGAATACCTGCCTCTCTGCCTCTGCTCCTTCGGCCATTCTGGAATATTTTTTCATTCTATTTTTTAGCAAATTCTTCTATCAATTTTTGCACACAATTGTGCAAAATATTCTCCAAAATTTTCTTGACAATCACTTCCCTAGCATCTCACTCCCCTCACGCTACCTCTTGCTCCTCACAATCACTCATTCCCTTGCCTCACGTCTCCTCTCCCCGAGCCATTCGCTCACAGCCGCGCACGCGCTCTCCCCAAACACTCGTACACCCCCTCGCATGCACCCTCTCGGAGCTCCTCACCCCTCCCTCACACCGCACCCCCAGTCCCACTCTCCCCACCCCCTCTCGGCGTCCCCCCACACACCCGCTCACCCCCGTTCTCCCCTCCCTCGTCACTCCTCTCCCTGTCATCCCCCATTTCTCCTCCCTTCACTTGCATTCCCCCATTCTCGCTCACTCACTCCTCGTTCCTCCTAACCCATCGTTCCCCCTCAATCACACACACCCCTTCCCCCTCACCTCTACCCACTCACCTCACCTCCCTCGGCCCTCCCCTCTCCCTCCCCCCCCCCTCGGCCCTTGGCCCTGCCCCTCCCGTCCCCTCCCTCTCGGCCCTCCCCTCGCCTCGGCACGCGCCCCCTCCCTACGTAATAACAATCCGCACTCCCACATAATTTTTTACGGAAAATAACACTGCGTAAAATTTTTTCTACGTAAAAATACCCCTCCCCACCCAGAAAATGCCTCCCCTAGTAAATACCTCCCCCGAAAAAATACCTCCCCCAAAATAAACCCTCCCTCGAGATAATACCTATCCCCCAAATTTTTTTACAAAAAAATATATATATTTTTTTACGCGAATTTAAACCAGAATTGATACTGTGATAACAAAGTGATTTTCTTTTTCTTCAAAAGAATGCATTCTCTCATATCCATTGTGGGAGTTGTTCTCTACGATAAGAGAAACGATCCTGAATGGTCTTGAAAAATCAAGAACACTCTCATTTTTAATGATCTGTGGAGAGGAATTTGTGAAGGAGAAGGAGACCATCCACCAACAAAGCCTACTTCAGACAAGGAGATCGCCATTTGGGAAAACAATAACTACAAGGAATATGACTTGATTACAGCATCCGTAAATGAAGAGGTGAGTTTCCATATTACACCATTTTCAAATGCCTATGAAGCCTTGAGAAAACTAAAATAACTCTACAACTCACATTTAGAACTTGAAATTGTTCAATTAATGATTAAGTTGTTCAACCTTGAATTGAAAAATGATGACCCTCTTGCTTTAACTTTGGAAGTAAGATCTATCATGCATGACATTAAGAATAGTGGTGCCGAAATTGACATACCTCTCATAGCATATTTTAAGGCATTGTATCCCACTTACTCACATTATCTTGAGTCATTGCAAGCAAGTGGAAACCTCATGTAAATCACCTTTAATTCCATTGAGAAAGAAATTTTGTAGAAAGAGAGAAGGCTTTTGGAAAGATGACAACACCTCTGTATTTCTGAAAGAGGGTTGTATGTTTTGCACATAGAGAAAAGAGTCATGCTCAAGATTTTTGGAGAGGAAGAGGTGGCCGAAGAGGAAGAGGAAGAAGAAATTTTAGAGGAAGGTGTAGACAAACTCAAAGTGAAAAAATATGATCTTTCATTGCATACGCTGCATTAAATACTAGCATGATGCATCTACATGTAAAGTTGCCTTGGGATAAAATTGAGCGGCAAAGAAATCAAGAAAAAGATAAAACTCATGACAGAGACAAAGGTAAAGCACCTGAATCCGCTCATTATGTTGTAGCACATTGTAATAATGGAGTAACTGAAGACTTTTTTTATGTTTCATTTACTTCTTAGAGAAATGATTGGTTGCTAGATTCAAGAGCAACATGTCACATGACATTCGGAAAATATTTTTTGAAGAATTCTTGACAAATTTTATGGACCAATATAGCGAGTATACTTCGAAGATAAATCCAAACTCAAGCCATCATGGCTTGGCACAAACCGAGCTTAAGTTTGCCTAGTCTTCACAGATCGTCTTCTAGTACATGAGGTTCAATACCTCCCTCGATTGAGGAGAAAATTGTTGTCCTTGGTCCACATTTGCCGGCAAGGACACTCCATTCACATGTTTGATGGCAAGTTTGAGGTCGAGAAAAGCATCGAAATCGCTCGAGTTTTCATGGAGGGAATAGAAGAAGGAAGACTCACGAAGTGCACAAGGTTCCTATGCTCATGCACAAAAATTTGCATTAAATACACATCATGATGAAGGTACATTCCCATCAAGTCTTTTATGGCATGCTATATTTGGACACTTTAACTATGAAAGACCCTCAATTGTTGAAGAAAAAATCGTGTTCTTGGACTGCCTACAATTCCTAGGAAACTTAAGCAATGTGATGCTTGTATTCCCGGGAAAGCATAGCAAACAACCATTTCATGATTCACATTCTAGAGCACATAGAAAACTTGAGCTTATTCATTCATATTTATGTGGCCCTATGCCTGTTGCTTCTGCAAATGGAAATAAATATATGATGTCATTTATTGATGATGACACCAAAATGTGTTGGATTTACTTATTGAAGAAAAAATCTGATGCTTTTCAAACATTCAAGAATTTTCATGCATGGATTGAAAATGATGAAAAAACTCATATTGGCTCTTTGTGCACTGATAATGGAAAATAATACACTTCAAACTAGTTTCAAAACTATATTTGTCAACATGGGATCAAACATCAAACAACTATGCCCTATAATCCCAAACATAATGGTGTAGCCGAACGAATGAACAGGACAATTTTAAATATGGTTTGCTCCATGATGTTTTTTAAGAATGTAAAATTGATGTTTTGGGCTGATGCAGCTCTATGTGTTGTATACATAAAGAATATGTGTCCTTCAAATTCAATCAGAAACAAAAACTCCTTGTGAAATGTGGCATGGCCACATTCCTTCGATAAAGCATTTCGAGGTCTTTGGTTCCACCTGTTATTCTTTGATACCTAAGGTACAAAGGAATAAAATCGGTGCTAGAATTCAAAAATGTATCTTTTTGGGGTATTCCAATACCTCTAAAGGATATCGTCTCTATGATGAAGTCAATATGAAGTTTGTAGTAGCAAGAGATGTCATATTCCTCGAATCTTCCAAGATTAACATTGTTGTTGAGCAACAACTTGATCGCCTGGATAGATTCACTCATGCAAAGTATTTTCAAGAATTTGATAATCAGATTCCACTTCTTGAAGGGGGATTCCTATACTAAATCAATTTGTGGAATCATTTTCTGAAGCACTCTCTCCCCCACATGAAGAACCAACCACGGATGACACCTTGAATAATGTGATTGAAAGAACTAAGAGATTGAATCTTGATTCAATTCCAACTCAGTCAAATGAGGATCCTGAACCATCTTAGAAAGGTCCCCCAAAATGGTTGACAAAGACAATAGAAAACGTTCGTCGAAACACAGGAACAAGAAGTTCCACCAGACAAAACGGAGTTGACATAGATAATTCTGATTCAACTATTCATATGGATATTGCTTATAACTATGAATTGAATTTGACTACATATCATGAACCATATTCCTTCAAAGAATCCACTTCTCATGTTGAATGGAATGAAGCAATGCAAAAGGAGTATGATGCCTTGATAAAGAATGGCACTTGGAAGCTGGTTGACCCTCCTTTGGAAACCAAACCAATTGGCTGCAAGTGGGTCTACAAGAAATATTACAAAGCTGATGGCTCACTTGACAAGCACAAATCCAGGCTTGGGGAAAAATATTTTGCACAGAAAGAAGCGGTCAATTATGAAGAAACTTTTTCCCCCACAGCAAAATGGGCCACCATCCAGACACTCTTTGCCCTAGCAGCGTAGAAGGGATGGAAAGTCCATCAAATGGATGTAAAAACCACCTTTTTGAATGGATATCTAAAGGATAAAGTTTTTATGTCCTAGCCAGAAGGATTTTTTGTGAAGGGCCAAGAACACAAAGTATGCAAACTTATAAAATCATTGTATGGCCTCAAGCAAGCACTGCGAGCCTGGTATGAGAAATTAACTGAGCATCTTCTGAAACTTGACTTCAAACATTTTGACCTTGATGATGCAACTTGGTTTGTTAAGAAAGTTGTAAAAACAATTGTATATCTTGTGGTGTATGTAGATGATCTTTTGATGACGAGGGAACAATGAGAGTTATATTTGCATCCATAAAGAAAGAATTGAAGAAAGGTTTTGAAATGACCTGATTTAGGCTATGTTCATTACTATCTGGGTATTGAAGTAACTCAAAGTCCTAAATTTATATTCCTTTCTCAAAAGAAGTACATTGGAGATCTTTTGAACAAGTTTGGCATGGATGAATGAAATCTCTTAAAAACTCCAATGGAACAAAACGCGAAGCTCACATCCATTGAAGGGAAGGAATTCGAGGATGCAATGAAGTGTAGACAGCTTGTAGGAAGTCTTATCTACCTGACTACCACCAAACCAGACATCTCATTTGTTGTTGGATTCCTCTCCATGTTTATGCAAAAAACCTTGTGAAGGAAATTGGTCTGATGCAAAAAGAGTTATAAAGTACTTGAAGGGGACTCAAGACTTTGGACTCAAATATACACAGGTAGACGACTTTCGACTTGATCGGATACTACGATTTAGACTTTGATGGGGACAAAAGAAACTAGGGGTGTCTACTTACAGTGTTATACCATGAGTCTTGGATCAGGAGCTATCTCATGGAGATCACACAAACGAGTTAGTTCCAGCAGATTCCACAATCGAGGCGAGAATATGTGGCGACATTTCGAAGAAACAAAGGAAATTTTGCAGCTCGAGAAAATCCTAGAAGATTTGCGAGATGAAACAAATGCATTCAACACCACTCATGATCGACAACACTTCTGCAATAAATTTGGCCAAGAACCCAAATTTCCATGATCGAACAAAGAACATCAATACAAAATACCATCTGATTCGACATCATGTTGAGACCAAAACTATCCATCTATGTCATTGTTCCACAAATGAGCAAACTGTAGAAATATTCACCAAAGCACTTGGAAGAGAAAAATTTGAAAAGTTCAGAAAGATGCTTGGACTCACCAACATCCCTTCAGCTTAAAGGGGGGAATGTTGATACCTAATCCTAAGGGATTAGGTGAGATTGTATATTATTGTAATTTAGTAAATAAGGAAAGGCAGAGAGACATTGGGAAGTGAATCCCAATAGTCTCACCTCCATGTATAATTATAGACACAATCTCCATCTAATGCATCTTTAGTTTTTCAGAGTTACCTCCTCTCCTCTCTCTCTCTCTCTCTCTCTAGCCCCTTCTCTCTTCCCTCCTACTCTCATCTCTCCTTATCTCTCTCTCTCTCTCTCTCTCTATATTTCTCTCTTTGTGTCTTTCTTCTTACCTCCCTCTATATATATATATATATATATATATCCCTACATCTCTCCTTCTTTGTCTCTCTATCACACCCCCCAAAACACACATGCTTTCCCTCTCCATATCTATCTATCTCTCCCTATCTTTATCTCTCTCTATGTCCCTCTTTTATCTTTCTATATCACCCCCAAAATGTACACACTCTTTCTCCATATTTATCTATCTCTCCTTCCCTCTTCCTCTCCATCTTTCTCTCTCTCTTCCCCTTCTCTCCCTCTCTCCCCCCTTCTATATCTATTCCCTCCTTCTCTCATCTCTCCCTCTCTCTCCATTATCACTCCCTCTCTCTCTCCACCTTTCTCTTTATGTGTCTTTATTCTTATGTCCTTCTTTCTTTCCCTTCCTCTCTCCTCCTCTCTCTCACTTCATAGCTCTCTTCCTTCCTATCTCTCCCTTTCTCTCTCGCCTCCATCTGTATTCTTACCTCCCTCTTTCTCTCCTTTCCTCTCTCATCCTCTCTCTCACATCCTTGCTCTCTTCCTTCCTCTCTCTCGCTTTATCTCTTGCCTCCCTTTGTCTCTCCCCCTCATCTCTTTGTCTTTGTCTCTCTCTCCGCCCTCCAACTCTGTCACTATCTCTCCTTCTCTCCTTCTTTATCTCTCTATCTTGCCCCCAAGCATATACACTATCTCTCCATCTCTTCCTTCTCTCTCTCTCTCTATCTCTCTCTCTCCACTTTTCTATCTCTATGTGATTCTTCTTCCATCCCTCTATTTCCTTCCAACTCCATTTCTATATGCCTCCCTCTCTCCTTCTCTCTATCAAGTCCTCTCTCATCCTTCCTCTCTCTTCCTCTCACTCCCTCCATCTCTATGTCTTTGTTCTCCCCTCCCATATATAACTAGAGTTAATATATATCATGATATATTAATATATATTATAATATAAAAAATTAATATTATAGTAAATTTAATATTGTATTAATCCTAAGTTATTAATTTGATAATATATTAATATTAATATTATATTTAATGATATTTTTTACATGACATGATAACCAAATTTTCAAATATTACAATTTTGAGTTATGTTTTTTAGAGATTTTAATATATCCATAGGATATGGTTTTCCCTTTTAAAGATACAAATATTTAATTAAAATAAATATTAAAAGATTTTAGAGCAAGATTTAGTTGAAAATAAATTGGGGTACAGAGGACAAGTGATTCCTAAGGTTTTGATCTTTGGCCTAGGGAAAAGTGTTCAAATGTATTTAACTTTTTCTCTTAAAGTGACTTTATAAGTTGTAAAGTCAAATATAATTTAAAAGTGACTTTAAGTGATAAAGTTACTAAGTTTAATTTTAAAGTGACTTTAATAAAGTCAACGTGAAATTAAAAAACGAAAAGTGACTTTGGAAATAAATGACTAAGAGGGTTTTTATTAAAGTGGGGTGAATTAAAAACATAGAAAGTAAGAATTAAATGAACATTTAATCTCGACCCTAGATCTAAATCTATCTCGGCCCATTGGATTGGGGATTCTCCCAAAAGTCACTTAGGGTTAGGTTAAAGGAGGAAAAAGGAAAGGAAAGATCATTCGATCTTTCATGACATGATTAAGAGAATGAGGAGAAGAGAGCTAGAGAAATTTACGGGCTTGAGAAAGTGAAGGAGAGGAGTTGTTCGAAAAAATATGTACGAAGCTAGAAGGCGCACGCATTTCGAGGCAATAGTTTGTACAACATTAAATCGGTCAGGGTTTTGAGATAGATTTCCATAGAGCAGCGGTGGGCACATTTTTTCGAGGTACGTATAAAGGACGCAAGCAAGCACGATTTCAAGGAGGAGAAGCGACGGTGGGCAAACACACATTCGAGGGTGAGTTGGCACGATTTTCGAGGCTGAAAGAGGTTGTTGTGATTTCCATACGATCCGATACAACAGTACAACAGCACGAATCTCTAGCATGGTTTTCGAGGAGGACGTATAACACTAAATGTTGTTATCTCTCTTGTTGTAATAAATTTCACTTATTATTGTTTTGTTGATTTGGCACATTTTTCGAGGGTGGAGGCAAGCACGAAAAAAGAGATAAGTCACGTACATTGTTTGCTCTAATTTTTTTCTGTATATTTCGGTTCTTTGTAAAAGCATTTTCCATAAATAAAGAAGAGCTTTATTTGGTTTTCCCCAAAGAGTTGTGGGGGGTTTTTCCAAAGTCATATTGACAAAAATCAACGTGTCATTTTACGTAGTGTGTGGTGATATATTTTTAGAGTTTTTATTTACTGCATTTTTAGACACTTTTGAAATTTCCGAATTTGTGTTTTTCAGAACATATTTATTATTTCTAGCTTGTTGAATGTATGGTTATGGGAATGGGCATTTACTACATGGGAGTAATTAGGAGAAACTCATAACGAGGGGTTGGGCTAAAATTTCTACAAAATATGTATTATTGGAGAGAGTTGGTTTCACGTATGTGTGTGTCCTAGATTAGGATTAGTTTCTACAATCTCCCTAAAATGATGTAAACTATATGTTTTGAACAATATTTCAACTTACATGATCGAGCGGACATCGTTACCGAGTTGTCTTTAATGTAAATTTTTAATAGTTTTTCGATTTATGTGCAAGAATTCATTGAAATCACAAGTTTGATGAGTAAGCCTTTCACAATCGAAGTGTGCTAGGGTTTTTTTAGGGTGTTGAATCTATATATGTAGTCAAAAAAAACCAGTTGAGATAACACAATCAAAATTTCACCTCACAATTTTCAACATCAGATTCAAACAAATCAGAAAATCCATCCCAAAACTCCAAAATCGCTCATACTAGGCTCTAAAATGCACATCTCCATGCTTTTATTCTCAACCACAATTGGAAAAACAAATGCAAATGTGTATTACTTCACTTTGTTTTAAATGTGTATTCTCCAATCATATCATTATATTTTAATATCTTTTGTCATCATTGTAAAACCTTCAAATCTCTAGTCAGATCATTAAATTTAATAAATTACCATCATTAAATCTTAGTAAATTACAGTAAAAACATGTTTCATGCTTTACAACTTTTTACGACTTTTTGCTGTGATAGTAAATCGCCATTCACAAAACAAAGCTTCTCGAATCAAATTCTGAAGTATGTTGTTTGACCGTCGATCAAAGCTACCGGGATCATAAAAGGAAAGATGCTATAAAAATATGTTTTATATATTATGTGTATGCAAGGAAAAGTAGAAAACACTAATCAAAGCTACCAAGATCATAAAAGGAATCAATTCCAAATTTTTTTGCAATATTTTAAAATCGATGATGAGATAAGAATAAAGGTAAATACTTGACTTTAATTTTATTATTCAAAATTAATATATTTTTATAGTTCAGTTTTAAATTTTTCAAAATATTTTTTAAAAAGAAAGTTTTTAAAATATTTCCAAAATCTGTAATTTAGTGAATTTTAGAAAAACAAAAAAATTTTTAAAAAATAAAATAAAAAAAACAACTCAAATATTTTTTAAAATCTACCATCAATTAATTTTTTTATAACATTTTCAAAATATAAGATCTAGTTAATTTTTACGATCAATTTATTTTTTTCAAAATATTCTCAATATCTACAATAAAAGTTAATTTAAACTAAATAAATTACAAAAACAAAAAAACTCAAAAATATTTTCCAAAATCTACAGTAAAATTTAATTTAATTTTAAGAATATTGTCAAAATTTACAATCAAAATTAATTTCACCCATAAAAATTAAAATTTTCATTAAATTTTCAAAACATTCTGAAAATCTTGAGACATGTTAGCAGAATTGCAACATGCTTGCCTATATTAAAGTTAGTTTAAAGTAATGGTGGGGAGGAATAGCAGCTTTAACTTTTAGCAATCTGGTGAAAAACTCGGCAATCTGGTAAGAAAAATTTTGAGCTAAAATCTTGGTTTTGCTATTTAAACTGGTTTTTTGATTTTATATATGGATTCAGCACTCTCAAAAACCTTTTAGAGGCATTTCTATTGTGCAAAGTTAGCAATCAAACTTTTTCTTTTCAATAAATTCCTGCTAGATTTTAGAGAAATTACACCAAGAAAAAAAACCTATTAAAAATCTTCAAAAAAATCCAGAACAAGAGCAGCTTTAGCTCTAACTTCTATACATTTTCAGTTTATAGAAAAATGTGCCTTAATAGTTTTTTAAAGATTTACTTTTTTTCGTACAGGCGCCTATGCCAAAGTTACTGTTTTCGAAGAAAGATAAATAATAGTATATGTGAAAAATCGAACAGCGCCGGGATCATCGTGCAGCCTACAATTTATAGGCATTGAAATTTGAAAACAGGCGTTGCAAATCCCCTTACATTTAAAGAAATTGGATCCCAATTTAGTTCTAAAAAATCACAGAGCTAACTTCCTATCAAAAAGTGGATTCCAATTTAGTTCTGAAATCATAGAGCTAACCTACACTATCAGATTTTAATTTTTTGGTATCTGTTGGACGAAGGAGGAACACGTCCAATGTAATCGAGAGTAAAGAGATCCGTAATACAGAGAATCTCCGCTCTTCAATCCTGTATTTATTTGATTTTTCGAATTCGGATCGGAGTACAGCGCAACAGGATCGCCCATGTCATTCACAGCTAAAACACCTGGCTCATCAACTATACCATCGGCGATTCTACCTGGCGCCAATGTCGCTATCCAGAGCCCAACACATTGACACTCCACAAGACGGGAACTTCGTTGCAAATTGTCCACAATAAGGTTCGGCTCTGTGGAAAAGACACCCACGCTAATATCATATATCAAAGAACAGAGAACCAGCAGTAAACCTGCTACAAGAGTTATTCAACTGAGTAGTTTAGTGAATGTGATCTAATGTTTAAGTGGGGAGGTTTGTTAAAAAAAATAATAATTACCATTGGAATTCCGATCCAGAAAATACCGTTACCATCATAATGGATGTTGTATCTGGAAGTCCAGGGAGATTGTCAATGAAGGATTACGACCGTCCCCTTCTGTGGCCCCTCTAACCAGTACTTCTGGCAGCGATGCCTGTAACAGAAAAACAAGGCACCCATCAAATCGAGTACATGATCTGGATCTTTCCTTATAGAAAACATTAATGATTGAGTGCAGGGCATACAGTGAACTTTCACAGAAGACGAGGAAGTCCTGTTTGTCAGAGAGGGGCCACTCCATTGGGGAAGTAAAGATCTTTGAGAAGCACACTTGTTGTTTTAGTGGATCAGTGGAAATAAAGCTGCTTCTCTGCTTGCATCCACTCCGTCCGCAAATCTTTAATGATACAACCATGGAATGTAGTTATGATTACTTGAAACATTTCATTGAATCTACTGGTCTATGCTAACTGATTTAAACCTAATGTGTTTCACATATATAAAAAAAGCAGCTAGGATTTTAAAGTAAAATTTCCAAAAATTTAACAATCATGGGGAAAAACATTACTTGACTTTCAATCCATCTGCTTCTTCTGTCAGTATCTCCACATGCCCTTCCGTCACATTTAGCAGACCCTGCAACACATAATGAAAATGGAACATAATGAAAATGGAGGTAAAGTTGAGAAAACGAAATATTGGTGATGGGTTATCACCTGAGAAAGGCTCGCAGACTAATAATTCTCCATGGCAGCCAAAAGCGAGGCCCAGAGGACGACCTCCGACATATGTCCAGTTCTCCACTAGAACACGGTCAAGCTAGTTATCTAGAAAGGGGATTCGCTTGATCCACCCATCGCCACAACCTGTATACAGTCTGCCTTGAGAATCGAACACGAGATCTTCTGGGTTGGGGATGAGTCCAGATCCAAGTTTGTGTGCGTTCTGTAGCCTCTTGTTGTGGGCGAATACACCAAGTCTCTGGGGAGGATGGGGAAGGTCAATGTTTGCTGCATCGATTGGAGAATTTCTGAGAAGAGCCCTCCAAGCTGCCGTTAAAGCTATGCATAGCGCAGCCGCTACCACTGCAATAGTGAAATTTGGCATCGCATAAGAGGAGGGGGTAAACTGTGGAAGAGAGTGGGGAGACTCGCAGAGGAGAGGAGCGCGTTAAATGCGTTACCACTCACCTTCCAAAACATGGCATAGAATAGTAAAGGTGAAGATTCCATAAAAAGCCCTATCCAAAAGGGTCTGCGTTAGGGCTGAAATTTCAAAAAGCAAATGTAGTTGCTTGACTTATCATCGTTACGTCGAAATTTAGCCAAAAAGTGGCCCCCCTCTCATTGTCATTGTGTCATAATATTGTAGAAAGGTCGTCCAGCATGCTTTTCCCATATTGTGTCTCGAAATAGGAAATCCGACAACGAAGGGAGATATGATTAAGCCAGCCTATGAGAGTTTGGAGGGCAAGTGTACAGATTCGTCAGCATTTCATTAATAGCGTAAGTCTAAGCCATGTTTTTCAGATTTCCCAGAATTTCGGTAATGATTTTCAGAAAATGTTTCGGCAAAGATTTGCTCGAGAATCTTGTTTACGGTTGTTAAACATTAGTATTTTGAGTGCTATAAGGGTTTTTGATAGTGTTGAATCCATTTACACTATCGAAAAATGGATTCAAACACTCCAACTACTTGATTTTTTTGAATTTTTAGTTGGCTTGGGACAGAAGTGACTGCGTGATCAGGAGCAACGCGACCTCGGTCGAACAACTCCTTTCATCAATGAGGGATTTGGAATTCCCAAATATGCGAATAGAATCCATATTAATTTCTTTTTGCGAAACCACAAGAGTCCTTATAATGTCGAGTTATGTTCTTATGTTCGTATCATGTGCCGAACATAAAATTTTCCTTTGAATTTGAGAAAATTTTGTATTGTCTACTATGGCATATCCTCAACCATGCTCCACATCCACATGTATTTATTTGTGTTACTCCATCGAAGTAGCTTGCAAGGGGAATAAACTACGAGGATGTATATATCGATAACTCATATATTTATCCTTATTTTGAATTTTATGTTGAGTACCCATCTACGTCGCTATGTTGGAGCATATTTTGTGTGTGTTGAGGGGGAATATTATCAAATATGATTGAATTCCTCAGCTCTACATAATTCCCCGAGAATATATAGGGAGGGATTATACGAGTTTCTTATGCCCTCTCCCACTCCACCATCACAAGAATCTGTTCAATAGAGGGGTGAGTACTAAGAGGAAAATTAAAAGATATAAAAAAGTCCATTTCCATACCTATGTTGCAATCGGGCACTCCACGGAGAAGATGTAAATTAGTCTTTGATGAATTCGACATAGAAACTGCACCATCCTAGTCTATGTATGCCTCTCTTTTGTAAATTTTCCCATGTCAAAGTTTTGTCTTGCCAAACCCGGCCAAGAATATATGATGATCTTAGTAGGGACACTACGGTTTCCAAATCTTACGAAACCAACTCTTGTTTTGTAAGGATAGTCTAGAGCACCATAATGAATTGGTAAGTTTGGACAACGACCCACGGGAGCAACTGCATGAAAATTCCCCGCCCATGTTATATGATCACTCCCCTTTGTCCTACACATGCCCGACCTTAAGGTTCCATAATGTAATTTTCCGAGCACCTCGACATAATGTCTCGTCAACCCTATGCTATTTTCACTCTTCCAAACATGAAACCTCCCATGCCGATTTTGCATGACTTGTGCCAAGTAAAATTATCACCTTGTATGAAGTTTGTCGATGATGTCCTGCGAGAGGCCATTTTTCCGAATCTACACCCATGATTTGATCTCGACCAATTGGGATATCGTGACACGATCCAAAGGACCAACGATATTCGCTTGAGAAACCATAATTTAATCTTTTTTGAAACTCATCAAGATATAAGAGTCGATGTTTTTTACCTATGTGGCCATCACGATCCATTTCGAAAGCCTCTCGATGATCAAGGTATTTTTCCCTAATAATATCCCTCCGGGGAACCCTCACAAAATAATATCACGCCATATAATGACTTGATCAACGAGGGCTCAACCAAATATTTTCACATCGATATCCCCCAACCTCCATATTGTTTTGGGATGGTTATCTTCTCCCATTTAATCAAATGGAATTTTCTTCCCTCCCCCGGTTCCCACCCGGATGAAGTGTGCCATGATACTACGGAAATTTGGATATAATAGCGACGGGGAAGATGAATAAGTGTGACCGATGTAAATCGAAAATTTGTTGTAGAACTGACTTTGCAAAAGTGAGTCTCCCTCCCATTGTAAGCCATCTATGGGACCGACCAAATAACTTTTTACGAAATTTATTAATAATCCCTAGCTAATCGTTGATCCTGTAGTTGTTGGGCTTTATCATGTATCCCAAATATGTGAGTCCCTCACACAGGGGGTTGTGTAGCCACCCAAAATATACCAACAATAAATTCAATATCTTCTCGGTCTCCACCCACGTAAAGCGAAGTGACTTGTTTCCATTTACACTGCAAACCACATGCCTCTCCAAATATGCGAAATATATGATGTATAGCTTGCCATGAGCTTTGGACACCATTCCAAAAGAAAGGATATTGTCAATAAAGAAGTTATGGGTTATTTCAACGACCCTTCCCGGTTTTATGCCATAGAAAATACCAGCAAAATATTACCTGCCCGTATCTTATGATTGATGTCCATCTATGACTAGAATAAAAAAGTAAGGATGACGGAGAGAAATCATGTAGTAAACCCCTACTAGCACATGAAAAAAATTAGAGGGATATCCATTGATCAACACTGCAAATTGTACTTGAAGTCATGCATGCCATAATCTGTTCAATATTATACATCGTCGGTCTAATCTTAGACATAATGAGACGTGGATAATTCCAATCCACACGGTCATATGCTTTATTCAAGTCCACCTTCATGACAATCGCCTCCATTTTTCTTCGTGTGGATGGAATGTAGGAATTCTTGGGTCGTGGCCACAATGCTATGTATCAAATGATTGTGGAGAAACCCGTATTTTTCTCTCGAGATGAAGGATGAGAGAGTCGACTTCGGGAGCTCGCAATGATTTTAGAGAGTGGTTTGTAAGTAATATTACATAGAGAGATAGGTCTCAAATCCATAAAAGTGTCGAGATCATGATGTCTTTGAGAATAAGAGCGATAAATGTGGAGTTAATGGCTCCAATTATATTACCATTGATTCTAGATTCTTCGGCTATATGCAAAAGTTTCATCCCCATGAGATCAAAGAAGTGGAAAAATAATTCAACTATCTAGTCATCGTGTCAGATGCAACAGAGCTGAGCGCACTTTTTTAAGTAAATTCTTTAAGATAAATATAAGTAAAGAAAAGTGAGAAGTGTCTTAAGTTTAAAGGGTTAAATGTATAATGAATGTAAATGGTAAAGATTTGAAATAAGTTTGGACTTGAATTAAAATCAAATTTACTAGTCAATGCAAATAATAGAGATTTGAATAAGTTTAATAATTGAAATAGAAGAAAACAACTTTAAGTATAAATTTTTGGTTACTTAAAGTTTAAAAAACTTATTTAAAGGTAAAGGCATAAAAGAAATCAAAGATGATTATTGGAAAAAGGTTTAATCGTTAATTTCAAAAGAATAATTTAAAAATGAAATAAATAGAAAGAATTCCACCTCTTAACTTTGGAAATAGAGAGTGATGTGTTGTTAATTAATATAAAATCAATAATAAAAAAAGAAATATCCTTCACTTATTTCCATACCCAAATATCTTTGAAAGGGTCAAATTGACATTGATGTGTTGTTAATTCATGTACCATCAATAACCAAAAGAAACAACAAAAAGGAAACGACCTCCACTTATTTCCATGCCCAAATACCTTTCAAAGGGTCCCTCCTATAATATAGAAATGCACACTATTCTTGTTCACGTATTTGATTAAAATTTTAATATAAAGAAATAAATGTTTTAAGTGGTATATGTTTTTTTTAATTATCAATTTATATATTTATTTTGTTGTTTTCTATTCTTTGTTTATCTTATTAGTCATTCCTAATTGATAGCTAGTTAATTATATATTAGTTTGAGTTTCAGTATATTTTTATTTTATTTTTGGCCACCTTAATTTAAGTCAATGTTATTTTCTTTATTTAAAAATGTATTATTACAAATGTGATGGGACAATGGATAACAATTTTTGTAATTTTCTTTGTTCCACTTGTCACCACCTCCCTTCAACCAATCAACTCCCCACTGCTTCAACTGCATAACAATTTTTGTTCTCCACTGCTTCACTTGCACAACAATCTCTTCATTATATCGAAAGCTTCTTCCCCACTCACATTTTTTTATTCATTAAGGCATGTGAACAAAACATCCAAACATATCTTAGATTATTTATCCAACGTCGAAATAAAGTCTCGTGGGAAAGTGAACTGACATTCAAGTAGATTGTTTATCCAATGCCAAAGGGAAGTGCCAAAGTAAAGTTATGTGGGGCCTCTACCCCAATGGAATATAAACTAAAAATTAGAAATTATTTTCTTAGTGTTTCTCGACAAATGCGTAGAAATATTATTGGTATAGAAATGAAGTGTGTTTGAATAAAAGTAAAACATATGTTATTTGATTTTTCGGGGTTGTTTACGCGAGTAGAAGTTCTTACAATGGAAGGGAGGATGTTGCTTCTTCTTCTTCTCGGTTTGTCTCTTTCTGAGATTCTTTAGATTTAGCTTTCGGCATCAATCCTGATCAGGCTGAATAATCATCTCAATCAACATAATTAGCAAGTCTCAAATTAATAAGAAGAAATTGCATCGAGAAAAAGGGCCAAGGCTAGTGGATAAGCTACTAGTGCTTTATTGTTCCATACCAACTAAAAATTTACGCCATCGAATCTGAATGCTGATTGCCCAAATTATAATATAATTGCATGCATTCATTTCTTTATGTCACTCCCCACCATGTGCAAATATAAACTTAGGATTGCTATGAGATTAAGTATAGAAAAAAAAATGCATATCGTGGACATGCGATTAGTAGAGTGTGCATAGAAAAGGGAAGATATGCAACCATTAGTTGTGTTATCACTCCAATAATTTCCTAGGGATTTGTTATGATTTTTTGGTTTAAAGAAATATTAGAGGTAACCACGGACCTACTTTTAAGCTTAGGATCTAGCCTTCCTAATGCTCGAGAGAGCTCTCTCTATATGATTTAACTTTGTTGTTTTTAGTTGATTTTAGGCTAGTTATGTGAGATTGGTTGGTTTTTGATTTTGGATTTGGTTTGGCGGTGGAATCATTAATTCAGATGGATAGATGCGAGTAGGAATTCCATTGGGCTATGGAGTCCATGTATCAAACGATGAAATCCTGGATGATCCTACTGCCCTGCAGTAAAATATGGTCCATTTTGGGAAGAGAGATAGTTATCTTTGAGGGACACTTTTGTTTCAAGTTAGGAAATCAACACAAAGTATGATTTCCCATGTTTTCTTCCTAGTGGGAACTAAGTTTGAGACCCAATCAAAATATATGATTGGTGCGATGATCGTCATGCTTCATACATTACTTTTCACCTATTTTTTCAATCGAGGGCATAAGAACTAGATTTGTTTCGCTAGCTTTTGTCTAAATGGTTTCTGATCTTCTTTAATGGGTATTTTATGTTGAATGATGTTGGTGTCATAAGACTTAAGGTCTTCATAACTCTAGGCAAAGGCATCTTGAAATTCCTTAGCGGAGCTATATATTTTTAGCTTTTTCTAGAAGGTAATGCTTTGGATAATTTGATGAGCTTAGGCTTTTGTTCTTGTTCCTATGTTATGTTCTTCTATCTACGATCTTAATGGTTCCATTTTTGGTTTTCTTGCAACATCATTTGAATCTAAAAGATCTTCTAAAAGGGGCTAATCCTTTAGGTAAAAGTTATTCTTAAGGTTTAAAATCTCGAGAATCATCATTTGTCTATTTTCTTCTATTTCTACATTTTCTAATTTATCTATTTCTATTTGAGTGAATTTAGTGGGTTCAGTTAAATCTAAATTATTTACATCTATCTCACTATCTATAGTTTCATCCATCTATACAATGTTGTATCTATGTTACAATTTTGGAATTCTCCCTCGGCATTCATAAAATTGTATATTTAAGTATCTTGTGAAAAAAAATTGCCAATATTTTAAGTTGTTTCGGAATAATAGGCCTATGTCTTACCTCTGTTGTATATTGGTGATTTGGTTGGAAAGTGCGGTCTACTATGAGTGCTAGCAAAAAGTTGCTAAAATGTGTGACGTGTATATTCGTTTCCTAGGAATCACAAAAAATTTAGTTTCAAGCAATTATTTTACCATATCTAGAACAATTTCCCTGTATTGGCTAAGTCTAACATTATTCACAGAATACTCTCCATTAATTTTTTTTATGATAAATTCCAAGTCTCCCATGATAGAAACTCTATTGGAAACTAGTTTTCTAACAGTTTGCAGTCCTAAGATTAAAGCTTCATACTCGGCCATGTTATTTGTACATTTAAAGTTTAATCTAAAGGCATGACCCTATGAATCATTATTTTCCATGTTATAGATCCAACATCTTGCTCTTGCTCCTAATCTATTAATTGAGCCATCAAAATCTAAATGCCACATTGATTCATGAAATATATTATCAGTGTCAACTTATTTATGTTTCTGCTTTAATTCTATGTTTTTATCTGTGCCAGTTTCTGAATTACACAAAGTGAATGAATCCATATTAGAGTGTACAGAATAAATAGGATAATTTTTTGGTTGTGTTGTATTAAAGACCATGTACTTCATTAAGGTTTCTCTATAGAGCTTTTTGGGCTGACCAAAAACTGAAATAGTGGCATAAGACATGTCCAGTTGTAGAGATCCCTACAGTTTTTCTCCCCATGAGCGAGATAATAGCATTCCATACTTAGGAGGGATATATACAACTACAATATCCATTACAATGCTCTTGGCTAGGTATTGAACTAAAGTGACACACAAATCTTTGATTAAACCAAGACATTTAACTTTGCTGGAATCAAAAGAGAATAAATCTTTATATCGTGTAGTGATGTCAAGATTTAAGGTTTCCATGATGGCTTTTGGCATCAAATTGTGGGATGCTAATGTAAAAATATTATCATGAATATTCAAGCTAATGTAGAAAGGAGGAACACCACCTTCTTGATTTTTACCATTCACATCAGGACCAAATATTAATTCAGGTTGGACATCATTTAGGTTTACAGAGTCTTCTCCTTCATTTATGTTCAATGTTTTAGTGATTTGATCTTTGTATAAATCATGTTTTACCAACTCTATTAAAGGAATTGGTATCTTCAGTTTTGCAATTTCAGTTTGGATATTGAATGGAACTTGTGTTTTTCCTAACTGAGTTATCTCTTCTTTACTAACTGCAGTTTGAGTGTTTTTTGCTTGTTTATATACAATTGGTTTTTCAGTTTGTGTCTCCATTGTTTTGTTGTTTTCAATCTTCTTTTCTGGGACAGTTTCAGTAGCAGTGGTGGTTTTGGCAGATTTTTAAGTTTCAACAGCTCTTTTAGCAGCAGCATTTTTAGGATCAACTGATTTTTTATCAGTAGCAGATGTTGTTTCAACAGAAACTGTTGTTTTTGCAGCAACATATTTTAAGGATTAGCTAATGCTTTAACAACAGTATCAATAATATCTACAATTTTAGGACTGGGTGCAATTTTTGGACTAGAAATTTTTTGATTAGGACTTGAATTTTTATGATTTGAACTAGAGTTTTGCTGACTTTCTCTAGGGATAATTTGCAGTACTTTGGTTGTAGGAGCTTCTACTATTTTCTTGGTTTGTGTTTGTGCAGTTTTCTTAGTAGGTGCTTCTACATTTTTCTTACTCCTAAGGTTATATTGCTTGTGAACTTCATTTATTGTAGTATCATAACCTTGCTTATAATCAAATGATTCCCCAGATTCTAATTGTAACTGTTGCAGTATGAATAATTCATGTTCTTCTTGTGTAAGAAAAATAGTATTATCATCATTTATTCCCATTAAATTAATCTGGGTATCTTCATTGTCTTCATTTTGGGAGAACTTTCAGCATAGTTCTCTTGGAAAGGTAGCCTTATTTTTTGATCAGGTGCTAATTCTCTAGATTTACTAGTGTTGAGATTCTTTCTAAAGTTTGGATTTCTTATTTGTGGACCTTGTTGTTGATTATCCCATTGTGGTTTTCTCTCCATGATTTCTCACATGTCCATCATCCTTTCCATGGTTTTTGCTAAACTATCTATTTTACTATCTGATGTGGATGATTCCTCTTTTATAGTGACTCTTCATTCATTTCTCATTATGGCTCTCTTGGCTAACAATTTTTCTTCTACACTAACTACATTGCTTCTAATGTTTTTGGGTTTCTTTCCCTTAATTGGTATGACATGTCAATGTCAAAACCATCAGGAAATTTGATTAAAGCTAGTTTTGGTGGGGGTTTAATATTGCTGGAATAGCATTATAGATGCTATTGAACCTAGTACAATAGTCATGAACTGACTCATTAGGAGCTCTTCTAATGTTTCGATATTCAGAAAGTATTTGTAAAGGATTATTCTTTTTCTCCCATCTATTTATAAATAATATATGAAAAGCTTCTAGATCAGAAATATGATTGTAGGTAAAGCTTTAAACCACTTTTTTACTTCTCCAGCTAAAGTTTAGGCAAACCGTCTCATTTGAACATCAGCTTCATCTATTTCATGCAATTCAAAATAATCTATCATTTTGTTACCATGTTGCTGTGCAGTGTATTGGTCAGTTCCATCAAATTGAAAGATTTTTCTTTGATGATCTTGGGGCATGGCATGTAATTGAGTTGGTAGGATCAGAGGTGCATATCTGGCTTCGATGGCTAATATTCTAGCTTGTCTAGGCGGTAAATTTGTGGTGCTTGGTGATGAGGTTGAAGTACTTGCAGATGTACTTGGGATACTAGATGAGGTACTTGGAAATGTTGTTGAAGTACTGGAAAATGTAATAGTAGTGCTAGAAGATGAACTTGAAGTATTTGGAGATGGAAATAAAACTCTAGGTTGAAGAGGAAGCTTAGGAATGAATGATTCAGTGGAATATAGTGCAGTGAAAATAGTAGATGAGGTGGTACTAAATAATGATGAATTTATGATTCGTATTTGGTAGAAAGCAGTGTATAAGCGGAACAAAGTAGTTAACTCATGAATGTTGAAGGGGAAACTTCATCAATTTCCTTAATTGAAGTGGCAGTCAAACCATCAAGTTTATCATATGGTTCTAGTATTTTTTGGTCTCAATCAAGTGAAATAGTTTCCTTTTTAGTTTCAATAAATGAAATGAAATCAGGGTCTATAACACTGTCATATATTGAGCTTTCTAATTTAGTTCTAAACAAAGATTGTTCAAAAGCTAAATCAAATTCTAAATCTTGTAAACTTGACAGTTTTTTGGGAAGAGAAGTAGCTTTGATTAATTGACTTGTACTTTCTAAACTTTCTACTTTCTTATTCTTTCTCCTTAAAATTATGTTGGGTCATCTATAACTATAAAAGGTTGTGGATCAGGATGAGCCCTAGTGTAGTATATTCTTTTGCAAGCTAGAATTTTAATTTTCAATGAAAAGTTTCTCTAATAACCCTAAAACAACCTTAAGGTGAAAATATGATAAAAAGTATTTTCTTTAAGGTTTATTTTAAACTGAGGACTGATATTCCCTAGTATGGTCGCGAAAATGTTATCACTCCAATAATTTCCTAAAGTTATGCTTGTTTGGTTTAAAAAAATATTAGAGGTAACCATAGACCTACTTTTAAGCTTAGGATCTAGCCTTCCTAATGCTCAGAGAGAGCTCTCTCTATATGATTTAACTTTGTTGTTTTTAGTTGATTTTAGGTTAGTTATGTGAGATTGGTTGGTTTTGATTTTGGATTTGGTTTGGTGGTGGAATCACTAATTCAGATGGATAGATGCATGTCTGAATTCCATTGGGCTATGGAGTCCATGTATCAAGCAACAGATCAGAATCCAGTTCTAAAGGAAATGTTCACAGGGAAAGGTAGCTGAGTAATTCAGATCTTTAGGCTGGATAATGAAAAGGTTTCAATCGAGATGAGAGAGAAATTAAGGATTCTCAGATCCGGATAATGAGGGAAAAGATAGAGATCAATCAAAACTAGGGAGCAATTAAGAATTACCTAATCTGGATATTAGTAAAAAACATCAAAATATATAACAGTTAAAAATAGAGTGCACTTAAACAATTTCTGCAATATTATTCCTATTATAATATTTAGCTTTAGAAAACCATTGATGAGGGTCCCACCATATAAGGCTTTTCCTTTGATAGAACCTTTGGTTCTTTAGATCTCGCGCTACATATAAATGTATATGCTTTGGACCTTTATATATATAAGGTGCATCATATGTATCTCACTGCATATATATAAGCTTTCGCTTCTGCCTTTAGTGTATCCCCCGGCTGGGTAATGATTCTCGGAATAAGGTTTATATATATATATATATATATATATATATATATATATATATATATATATATATATATATATATATATATATATATATATATATATATATATATATATATATATATATACTTTGTCGCTTGGGTTAAGATTCCAGGAATATTATGTATGTTTGCACATGGTTCCATTCCATAAAAAATGGCTCTACCTCTACTGTGATAATGGCTCTGCCTCTTCCTCTACCTCTAATAATGGCTTTGCCTCTATATTCGCTGCCTTTACCTCTGCTACCCATTCATAGAACTGATCTGCTCAATAAGATCCTCTTCCACTTTCTCCATTGCTTTGATTTCTAATACCTCTTCGACTTGTAACCATTCTGACTGTCCACAGGTTCATGCCCCTTTTAGCCTTGCTTTCTACTTCATCATTGCACAGACTCTGCGTCCAAATGTATCCTCGTTCCAATATTTAACCGAGGTCGTGTATTCTATTTGGATTGAACTAATACCAGTTCTTCTGCAGGATTGTCAATCCCTCCAGCGCAAATAACCTCTCACTCCTCTCTTCTAACCGATTAATCAACAAATACAATATCGAGATTTATTAATATTGATTCCTCTCCTCAGAGCTTAGTCCAGAGCTTAGTATGTACTTGTTGAACCAAGTATATTTTTATAGGACTAAAGCAACCAGGACACATCTCGCATCAAATTTCAAAGCAAATTCTTTCATAAAGATGAATTTACTTACAGAATCTCTGTCTCTGGCCTGATCTTCAATGGGATGGCCTTTCCATAATCATCACTGCTCTGTCTCTCCAGATCTGCTATTAACCGGCCTTCTCCTACTGTTACTTCTATGCTTCCTTGCTACCTCTCTCCTTCTTTGCTATCTCTGCTACTCTCTTTGTTGCCTCTGCTACTTGTTTGACTGATGCTGCTCCTTATTTCTCTTTTTGATGTCTCTGCTGGCCTCTCTTTTTGCTTCCTCTGCTCCTTGGTTGATGTTTCAGGTGCTCCTCCTTTGTCATCTCCTTTGCCATCAATGACAACATTTCCAACATTCTTCCATCAAACTTACATGTTCAGGATTTAAGCTTGTTTGAACCTCTGTTTTTCTATCCTAATCTAGTCTACTAATAAGCCAAGATTAAAAAATTTGGCAAATCTTCTTCACTAACCTATCAGCAGTAAATTGAAACCTATCTAGTCATAATTAGGCTGTATGACTATATAGCAGTGCTCTCTTTTGTAGTGGCATTTAAGCTTGCACACTTTCAGGTTTTCTTATTCTTTTTTGGTATGGGGCTGTACCTTTCTTCTTTTATATCTGCCCTCTTTTTTCTCTTTTATTTTGTTATTGTATTTTTTCAATTTTTCTTTCAAAGCAAAGACAAAAAACCAACTAAATGCTCATAGGATGAGCTTTTATTGACATTCATACCTACCCTAATCTAACTTTGAAATATTTACATGTTTAGCTGAAAAACTTTCTTTTCCAATACATCCAGTCAATCAGATGGTTCCATGACTGGTCTTTGCTCACCTCTTTGAGCATGCTGGATAAACAAAAGGGCCACTCACATCTCACTTTTCTTTTAGCAGCAGTGCTAAAAATTTTCCTTGTACTTGACAATAAATTGCTCCTAACATTCTTTATTCCCTCTTCAAATATCTTCAAGAAATCAGCATAGGGATCCTGAAATAATGCCTGGTTGTGAGTATTTGAAAGATAGTTTTCAACTAGGATTACTTTTTTCTCCACTAGATCAAGAAAAAGATTCTTCTGAGAAAGAAAATCTTCCTCATCTTCATTATTATTTGAACTGGAAGACTCATCATATTTGGTAGTGTTGTCCTCTTGTAGTCCTGGTATGTTTTGATTTAGTGGACTGAACTCTGTGAAGAGGTCATTATATTCTTGAGCAGGGGTCTCTTTGATTACCTCAACCCTTTCAGGAGAAGGTTCTTTATATTAATCATGCTCAAGAAATTCTTCATGGTTTTCCTCCTCAACCTTTAAGATGAAATACTGTTGATTCCCAATTATGTGAAAGCTATTTCTGATGGATTGGATTGGCTGATTGCTGCTATCAGGCTGATCATAGTGAAGTTCATGACACCAATCAATTGTTGGTTGCCCTGCATGATTAGTTTCTATTTGAAGCTTATAATCATCATCAGACTGATCAGAAATTGGACAATCATTAGTACAAACAATCTCACCAATCACGCATAATGGGTTATCAGTTTGTTTTTCTTTAAGCTGATCTACAAGAGAATTTTCTAAATTTTTACAATAAAGTTCATTAGGTGAATGAGCAAGAATGTTTGTTTTATAAAATATTTCAGAGGCTGGTTGTTTATTGATAATCTGATCAATTTCTTCTTCAGTCAAAGGAAAAGATATCTTTGTTTTTCTTTAAGTAGAAGTACAACAATTCTCTATCTCTTGTGAAGACTGAATTTGAGGCTGGATGTCTTCTTGAGCCTCTTCTAGTGAATCAATACTTGTGCTTGCAGGGAAACCTTGAGGGTTTTCTGCTATTTCCTGACATACTTCTGTTTCAAACAACTCCTCATGATTGTTATGATACTCAATTTGAATACAGGGTTCATGAGTTGTTTCTTCTACATTATCAGGATGCCACTCTTCTTGTGTAATATGAACCGAGTTGTAACATAGAGGGAGAGTCCCTATATGTGCTAGTTCTCCTTCCATTTCATATTCTTCATTTTCTAAGTGGGTACTTGTTTCCTCAAAGCACTGCTCACTATTAATATTTGCATTTTGTTCGTAAAGATCTCTTAACAGTAAAACACAAGTTATAGGGAATTTCCTGACAAACTTCCTCATCATCTTCTATAAAGTCTTGATCATCATACATGTCTTGTTCATTGTCTAGGTATTGTAGTGGTTGAGTTTTTGTTTGATCAAAGAAAGGCATGGGCAGCTCTAGATCATCAATATTCAAATTATCCTCATCTTGAAGGGATGATGAATCATTGTTTCTTCTTGTAGGGATATCTTGAGGATTTTCTTTTAATTCTTGATTAATCTCTTCCTCAAATGATTCATCTAGGTTCTTGTGATAATTGTCTTGGGTATGAAATTCATGGATGGCTGTTATGAGATCCTCAGGCTGCCAATTTCCTAAATCTTCATAAATGTCTGAAAGGTATTCTATGATGCCCTCAGATTGATTACAACAACTTCCCTGTAATGATAGGTAAGGGGATTTTTCCTTATAATGATCATAAAATACTATGTGGAGGTCTCTTAGAGAAAACAAACTACCAGCCCTTAACCATTCATACCATTCCCTTGCTTTTCCTTCTAATGTCAACATGAACATTTTCATAAGGCAGTCTTCATGCCATTCCACCTTTAACCTCCATGCATGTATGTGAAATTTGATGAGATGTAACAAAGGGTCATCAACCTCTTCACCTTGAAAAACAGGCAAGTTTTCATCCCAATTCACCTAGGGCATCTTATGTGGGAACCGAGGGATATGATCTTTACTCATTGGGGCATATCTTCGTTGTATCCTTGGAATCATGTTTGTAAATTAGGAAAGAAGTCACTGTATCTATTCAACCATTTCAGAGTCTTCTACCAGTGGATTCATTTGGTCCTTTGGGAGTTGTGGAGTCGCCAGGTGAAGGATTTTTATTTATTTTTAAGGTTTGGTTGTTGTTCACCATCAAAAATCAATAATAACTAGTGTTGGTGACACTTGATTCATTGAAAAATAGGGGTTCGTTGAGTTGTGAAGTTAACTATTACTCAATAATCTCCAAAGTTGAGTCTCCAGTATGTTAGGTCTCCATAGTTTGCAAGATTGGCAAGAAAAAATGCTGCAGAGCCTACATCAAAACCACTTTGGAATCCTAGGATCTAGCCCTCCTGGATTCATAGAGGGATATCTCTATATAAGTGTTTTCAAAGATATTTCTTTAAGGCTTATGATATGATATTAGGCTAGTTATGAAGTACAAGGGTTTTATTTGTTTTTGGTTGGGTAGAATATCATCAAAATGAAGGAAGTCTTCTTGAAGGGTAAAGTTGTGAGCAGGTTGACAGAATGGTTCAGCTGATAGGATAAGTAGGAAACAGTATCAATCCATTGGGCTATGGAGTCACAATAGGATTTAATTGCACAACAAGTTTCAAGTGTGGTCTATGGGGCAAGTCATCTATATCAAAGGATCTCTTTAAGTTGATTTATGGTGTGGAACATTAAAGGTGTGGTGAAAGAAGAAAAAATATAAGAAAAAAAGGGCAGCTTAAGATCAAGTAAGGACTTTTAACCTAGCCTACTTTCAGCATACTCAAAGGAAAACAAAGAACAACTTAAGATCAAGTAAGGACTTTTAACCTAGCCTTCTTTCAGCATATTCTCAAAGAAAACATTTAAGACAAAACAAAGAATAGCCTAAGATGAAGTAAGGAATTTTAACCTAGCCTGCTTTCAGCATATTCAAAGGAAAAAATTCAAGATGAACATAAAAAGTAGCCTAAGATCAGGTAAGGACTTTGAACCTATCCTACTTTTGGCATACTCTTAAGGGATATTTTCAAAGCAACTGTTGGAGATAAACTAGAGGACAGGGCTAACCATAAACTTCTCTAATTCAATCTTTACTTAGCAGACTTTTCAAGAACTTTCAAAGAAAAAATTTCAAGCTATACTCAGTGAACATGGGCTCACCAACACTTCACTGGCTATACTCTATTGAACTATCCTCAAAAACACAGTTAGAAGAAAACATAAAGATAAAGATTTATCAGTGAGAAATAGGGTAGTTTATAGTAAATCCTAATCTATATTTGTTTTTCTTTATCAGAGAAAGTGGACAGTATGGAAAACATGAGAAAAATAACAATTACAGCAAGAAAAACATCACCATCTTTCTTCAATTACAAAACAGAGCTTCAACAGCCTCAATATCTATTACATTCAATGATTATGCAACCAACAATAACAATGAACTCTTAATATTGTATTAATAGGTAAATTAAGGAGGTGGAGTGAAAGGAAGGTCTAGTTGTTCAATTAATACAGAGTAAATGCTTCTCGGCCTTTGGGAAGCCTAATGGAGAAGATATCAAACGTTTTAACTCTGCTAATTGATTTTACATTAAATTTTATCTACTTCAGTCACTTTTGTTGACTTTGGAGGGTTTTGGTAGGTTGGCAATTACTTCTTAGCTGTCTTTGGCAAATATCTTTGACTGTGCATTCAATTTTGTATTCTTTTGAGAAAATAGGCCTGTAGGTGGACTTTATGAGGATTAATTGCCTCACTGATGTGGCATTTGGACACTTTCTTGGTTGATTTGTGTTGATTTTGCACTTTAAACCCTGATTTAGGCCTTGATCTTTCTTTTGGGCCTTTATAATCGTCTTTGGGCTTTAAACCTTTTCTGCTGACTGTTTTATCCTTTAAACATTTTTCTGCTTTATTCAATGTGTCTTTATCCTTGTAAATCATTGGTTAAGTCTTTTAATCTTTGGTATTTTAACTTTAACCTTTAACTTTAATCTTCAATGATTTTTCTTTTTGCTGTGGACATGTGGTTTTCATCGATGCGGGAGGGTTTGATTATATGACCAATGCTCTTAAAGCACCGGTAAAACCATGAAATAAACCCTGATAGTCCCTTTCTTCGTGATTTTTCTGTTGTTTGGGCCACGAAATTCATCACCTCTGGACCTGTTTCTTTATGAACCATGAGAATGCTTTTTGGCTTTAAAACCGCCATTGAATCCTTTATAAAACAAATCAAAACATTAACAAAACCTGCGAGGGAGGGTTTGACTGCTAACATAGATCAGGTGGAGGTGGAAGGAGCAGTGAGGCAGAAGGAAAAATGCATGGAGGAGGCAGAAATATGATGAAAATGGTTTAAAAACCAAATTATGGTGCGGAAATATAACAGTGGTTTTGCGAAAACCGTCAGTGGTTTTCATGCGGCATCCAAGCGGTAAGTGGTTTTAACGTGATCGAACACGATACCACACGTTGATCGCCACATGTCCACCAGGAAACCATTAGTTTCGCGTAGATCTGGTTTGTTAAACCCTGACACGAAAATCCGCGCGAAACGCGATGTGAACTGTTGGATCTGGAGGTGTAGATCCAATGGTGGGGGATGAGCGCGATGGGGGAAAGGTGCATGGTGGAAGGGAGATGGTGGAGGCTAGGTGGCAGGAGTGGATTGGATGACAAGGGGGGAAGTGGAAGGTGGGCCAACGAGTGACATCATGCGGGGGGACTAGGGGGTATGGATGGGAGAAATCAGGGTGTGCCCCCGTAGTGAATATCAGCCATTCATTTGAGTTTTCCTGCGGCCCGATGAGTCAACTGCGGGGGCACCAGAGGTTTAACTTATGGACAGAGAAGTGCCCCCGCATTGGTTAAGCGCCTGGTAGCCGTTGATCTTTGTAGATCAGGTCAGAGTGGTAAGGTGGGGAAGAAAAAGAAATGAAGGAATGCGGCTAAGGGAAAAAAGGGAAGGTGGGGGTGAATTAGCGCTGTCAGATCATATAGATCTATGACCAAGATCTATGTGGAAATTGCCAAGTAGGGCGGGGGAAATACCAAGGGAAATTCATTTTACAAGGGGCGCGGAGGTAAAATAAAGGGTAAGGGAAGGGGGCTTAAGGGAAGGCGCTGGGAAGTGGTCCCGTGGGAGAGTAAAGGGACTGGGAGTCAGGGAAAAATGGCTAAGCCAAAGTGGAATCGCATCGGCGGGGAAGAGGGAGTGATGCGATGAAATGTTGCAATGTGATTGAAGAATGCCGATGCGGTGAGCGCTAGTGCCTGGTCGTGGGTGCAGGTCATATGAAGAAAAAGGAGCGGAAGATTTAAGTCCTTAGGGGCTTAAAACCTGTGTATAAAAAGGGTGCATTTTTAGGCCAAAGAGGGGTTTTTTAAGCCTAAAAAATGGTTCCGATAGGAAAAATAGGGTTATTCAAACCATAAAAAAAGGGGTTTTTATGGTTAAAAAGGGTTTTTTAGAAGGTTTTTTAGGGAAATGAAGGGTAAATGAGAAGGAAAAAAAAAGGATTTTCAGAGGGAAATAGAGGATAAATAAAAGGGAAAAATGAGTGATATGGGGGGTTTTGGAGGAAATTATGAAGGTGAAAAGATGGAGAAAATAGCTAAAAACTGTCTCCTTTGATATCAGCAGGGTTACTTGGTGGATTTTTTGAATGAAATAGTAGTGAAGATTACTCTTAAGTTGGAAAGCACCAGAAGGCTTCAAGAATGAGAAATTTTCTATGAAAGTAATCTCTTGAAGGCTCAAGACCCGTTTCAGCCATCATTTGCTATGACAAAAATATACTGATGTTTAACAGGAGGAAAGCTCTTGGGATAATATATTCAACGAGGGGTTTATCGAGAAGTTGGGAATGTTTATTGTGAGGCTTTGCAGGAAAAGGGTTGAATACATAAACTAGATGAAAAAGAAATGTGTCCCATAGGCTATGTTTGGTCTCACGGATGTTAAAATAATTTCTTTCTTCTTTATTTATTTCTTAGTATATCTTGCATGAGAGGAACACGTCCACGTAAGAGATCCATACTACATAGAGTCTCCCCATTTCAATCTTGTAGCATTGGGCTGTCCACTAGCAGTGATTCCAGGTGGTAGGAGTGGCTCCTCTATGAATAGAAGGTGGTAGCTTGGACTCCACTTCGATGTCAAATTATTCTTATTTTAGATTCGATAACGTTCAACATATGAGTAGAGACAATCAAGAGATAAGAAGAGATGAGAAGTGATGACATTTGATGACGAGATACTTGAGATTGGATATTATTTTATGACATGATTCATGTGATGATCACATGATGCAGCTGGAATTTCTCCCTAGCTAAGAGGAAGTGTTAATTTGGCATCTCAGTGACAATTTCCAACCATGGTACAAGAATCCTCTTTTCGAGAGGGCTAATTTTGATTATTGAAGTGCTTAATTTGGATAAGGGAAAGTATATTTTTGAATTAAAGCCCACATGTGCACATTTGATCAGGTTGGTCCTATAGAAAATTGGACACTCTTTGAAGTATATAAATACAAGTGAATCAATCTCATTTGGACATGATCATGAAGCATTCTTCTATTCTCTTCTTTGGTTTTGGCTCGCACAATTTTGAGGCAATTCACAGAGATTGGCTGGCACAAGTGTGAAATTATAGGATTCAAAGCTCGCACATGTGTCTAGTTTTCTGGGTCACAACTGCAAGCTTGTCACAACCAAATTTAGGCTATAATCGTAGGCATGCAGACCTATGCATGTGGTTTAAGGGTTTCAACCACACGCACGACACTCTCTTCATGTGATTGAGATCTAGGGTTTGAATTTTTAGTTGACCTAAGATTTCACCAGTTGACTGCAGAGTTCGAAAGTTGACCGCAGACAATGGTATTTGATCAAAGGTTTCCAAATCATGGTTTTAGATTATTAGCATTGTTGGGTTCATCTCATGGATAATGTTTACTTGATTTTTACTGGATGGGTTTATGATTGAAGATATGGATAATTTACTCTCTTTTGTTGAATCCTTGAATGAAAATCTAATAATAAGAAGAATTTGAAATTGTTTTTGTAACCACCCCTCCCACATTTACCCAAATCCACAAACTCGCCAGGGTAAACATGAGATGCGAGTTATTGTCTAAGACCCAATTTCCAAGATGCACTTATGGAAAATGGGGTCCACATGTCCAAAACTGACTGAAAACACCCAGGGACACATGATCACACTATTATCAATCTAATTTTACCCGACACTTTCATTCCAGTTTCGTTTCCTTAAATTTAATACAACTTTCTAATTTTGGCAATTTTTTTGGGTTCTAAAAATTTGAGGACGTTTTCAAGGCGTAAACGAAATTTTCAAGGAAAAGAGAGAGACCAAAAAAGTGTTAGAACATTTTTTGGTATATTTTCGGCGTCCTTGTGGATATATTCGAAATGAGGTATTATGTTAGTCAAACGAAGATCGTATGCCTAATTTATGACACTGGGAAGTTGGAGGTCTGAATTACTCATTTATTCAAACACTTTGTGTACATAAGACATGTAGGTTATAAATACATATATGTTCATTAGTTCAATAAACTCGCCAGAGAATTATAATTTACACAATGACAAGCTAAGCATTCAATCTCGAATCAAAAATTGACCTAGACTGCTTATAACGCACTAGACATTTCGTTAAACACATGGTGAACATGTAATATATAGGTCATGAATGCATATTTAAACATAGGGGTATGATACTTATCTGAGAATCATCAAGAAGGTATAATTCCCTCTCATAATAGCTGTAATAGCGTCTACTGTCTCATGCATTCTTCAACCATTCATTAGAAAATAAAACACATCAAGAACCATAGTTTTATGTATAGTTTATTTTGAAAAAGTCAAGAAATAAAGTAATTTTGATTTTTTTTCAATGAGTGGTCATATTTACAAATTCTTTACCTTATTTGTTATTTTTTCCATATTTTCATATAGATTATTTGAAAATGACAACTGAGATTGTAAGCCATTCCATTCTTTAACTCGAACTATTGTAGTAAACATCATACCTTGTCTCTCTTGCTCTCGAATATTAATAAGTTGAATTACTATAACACAAAATAAATGCATATTGTCAATCATTTTTTTATTCTTACACTGAAATCAATGCTCATTATTAATCCAATTATTTTAAGTTAATATACCATCATATATTGAGTTACATCAAATAAAAAATCATCGTCTACACAAAAATAAATGCATCTATTGCACGCAGTCAAATAAGATTAGAAAACAACTACACAGAAATCAATGAACTTAATGGAATCAATCAAATAAGATTAGAAATCAACATCTACACTAAAATTCATGCATCTAGTGCAAGCAATCAAATAATATTAGAAATCAACATCTACGCTGAAATCAATGCATCTAGAGCAAGCAATCAAATGTGATTAGCAATCAACATCTACACTCGCCTCCCTTTCTCTCTCGCCCTCCTCTCTCCGGCCTCCCTTTCTCTCTCCCCCTCATCTCTCTGTCACTGCCTCTCTCTCTCAGCCCTCCAATTGTGTCATTATATCTCCTTCTCTCCCCCTCTTCTCTCTATCTCCCATTTTTTATCTCTCTATCTCGCCCCCAAACATATACACACACACACTCTCTCTCTCTCTCTCCACTTTTATCTCTCTATGTGATTCTTCTTCCATCACTCTCTTTCCTTCCAACTCCATTTCTCTATCCCCCCCTCTCTTCTTCTCTCTCTCTCAAGTCCTCTCTCATCCTTGCTCTCTCTCTCTCTTTCTCTCCCTTTATCTCTCCACCTCTATCATTGTATGTCTTTGTTCTTCCCTCCCATTTAATATATATCATGATATATTGATATATATATTATAATATAAAAAATTTGATATTATATTAATCCTAAGTTATTGAATTGATAATACATTAATATTAATATTAGATTTCACCATATTTTTTAACATTACAATTTTGACTTGTAGATATTTATGTTTTTAGAGATTTTAATATATCCATAGGATATGGTTTTCCTTTTAAAGATTCATTTTAAAAATATTCAATTAAAATAAATATTAAAAGATTTTAGAGCAAGATTTAGTTGAAAATAACGAAGAAATATGTATTATTAGAGAGAGTTTGTTTCAGTTGTGAGTGTGTCCTAGATTAGGATTAATTTCTATTTTCTAGGAGACAGTTCTAATCTCCCTAAAATGATGTAAACTTATCTATTTCGAATTTCATGATTAACTTATATAAGTTTCATCTTCCATTTTTAACAGATTTTTCATTCTTTATATTAAATTAACCCTTTTACTTTATTCTAGGACATGGTATTGACTTTGGTAAAGAGTAAATATGTTTAAAATTTTACTTGATTTGGTATTTTAATGTGGTAATTTTCTTTGTTGAAAGTAAATTTATGATCCATTCGAATTATAAAATAACTATTAAAGACAAGATAATTGTATTATAGGTTTTTTTCATTGATTTTTGAGATAAAAAAATTACAATTACCTTATGCCTTTAATAGATATTTTATCATATACCTTGAATTTGAATAATTATATAAAACAATTAAATTAATTATTTTTATTTTTAGATTTTTAAAATTTTTTATTTAGGTGGACATGAACAATATTTCAACTTTGATGACCGACGGACTTTAATGCAACTTTTTAAAAAGTTTTTAGATGATTTAATTTGTCTAAAATCTTGGAATTCATTGAAATCACAAGTTTGATAGGTAAGCTAGTGTCCTAGAGGTTTTTCAGGGTGTTCAATCCATATATGTAGTCAAAAAACCAGTTTAAATAACACAAATCAAAGTTTCATCTCAAATTTTTCCACCCAATTCCGACCAAAAAAATCCACGAAAAACTTCGAAAAATCACTCACCGTACTAGGCTATAAAATAAACCTCTCTATACAATTATGTTCAACCACAAAATACAAATGTAAAATTAGAATTGTAAAACCTTCCCATTTCGTATCATTAAACTTTAATAAATTTTGCCTCATTATAAAACCTTCAAATCTCCAGTCAGATCATTAAATTTTAATAAATTACTATCATTAAATCTTAGTAAATTAAGGTGAAACATGCTTCATGCTTTACAACTTTTTCGGCTGCGATAGAAAATCGCCATTCACAAAGCAAAGCTTCTCGAATTATCAAATTCTTTACTGTCAAACGTGCTCACCGGATTATTTGCACCCACCATCCAAATTCGGGCAACCTTGGTATGTGATCGGTCTCTCCACGCATGCGTTAAGATATTAGCTAATAGTAAGGATTACAATGAATTTTAACTCCACTATTTTCTGTATCAAGGAAAAGGGAAAATATTAATCAAAGCTATCGGGATCATAACAGGAAAGATATTGTTGGATTGGAGGTTTCTGTAGTGTAGTTTTTCAGATGTAAAACTAGAAGAAAAGATACTATATAAATATATTTTATATATTCTGTTTACTAAGGAAAAGAGAAAATACTAATCAAAACAGAAACCTGGATCATGAATAGAAAAATACTATATAAAAATTGAATTGAATTGTTTTAAGTGAGATTTTTTGGAAGTTTTTATTGGTAGATTTTTTTGGTATAATTTTTTAAAATTTTTATAGAAATTCATTGAAATCACAAGTTTGATGGGGCTAACTTTGCACAATCGAAGTGGTTTTGAAGATTTTGAGACTGTCGAATCCATATATATAGTCAAAAACCCAGTTTAAATAACACAAATCAAGATTTCACTTCAAACTTTCTCGCTGGATTCTGACACCTCAAACTCCAAAAAGTCACACTAAAGACAACTCCTATAAAAATATATATCATAAAAAAATTTCAATTACTGAATTTTTTGAAATATTTTAGAAATTGATGATAAATAAGAATAAAGGCAAATACTTAGACTTCAATTTTATCATCAAACATCAAAATATTTTTATAATTTAGAGTTTTAATTTTTCAAAATATTTTCAAAATCTGTAATTCAGTGAATTATAACTAGAAAGATTAAAGAACAGCAAACAAATTAAAAAATAAAATAAAAAACCACAAAATATTTTCTAAAATTTGCAATTAATTTATTTTTTATAACATTTCCAAAATATGGGATCTAGTCAATTTCTGGAATCAATTTAATTTTTCAGAATATTCTCAATATCGGTAAAGTTAATTTCAGCCAAGTAAATTATAAGAAGCCAAAAAAACCCACAAATATTTACAAGAAACCAAAAGAAAAACCACAAATATTTTCCAAAATCTACCATCCATTTAATTTATTTTTCAGAATACTATCCAAATTTATAATCAAATTAATTTCAGCCACAAAAATTACAAAAAAAAAACTAAAAAACAACACTTATGAAAATAAAATTTGAAATTCTTTAATTTTTCAAAATATTTCCAAAATCTTCAATTTCAAGTAAAGAAAAGTGTGAAAGTATAAAAACATGTTCCCCAGACTTACAACATGCTTGTGTATATTCTAAACTAATCTTTTGGTGGGGAGGAATAGCAGCTTTAGCTTTTTCTTTTTTAGATATAACATGCAAACATCTAATTCGCTAAACTAATCTTTTGGTGGGGAGGAATAGCAGCTTTAGCTTTTTCTTTTTTTAGATATAACGTGCAAACATCTAATTCTCTAGAATTGCAAGTAACATGTTTGCCTATATAAACCCAATTTTAAGAAAGTAAGGTTGGAATTTCAAAATAAGATTATTTATCAAATTTGATGGTTTTTAAATATTTCTTACTAGTCTACACAAATCTTTAAAAAATCTGCCAAAAAAATCTTCATAATTTCATAGCTTCTTCATTTCTTACAAATCTATACAAATCTTAAATAAAAAAATCTGCTAAAAAAAATCTTCATAATTTCATAGCTTCTTCGTTTCTTACAAATCTATACAAATCTTAAATAAAGATTTTGATCTTCATAATTTCATAGCTTCTTCATTTCTTACAAATCTATACAAATCTTAAATAAAAAAATCTGCAAAAAAATCTTCATAATTTCATAGCTTCTTCATTTCTTACAAATCTATACAAATCTTAAATAAAGATCTTGATCTTCATAATTTCATAGCTTCTTCATTTCTTACAAATCTATACAAATCTTAAATAAAAAAATCTGCTAAAAAAATCTTCATAATTTCATAGCTTCTTCATTTCTTACAAATCTATACAAATCTTAAATAAAGATCTTGATCTCCATAATTTCATAGCTTCTTCATTTCTTACAAATCTATACAAATCTTAAATAAAGATCTTGATAATTTCATAGCTTCTTTTTAAACTGTATTTGAGAAACAAATCAAATCATCCCATTTCATTTGACGAACACATCATACCATAACAAGCAATTTGCAAATTCCGTCCCTGGTGGGGAGGAATAGCAGCTTTAGCTCTAACTTCTATACATTTCGTTTATGGAAAAATGTGTTTTAATAGTTTTTTAAAGATTTACTTTTATTGTGAGCATATGCCAAAGTTACTGTTTCGAAGAAAGATAAATAATAGTATATGTGAAAAATCGAACAGCGCCAGGATCATCGTGCAGCTTACAATTTATAGGCATTGAAAATTGAAAACAGGCGTTGCAAATCCCCATACATTTAAAAATTGGATCCCAATTTAGTTCTAAAATCACAGAGCTAACTTCCTATCAAAAGTGGATTCCAATTTAGTTCTGAAATCTTAGAGCTAACTTCCTATCAAATTTTAATTTATTGGTATCTCTTGGTCGAGAGGAACACGTCCAATGTAATCGAGAGTAAGAGATCCGTAATACAGAGAATCTCCGCTCTTCAATCCTGTATTTATTTGATTTTTCGAATTCGGATCGGAGTAGAGCGCAACAGGATCGCCCATGTCATTCACAGCTAAAACACCTGGCTCATCAACTATACCATCGGTGACTACACCTGGCGCCAATGTAGCTATCAGAGCCAACACGTGCCTCACAGACGGGAACTTCGTTGCAATTGTCCACAATAAGGTTCGGCTCTGTGAAAAACCCACCCACGCTAATATCATATATCAAAGAACAGAGAACCAGCAGTAAACCTGCTAACCCAGAGTTATTCAACTGAGTAGTTTAGTGAATGTGATCTAATGTTTAAGTGGGGAGGTTTGTTAAAAAAAGTAATAATTACCATTGGAATTCCGATCCAGAAAATACCGTTGCCATCATAGTGGATGTTATCTGGAAGTCCTGGGAGATTGTCAATGAAGGATTCGACCGTCCCCTTCTGTGGCCCCTCTAACCAGTACTTCTGGCAGCGATACCTGTAACAGAAAACCAAGGCACCCATCAAATCTAGTACATGATCTGGATCTTTCCTTATAGAAAACATTAATGATTGAATGCAGGGCATACAGTGAAGTTTCACAGAATACGAGGAAGTCCTGTTTGTCAGAGAGGGCCACTCCGTTGGGGAAGTAAAGATCTTTGAGAAGCACACTTGTTGTTTTAGTGGAGGCCTCGTATTTCAGCAACCGGCCGTGTGGTCGGTACTCCAAGATATCAAATAAGTAGTCATGGAAGCCATATTTATATGAGGCATCTGTGAAATAAACTACCCCTTCTCTGCTTGCAACCACTCCATCTGCAAATCTTTAATGATATAACCATGGAATGTAGTTATGATTACTTGAAGCATTCCTTGAGTCTACTGGTCTATCCTAACTGATTTAAACCTAAAGTGATTCACATATATAAAAAAAACATAGAGCTAGGTTTTTTTTTTTTAAATTCCAAATTTTTTAACAATCATGGTCAAAAACATTACTTGAATTTCAATCCATCTGCTTCTTCTGTCAGTATCTCCACATGCCCTTCCGTCACATTTAGCAGACCCTGCAACACATAATGAAAATGGAACATAATGAAAATGGAGGTAAAGTTGAGAAAAGGAAATATTGGTGATGGGTTATCACCTGAGAAGGCTCGCAGACTAATAATTCTCCATGGCTACCAAAAGCGAGGCCCAGAGGACGACCTCCAACATATGTCCAGTTCTCCACATGAACATCAAGCTGGTTATCAAGAAAGGAGATTCGCTTGATCCACCCATCGCCACAACCTGTGTATAGTCTGCCTTGAGAATCGAACACGAGATCTTCTGGATTGGGGATGAGTCCAGATCCAAGTTTGTGTGCATTCTGTAGCCTCTTGTTGTGGGCGAATACACCAAGTCTCTGGGGAGGATGAGGAAGTTCGATGTTAACTGCATCGATTGGAGAATTTCTGAGAAGAGCCCTCCAAGCTGCCGCTAAAGCTATGCATAGCGCAGCCGCTACCACTGCAATCGTGAAATTTGGCATCGTAAACTGTGGAAGAGAGAGTGGGGACTAGGCGGGGATACTAGCAGAGGAGAGGGGGGAAAGCGTAAAATGCGTTACCACTCACCTTCCAAAACATGGCATAGAATAGTAAAGTGAAGATTCCATAAAAACCTTATCCAAAGGTCTGCGTTAGGGCTGAAATTTCAAAAGCAAATGTAGTCGCCTGACTTATCATCGTTGGGTTGAAATTTAGCCAAAATGTGGACCCCGCTCATTGGCATTCCGTCAAGATATTGTAGAAAGGTCGTCCAGCATGGTTTTCCATATTATCTCTCGAAATAGGAAATTCGACAACGAAGGGGGATATGACTAAGCCAGTCTGAGGTTTGGAGGGGAAAGTGCTGAAGTCGTCCGCAGGAGGGATTTGGAATCATCATATATGTGAATAGAATTCTTATTATTTTCTTTTGCAAATCACAAGAGTTTTTATAATGTCAGGATTTCTGTTTTCATGTCTGTACTGTTGCTATCGAACCAGAATTTTTTTTATTGCTTTTTGTGGCATATTCTCAACCATGTTTCACATTCACATGTACTTGTTTGTGTTACTCCATCGAAGTAGCCTGCAGGGAATAAATAACTAGGATGTATAAGTCGATAACTCATATATTTATTCTTATTTTAAATTTTATGTTGAGTACCCATCCACGTCAATATGTTGGAGCATATTTTTTTGTGTGTTGAGAGGAATATTATCAAATATGATTGAATTCCTGGCTCTCCATAATTCCCAGAATATATAGAGAGGGATTATCTGATTTTTGTGCCTTCTCCCACTCCACCATCACACAGACTTTCAATAAAGGGGTGAGTACTAAGAAGAAATTAAAAATATAAAAAGTCCATTTCCATACTTATGTTGCAATCGGGCACTCCAACAAAATATGTAAATTAGTCTTTGATGAATTCTGACATAGAATGCACCATCCTAATCTATGTATGCCTCTCTTTTGTAAATTTTCCCATAGCAAAGTTTTGTCTTGCCAAACCAGCCAAGAATATATGATGATCTTATGATGATCTTAGTAAGGACCTGCAGTTTCCGAATCTTCTGAAACCAACTCTTGTTTTGTAAGGATAGTCTAG
Source organism: Pinus albicaulis (assembly GCA_034641835.2). Classification (NCBI taxonomy): domain Eukaryota; kingdom Viridiplantae; phylum Streptophyta; class Pinopsida; order Pinales; family Pinaceae; genus Pinus; species Pinus albicaulis. The sequence goes on from CM076571.1 coordinate 565,193,000, forward strand.
AGCACATAATGAATTGGTAATTTTGAGCAACAACCACAGAACCTTTGTGAAAATTCCCTGCCCATGTTATATGATCACTCCCCTTTGTCCTACACATGCCCAACCTTCTGAGTTCCATAATGTAATTTTCCCAGACCTCAACATAATGTCCCATCAACCCTATGTTATGTTCCTTCTTCCAAACATGAAACCTCCCATGCCCGTTTTGCATGACTTGTGCCAAGTAAAATTATCACCTTGTATGAAGTTTATCGATGATGTCCTCCGAGAGGCCATTTTCCGAATCTACACCCATGATTTGATCTCGACCAATTAGGATACTGTGACCCGATCCAAAGGACCAACATATTCACTTGAGAAATCATAATTTAATCTTGTTGAAACTCATCCAGATATAAGAGCCGATGGTTTTACCTATGTGGCCATCCCTGATCCATTTCGAAGCTTCTCGATGATTAAGGTATTTTTCCATAATAATATCCCTCCAAGAACCCTCACAAAATAATACACGCCATAATGACTTGATCAACAGGGCTCAACCAAATATTTTCACATCCAATATCCCCCAACCTCCATATTGTTTTGGGATGGTTATCTTCTCCCATTTAATCAAATGGAATTTTCTTCCCTTCCCAGTTCCCACCCGGATGAAGTGTGCCATGATACTATGGAATTTGGATATAATAGTAGCAGGGAATATGAATAAGTGTGACTAGTAAATTAAAATTTGTTGTAGAACTGACTTTGCAAGAGTGAGTCTCCCTCCCATTATAAGCCATCTATGGGACCAACCAAATAACTTTTTATGAAATTTATTAATAATCCCTAGCCAATAGTTGATCTTGTATTTGTTGGGCTTTATCAAGTATCCCAAATATGTGAGTCCCTCACACAGGGGTTGTGTAGCCACCCAAAATATACCAACAATAAATTCAATATCTTCTCGGTCTCCACCCACATAAAGCAGAAGTGACTTGTTTCCATTTACCTGCAAACCACATGCCTCTCCAAATATCTGAAATATATGATGTATAGCTTGCCACTAAGCTCTGGACACCATTCCAAAGAAAATATATTGTCAATAAAGAAGTTATGGGTTATTTCAACAACCCTTCCCACTTTTATGCCATAGAAAATACCAACAAATCTTACGTGCCATATCTTATGATTGAGTCCGTCCATGACTAAAATAAAAAGTATGGATGACAGAGAGAAATCCTGTAGTAAACCCCTACAAGCACATAAAAAATTAGAGGGATATCCATTGATGAACACCGAAAATTGTACTGAAGTCATGCATGCCATAATCTATTCAATATTATATATCGCTCGTCTAATCTTAGACATAATGAGACGCGGATAATTCCAATCCACACAGTTAAATGCTTTATTCAAGTCCATCTTCATGACAATCGCCTCCATTTTCTTCTTGTGGATGGAATGTAGGAATTCTTGGGTTGTGGCCACAACGCTATGTATTAGACGATTGTGGAGAAACCCGTATTTTTCTTTCGAGATGAAGGATGAGAGAGTCAACTTCAGGGGCTCTGCAATGATTTTAGAAATTAGTTTGTAAGTAATATTACATAGAGAGATAGGTCTCAAATCCATAAAAGTGTCATGATCTGATGTCTTCAGAATAAGAGCAATAAATGTGGAGTTAATGGCTCCAATTATATTACCATTGATTCTAGATTCTTGAGCGATATGCAAAAGTTCCATCCCCATAAGATCAAAGAAGTGGAAAAATAATTCAACTATCTAATCATCCTGTAAAAAAACAATACTTACCCTTTTTAAGTAAATTATTTAAGATAAATATAAGTAAAGAAAAGTGGAATGTCTTAAGTTTAAAAGGTTAAATGCATAATAAATGTAAATGGTAAAGATTTGAAATAAGTTTGGACTTGAATTAAAATCAAATTTACTAGTCAATGCAAATAATAGAGATTTGTATAAATTTAATAATTGAAATAGAAGAAAACAACTTTAAGTATAAATTTTGGTTGCCTAAAGTTTAAAAACTTATTTAAAGGTAAAGGCATAAAATAAATCAAAGATGATTATTGGAAAAAGGTTTAAACGTTAATTTCAAAGAATAATTTAAAAATGAAATAAATAAAAAATTCCACCTCTTAACTTTGGAAATAGAGAGTGATGTGTTGTTAATTGATATAAAATCAATAATAAAAAAGAAATATCTTGACTTATTTCCATACCCAAATATCTTTGAAATGGTCAAATTGACATTGATGTGTTGTTAATTCATGTATCATCAATAACCAAAAGGAAACGCCCTCCACTTTTTTCCATGCCCAAATACCTTTCAAAGGGTCCCTCCTATAATATAGAAATGCACATTATTCTTGTTCACGTATTTGATTAAAATTTTAATATAAAGAAATAAATGTTTTAAGTGGTATATGTTTTTTTTTAATTATCAATTTATATATTTATTTTGTTGTTTTCTATTCTTTGTTTATCTTATTAGTCATTATATTTGATAGCTAGTTAATTATATATTAGTTTGGAGTTTGAGTATATTTTTAATTTTATTTTTGGCCACCTTAATTTAAGTCAATGTTATTTTTTATTAAAAATGTATTATTAAAAATTTGATTGGACAATGCATAACAATTTTGTAATTTTTTTGTTCCACTTGTCACTACCTCCCTTCAACCAATCGCCTCCCCACTACTTCAACTGCATAACAATTTTTGTTCTCCACTGCTTCTCCTGCACAAAAATCTCTTCATTATATCAAAGCTTCTTCCCCCACTCACATTTTTTATTCATTCTAAGGCATGTGAACAAACATCCAAGCATATCTTAGATTATTTATCCAACGTCGAAATAAAGTCTCGTGGGAAAGTGAACTGACATTCAAGTAGATTGTTTATCCAATGCCAAAGGGAAGTGCCAAAGTAAAGTTGTGTGGGGCCTCTACCCCAATGGAATATAAACTAGAAATTAGAAATAATTTTCTTAGTGTTTCTCAACAAGTGCAAAAATATTATTGGTATAGAAATGAAGTGTGTTTGAATAAAAGTAAAACATATGTTATTTGATTTTTTAGGGTTGTTTCTGCCAAGTAGAAGTGCTCACAATGGAAGGGAGGTGTTTCTTCTTCTTCTTCTCGGTTTGTCTCTTTCTAGATTCTTTATATTTAGCTTTGGCATCAATCCTGATCAACTGAATAATCATCTCAATCAACATAATTAGTAGTCTCAAATTAATAAGAAGAAATTGCATCAGAAAGGGCCAAGGCTAGTGGATAAGCTACTAGGGCTTTATTGTTCCATACCAACTAAAAATTAATGCCATCGACTTCTGAATCTGATTGCCCAAATTATAATATAATTGCATGCATTCATTTCTTTATGTCACTCCCCACCATGTGCAAATATAAACTTAGGATTGCATTGAGATTAAGTATAGAAAAAAAATGCATATCGTGGACATGCAATTAGTAGAATGTGCATATAAAGGGAAGATATGCAACCATTAGTTGTGTTATCACTCCAATAATTTCCTAGGGTTGTTATGCTTTTTTGGTTTAAATAAATATTAGAGGTAACCACAGACCTACTTTTAAGCTTAGGATCTAGCCTTCCTAATGCTCAGAGAGGGCTCTCTCTATATGATTTAACTTTGTTATTTTTAGTTGATTTTAGGCTAGTTATGTGAGATTGGTTGGTTTTGATTTTGGATTTAGTTTGGTGGTGGAATCACTAATTCAGATGGATAGATGCAGGTAGGAATTCCATTGGGCTATGGAGTCCATGTATCAAGCAATGAAATCCTGGATGATCCTACTACCCTCTGTTAAATATGGTCCATTTTGGGAAGAGGATAGTTATATTTGAGGGACATTTTGTTCAAGTTCCGGAAATCAACACAAAGTCTGATTTCCCATGTTTTCTTCCTAGTGGGAACTAAGTTTGAGACCCAATTAGAATATCTGATTAGTGCAGTAATATGTGCTTCATACATTATTTTCACCTATTTTTCAATCAAGGGCATAAGAACTAGATTTATTCTCCTAAGCTTTTGTCTATATGGTTTTTGATCTTATTTAATGGGTATTTTATGTTGAATGATGCTGGTGTCATAAGACTTAAGCTCTTCATAACTCTAGGAAAAGGCATCTTGAAATTCCTTAAATAGAGCTATATATTTCATCTTTTCTAGAGAAGGTAATGCTTTGGATAATTTGATGAGCTTAGGCTTTTGTTATGTTCCTATGTTATGTTCTTCTATGTCTGATCTTAATGGTTCCATTTTTGGTTTTCTTGCAACATCATTTGAATCTAAAAGATCTTCTAAAGGGGCTAATCCTTAGGTAAAAATTTATTCTTAAGGTTTAAAATCTCAGAATCATCATTTTCTTTTTCTTCTATTTTTACATTTTCTAATTTATCTATTTCTATTTGAGTGAATTTAGTGGGTTCAGTTAAATCTAAATTATTTACATCTATCTCAATATCTATAGTTTCATCTACTATACAATCTGTATCTATGTTACAGTTTTGGAATTCTCCCTCAACATTCATAAAATTGTATATTTAAGTATCTTTTGAAAAAAATTGCCAATATTTTAAGTTGTCTGGAATAATAGGCCTATGTCTTACCTCTGTTGTATATTGGTGATTTGGCTGGAAATGCAGTCTATAGGTGCTAGCAAAAGTTACTAGAATATGTGCATGTATGTTCTGTTTCCTAGGAATCACAAAAAATTTAGTTTCAAGCAATTATTTTACCATATCTAGAACAATTTCCCTGTATTGGCTAAGTCTAACATTACTTGACTTTCAATCCATCTGCTTCTTCTGTCAGTATCTCCACATGCCCTTCCGTCACATTTAGCAGACCCTGCAACACATAATGAAAATGGAACATAATGAAAATGGAGGTAAAGTTGAGAAAAGGAAATATTGGTGATGGGTTATCACCTGAGAAGGCTCGCAGACTAATAATTCTCCATGGCTACCAAAAGCGAGGCCCAGAGGACGACCTCCAACATATGTCCAGTTCTCCACATGAACATCAAGCTGGTTATCAAGAAAGGAGATTCGCTTGATCCACCCATCGCCACAACCTGTGTATAGTCTGCCTTGAGAATCGAACACGAGATCTTCTGGATTGGGGATGAGTCCAGATCCAAGTTTGTGTGCATTCTGTAGCCTCTTGTTGTGGGCGAATACACCAAGTCTCTGGGGAGGATGAGGAAGTTCGATGTTAACTGCATCGATTGGAGAATTACTGAGAAGAGCCCTCCAAGCTGCCGCTAAAGCTATGCATAGCGCAGCCGCTACCACTGCAATCGTGAAATTTGGCATCGTAAACTGTGGAAGAGAGAGTGGGGACTCGGCGGGGATACTAGCAGAGGAGAGGGGGGAAAGCGTAAAATGCGTTACCACTCACCTTCCAAAACATGGCATAGAATAGTAAAGTGAAGATTCCATAAAAACCTTATCCAAAGGTCTGCGTTAGGGCTGAAATTTCAAAAGCAAATGTAGTCGCCTGACTTATCATCGTTGGGTTGAAATTTAGCCAAAATGTGGACCCCGCTCATTGGCATTCCGTCAAGATATTGTAGAAAGGTCGTCCAGCATGGTTTTCCATATTATCTCTCGAAATAGGAAATTCGACAACGAAGGGGGATATGACTAAGCCAGTCTGAGGTTTGGAGGGAAAAGTGCTGAAGTCGTCCGCAGGAGGGATTTGGAATCATCATATATGTGAATAGAATTCTTATTATTTTCTTTTGCAAATCACAAGAGTTTTTATAATGTCAGGATTTCTGTTTTCATGTCTGTACTGTTGCTATCGAACCAGAATTTTTTTTATTGCTTTTTGTGGCATATTCTCAACTATGCTCCACATCCACGTGAACCTATTTGTGGTATTGCTTTTTGTGGCATATTCTCAACCATGTTTCACATTCACATGTACTTGTTTGTGTTACTCCATCGAAGTAGCCTGCAGGGAATAAATAACTAGGATGTATAAGTCGATAACTCATATATTTATTCTTATTTTAAATTTTATGTTGAGTACCCATCCACGTCAATATGTTGGAGCATATTTTTTTGTGTGTTGAGAGGAATATTATCAAATATGATTGAATTCCTGGCTCTCCATAATTCCCAGAATATATAGAGAGGGATTATCTGATTTTTGTGCCTTCTCCCACTCCACCATCACACAGACTTTCAATAAAGGGGTGAGTACTAAGAAGAAATTAAAAATATAAAAAGTCCATTTCCATACTTATGTTGCAATGGGGCACTCCAACAAAATATGTAAATTAGTCTTTGATGAATTTTGACATAGAATGCACCATCCTAATCTATGTATGCCTCTCTTTTGTAAATTTTCCCATATCAAAGTTTTGTCTTGCCAAACCAGCCAAGAATATATGATGATCTTAGTAGGGACCTAAGTTTCCAAATCTTCTGAAACCAACTCTTCTTTTGTAAGGATAGTCTAGAGCACATAATGAATTGGTAAGTTTGAGCAACAACCACATAACCTTTGTGAAAAGTCCCCGCCCATGTTATATGATTACTCCCCTTTGTCCTACACATGCCCAACCTTCTGAGTTCCATAATGTAATTTTCCCAGACCTCAACATAATGTACCGTCAACCCTATGTTATTTTCACTCTTCCAAACATGAAACCTCCCATGCCCGTTGTATGACTTGTGCCAAGAAAAATGATCACCTTGTATGAAGTATATCGATGATGTCCTCCGAGAGGCCATTTTCCGAATCTACACCATGATTTGATCTCGATCAATTAGGATACTATGACCTGATCCAAAGGACCAACATATTCTCTTGAGAAACCATAATTTAATATTGTTAAAACTCATCCAGATATAAGAGCCGATGGTTTTACCTATGTGGCCATCCCTGATCCATTCCGAAGCCTCTCAATGATTAAGGTATTTTGCTCGAATAATATCCCTCCAGGAACCCTCACAAAATAAAGCATACCATAATGACTTGATCAACAGGGCTCAACCAAATATTTTCACAGCCAATATCCCCCAACCTCCATATTGTTTTGGGATGGTTATATTCTCCTATTTAATCAAATGCAGTTTTCTTCCCTCCCCACTTCTCGCCCACATGAAGTGTGCCATGATACTACAAAATTTGGATATAATAGCAGCAGGGAGGATGAATAAGTGTGCCCAGTAACAACTAACTTTACAAGAGTGAATCTCCCTCCCATTGTAAGCCATCTATGCAACCAACCAAATATTTTTTTATGGGATTTATCAAAAATCCATAGCAAATTGTCGTTCCTATAGTTGTTAGGCTTTATCTTGTATCCCAAATATGTGAGTCCCTCACACAGGGGTTTTGTAGCCACCCAAAATATACCAACAATAAATTCAATATCTTCTCAGTCTCCACCTGCGTAAAGAAAAAGTGACTTGTTTCTATTTACCTGCAAACCATATGCCTCTCCAAATCTTTGAAAGATATGATGTATAGCTTGCCACTAAGTTGTGAACACCATTCCAAAGAAAGGATATTGTCAATAAAGAAGTTATAGGTTATTTCAACGACCCTTCCCAGTTTTATGCCATAGAAAATACCATCAAATATTACCTCTCGGATCTTATGACTGAGTCTGTCCATGACTAGAATAAAAAGTAGGGGCGACAAAGAGAAAATATGTCATAAACCCCTACTGGACGAGGGATATCCATTGATCAACACTGCAAATTGTACCGAAGACACGCATGCCATAATCCATTCAATATTATACATCGTCAGTCTAATCTTAGACAGAATGAGATGCAGAAAATTCCAATCCACATAATCATATGCTTTATTCAAGTCTGCCTTCATGACAATCGCCTCCATTTTCTTCATGTGGATGGAATGTAGGCATTCTTGGGTCGTGGCCACAATGCCATGTATTAGACGGTTGTGGAGAAACCCGTATTTTTCTCTCGAGATGAAGGATGAGAGAGTTGGCTTCAAGCGCTCCGCAATGATTTTAGAAATTAGTTTGTAAGTAATATTAGATAGAGAAATAGGTCTGAAATCCATAAAGGTGTCAGCATTTGATGTCTTTAGAATGAAAGCAATAAATGTGGAGTTAATGGCTCGAATTATATTACCATTGATTCTAGATTCTTCAGCCATAAGCAAGTTCCATCCCCAAGAAATCGAAGAAGTGGAAAAATAATTCAACTATTGAGCCATACATTCCACAACACTTGTCTTTAGTGAAAATTATAAGGTAAATATAAGTAAAGGGAGGTAGAGTGTCTTAAGTTTAAAGGGTTAAATGCATAATGAATGTGAATGATAAAGATTTGAAATAAGTTTGGACTTGAATTAAAATTATATTTACTAGTGAATATAAATAATAAAGATATGAATAAGTTTATATAAATAATAGAGATATGAATAAGTTTAATAACTGGAATAGAAGAAAACAACTTTAAGTATATTTTTTTTATTACTTAGAGTTAAAAAACTTATTTAAAGGTAAAGGCATATCTTTATTAAAAAAAAAACATCAAAGATGATTTTTGGCTAAGGGTTTAATCATTTATTTGAAAAGAATAATTAAAAAACATTAAAAACAAAAAGTAAATAAAACAATAAAAAATTAAATATCCAAAAACAAATAAAAAACAAAAATTCTACCTCTAACTTTGGTAATAGAGATTGATGTGTTGTATAATTATTGGACTTTGGTAATAGAGATTGATGTGTTGTATGATTATTGGAAAAGGGTTTAATCATTAATTTCAAAAGAATAATTTAAAAACATTATCAATAAAAAATAAATAAAATAATAAAAAACAAAACATTCAAAAACAAATAAAAAATAAAAATTCCACCTCGGTAATAGAGATTGATGTGTTTTATTCGATGTAAAATCACTAAAAAAAAAAAAATAACATATGGAAGCCTAATGGAGAAGATATCAAACATTTTAACTCTGCTAATTGATTTTACATTAACTTTTATCTATTTCAGTCACTTTTGTTGACTTTGGAGGCTTTTGGTAGGTTGGCAATTACTTTTTAGCTGTCTTTGGCAAATATCTTTGACTGTGCATTCAATTTTGTATTCTTTTGAGGGCCTGTAGGTGGACTTTCTGAGGATTAATTGCCTCACTGATTTGGCATTTGGACACTTTCTTGGTTGATTTGTGTTGATTTGGCACTTTAAACCCTGATTTAGGCCTTGATATTTCTTTTGGGTCTTTCTAATCGTCTTTGGGCTTTAAACCTTTTCTGCTAACTGTTTTATCCTTTAAACATTTTTCTGCTTTATTCAGCGTGTCTTTATATTTGTAAATCATTGGTTAAGTCTTTTAATCTTCGGTATTTTAACTTTAACCTTTAACTTTAATCTTCAATGCCTTTTCTTTTTGCTGTGGACAGGTGGTTTTCATCGATGCGGGAGGGTTTGATTATATGACCAATGCTCTTAAAGCACCGATCAAACCATGAAATAAACCCTGATAGTCCCTTTCTTCGTGATTTTTCTGTTGTTTGGGCCATGAAAGTCGTCACCTCTGGACCTGTTTCTTTATGAACCATGAGAATGCTTTTTGGCTTTAAAACCGCCATTGAATCCTGCATAAAACAAATCAAAACATTAACAAAACCTGCAAGGGAGGGTTTCACTGCTAACATAGATCAGGCGGAGGTGGAAGGAGCAGTGAGGCAGAAGGAAAAATGCATGGAGGAGGCAGAAATACGATGAAAATGGTTTAAAAACCAAATTATGGCGCGGAAATATAACAGTGGTTTTGCAAAAACCGTCAGTGGTTTTCACACGGCATCCAAGCGGTAAGTGGTTTTGACGTGATCAAACACGATACCACACGTTTATCGCCACGTGTCCACCAGGAAACCACTAGTTTCGCATAGATCTGGTTTGTTAAACCCTGACACGAAAATCCGCACGAAATGCGATGTGAACCGTTGGATCTGGAGGTGTAGATCCAATGGTGGGGGAGGAGCGCGATGGGGGAAAGGTGCATGGTGGAAGGGAGATGGTGGAGGCCAGGTGGCGGGAGTGGATTGGATGACAAGGGGGGAAGTGGAAGGTGGGCCAACGAGTGACGTCATGCGGGGGGACTGGGGGGTATGGACGGGAGAAATCAGGGTGTGCCCCCGTAGTGAATATCAGCCATTCATTTGAGTTTTCCCGCGGCCTGATGAGTCAACTGCGGGGGCGCCAGAGGGTTAAATTGTGGACAGAGAAGTGCCCCCGCATTGGTTAAGCGCCTGGTAGCCGTTGATCTTTGTAGATCTACGGTGGAGATCAGGTCGGAGTGGTAAGGTGGGGAAGAAAAAGAAATGAAGGAATGCGGCTAAGGGAAAAAAGGGAAGGTGGGGGTGAATTAGCGCCGTCAGATCATATAGATCTACGACCAAGATCGATGTGGAAATTTCCAAGTAGGGCGAGGGAAATACCAAGGGAAATTCATTTTACAAGGGGCGCAGAGGTAAAATAAAGGGTAAGGGAAGGGGGCTTAAGGGAAGGCGCTGGGAAGTGGTCCCGTGGGAGAGTAAAGGGACCGGGAGCCAGGGAAAAAGGGCTAAGCCAAAGGGGAATCGCATCGGCGGGGAAGAGGGAGTGATGCGATGAAATGTTGCAATGCGATTGAAGAATGCCGATGCGGTGAGTGCTAGCGCCTGGTCGTGGGTGCAGGTCATATGAAGAAAAAGGAGCGAAAGATTTAAGCCCTTAGGGGCTTAAAACCTGTGTATAAAAAGGGTGCATTTTTAGGCCAAAGAGGGGTTTTTTAAGCCTAAAAAAAGGTTCCGATAGGAAAAATAGGGTAATTCAAACCATAAAAAAAAGGGGTTTTATGGTTAAAAAAGGTTTTTTAGAAGGTTTTTTAGGGAAATGAAGGGTAAATGAGAAGGAAAAAAAAAGGATTTTCAGAGGGAAATAGAGGATAAATAAAAGGGAAAAATGAGTGATATGGGGGGTTTTGGCGGAAATTATGAAGGTGAAAAGATGGAGAAAATAGCTGAAAACTGTCTCCTTTGATATTAGCAGGGTTACTTGGTGGATTTTTTGAATGAAATAGTAGTGAAGATTAATCTTAAGTTGGAAAGCACCAGAAGGCTTCGAGAATGAGAAATTTTCTATGAAAATAATCTCTTGAAGGCTCAAGACCCGTTTCAGCCATCATTTGCTATGACAAAAATTTACTGATGGCTAACAGGAGGAAAGCTCTTGGGATAATATATTCAACGAGGGGTTTATCGAGAATTTTGGAATGTTTATTGTGAGGCTTTGCAGGAAAAGGGTCGAATACATAAACCAGATGAAAAATAAATGTGTCCCATAGGCTATGTTTAGCCTCGCGGATGTTAAAATAATTTCTTTCTTCTTTATTTCTTTCTTAGTATATCTTGCATGAGAGGAACACGTCCGAGTAAGAGATCCATACTACACAGAGTCTCCCCATTTCAATCTTGTAGCATTGGGCTCTCCACTGGCAGTGATTCCAAGTGGTAGCAGTGGCTCCTCTATGAATAGAAGGTGGTAGCTTGGACTCCACTTCGATGTCAAATTATTCTTATTTTAGATTCGATAACGTTCAACATATGAGTAGAGACAATCAAGAGATAAGAAGAGATGAGAAGTGATGACATTTGATGACGAGATACTTGAGATTGGATATTATTTTATGACATGATTCGTGCGATGATCACATGATGTAGCTGGAATTTCTCCCTAGCTGAGAGGAAGTGTTAATTTGGAATCTCAGTGACAATTTCCAACCATGGTACAAGAATCCTCTTTTCGAGAGGGCTAATTTTGATTATTGAAGTGCTTAATTTGGATAAGGGAAAGTATATTTTTGAATTAAAGCCCACATGTGCACATTTGATCAGGTTGGTCCTATAGAAAATTGGACACTCTTTGAAGTATATAAATACAAGTGACATCAACCTCATTTGGACATGATCATGAATCATTCTTCTATTCTCTTCTTTGGTTTTGGCTCGCACAATTTTGAGGCAATTCGCAGAGATTGGCTGGCACAAGTCTGAAATTATAGGGTTTGAAGCTCGCACATGTTTCTAGTTTTCTGGGTCACAACTGCAAGCTTGTCACAACCAAATTTAGGCTATAATCGTAGGCATGCAGACCTATGCATGTGGTTTAAGGGTTTCAACCACACGCACGACACTCTCTTCATGTGATTGTTGAAATATTAAAGTCACCTGCCAGGCTTGGGCAGTGACAAGAAGAAACAAGTACAAAGGCAGCAGCAGTAGCAGCAACAGAGATTGAGTGCGCAGCACTCTGCATTCAAGAAGAATGGAGAATCGGTAAGGAAGAATTAAATTTTTGATGGGCCGCAGCCACAACAGTAGAGAAGAAATTTAATTTGGTGATGGACAGAGCCGTCTTGCAGCGGAATGAAGATTTCTCGTAGTTCCAGTCTACGGAGGAACAGACTAAATTAAAAACAATCGTTTCGGGCTTTAAAGCCCTCAACAACCAGAATGAAGAGAAACAGGCGGAAGTCCTTTTATTTTTGAATTGGCGGGACAAGTGGTCCCCACCATTTCTATGCCAATCGGAATCGAAAAGTTATGTTGGAGCAGTGTCTTGTTGATATGGGAGAGTTCCGCAAACGGAACGTTTAATACAAACAAAACATATATAATAATCGCCCTCACAGCAGCGGAGGCCCGTGGGTCCACAAGACCACGTGGCAGAAATCTATTGGAACCGCTTGGTTTCAATCGCAAGGTTTAATCGGCAGGATTTTATTGTGCGCCCCGATCAGGGCGGATCCGATCGCAATCGAAGGATCGGAGGGCGCCTGTGTTTCCAATCGCAATCGAAAGATTGAATGGATCACAAAGTTTGTTGTCAAGCCGTTGGCCGATTGTCGATTGTCGATTTCCTTTCCAATCGCAAGCGGAAGATCGGAGGTCATGTTTCCAATCGCAATCGAAAGATTGAATGGATCACAAAGTTTGTTGTCAAGACATTTGCCAATTGTCGATTGTCGATTGCCGACTACGTAGTGGTCCCCACTCGTACGTCAGGCATTTCATATTTTATTAGTTCCGCAAAGGTTTTCCTTTGTATTTGGTTTCATTTCTTTGATTTAAGTTTTCATATGGTTTTTGTTGTAATGTTTAAAATATGCGCGGCATATAAAAGCCAAAGGCCCGCGAAGTCTGTAGAGTAGCATTGTATTGTTCTATTTTGGTTTTTCGCACAGCAGCGCGGAAGAAGAAATACACAGCAGTGTGTTGAATGTAAAAGACAGAGTATTGTTCTTGAGAGACAGAGATTGTTTTCTGTGCACTGCGTCTGTAGCAGTCACCTTTGTTGTTATCCCTCTCGGAAGAGGAAGATCTGTATCAGTTTTTGAAAGTAATAGAAGCTTGTTTTAAAGCATGAAAAGCTCCATCTCCTGTCAATTTTTTTTACTTCTCTGTGTTTAAGAGGAGAACCTATTCTCTTCTCTTGGAATTCTCAAAATTCCAACATGGTATCAGAGCTAGTCTAGGCTCTTTGAAGAGTTCAAAGAAGCTAAAGAAGAAGACCTGTTGCAGCATTTCTCTCCAGCAGCGTGAAAAGCTCAACAGAAGTCAAGGTCAGGTATTTCTCAAAGATAAAAGAGCAGTTGTTTATTGTTTAAAGGAGTTTGTTCTTTCAGTAAAGAAAAGACATTTTGTTTAAAGTCTGAGTTCAGTTTAAGAAGCAATGGCTGGACCAAGCACTGGTATGAATCTTGGAAGTGTTCAGCTTCCACAATTTAATGGAAAGCAACACAAAGAAAATTTTCCTTCAGGGAAAAGCATAAGGTCGAAAGCACCTTTGGAGATAACCCACTCAGATTTATGTGGGCCGATGCAAACAGAATCTGTTTCAGGCAGCAATTACACGCTGACTTTCATTGATGATTTCACACAAAAAGTGTGGGTTTATTTTCTGAAATATAAGAGTGACGTCTTTCAGAAATTTCGACAATTTAAAGCTCTTGTAGAAAAACAGAGCGGACTGCACATTAAAGTCCTCAGAACTGACAGAGGAGGAGAATATATATCAAAGGAATTTCTGCGTTTTTGCAGAGAGAACGGCATTCACAAGCAATTTACCACAAGGTACACACCGCAACAGAATGGAGTTGCTGAAAGGAAGAATCGAACCATAATGGAGATGGTGAGAAGTATGCTCAAGGCAAAGCACTTGCCGAATGAGTATTGGGCAGAAGCAGCAAACTGTGATGTATACATTTTAAATAGATGCCCTACAAAAGCTGTGATGAACAAAGTTCCAGAAGAAGCGTGGAGTGGCAGAAAACAGGGAGTCACCCACATGAGAGTTTTTGGATGTGTAGCATATGCACACATTCCAGACAAATTGAGAAAGAAGTTGGATAGTAAGGGGGAGAAGTGCATTTTCCTTGGATATTGTGAAGATTCCAAAGGATATAGACTGTATAACCCATCCACAAAGAAGTTTGTAATTAGCAGAGATGTGCAATTCATCGAAGAGGAAGCGTGGGATGGAAGCATTGAGAAAACAGTCAATGTCAAAAACTGTTTATCTCATGATGAAGATGATGTAGATGAGGTTGATATTAATAACCCATCCATTGCACAACCTCCAGCGGCGCAAGGCCAGCAAGGGACGCCTCAAGCGGCTGTAAGAACACCCTTGAGAAGAATCGGCAGTGGTTCACCGAGTACACCACAAGGAGCAGAATTAAGTGCTTCATCAAGCACGGCTACACCAAGTGAAAGAGGAACAAGATTCAGAAGCCTTAGAGAAATCTATGAGCAAGGAGAAGCAAACGAAGGTATGAATTCCTTATTTGCTTTGTATTGTCAAGTTGATGATCCTATTCATTTTGAAGATGCTCTTAAAGATAGAAAATGGATAGAAGCTATGGATGATGAAATTAAAGCCATAGAGAAGAATAGAACATGGGAGTTGGTTGATCTACCAGAAGGTAAAGAAGTCATTGGAGTTAAATGGGTCTATAAGACCAAAAGCAATGCTGAAGGAAAAATAGAAAGACACAAGGCCAGACTTGTTGTCAAAGGATATAAGCAGAAGCAAGGGATTGATTATGAAGAAAATTTTGCACCAATTGCAAGAATGGAGACGGTAAGAGCAGTGTTGTCCATAGCATCACAAAATAGATGGAAAGTATATCAAATGGATGTAAAATCCACATTTTTAAATGGAGTTTTAATGGAAGAGGTATATGTGGAACAGCCTCTTGGATATGAGAAGAAAGGCCAAGAGCATAAGGTCTCTAAATTGAAGAAAGCTCTTTATGGGCTGAAACAAGCACCAAGAGCATGGTACAGCAGAATAGATTCTTATCTATTGGAGAATGGATTTTAAAAGTGTGAGGGAGAACCCACCCTCTACATCAAAGAAAAGGATGGTAAGTTATTGATTGTTGTTTTATATGTTGATGATTTAATTTTTACAGGTAATGATGATTACCTTGTTGAAAATTTTAAAACAGTCATAAAAGATGAATTTGAAATGACTGACATGGGTTTATTAAGATACTTCTTGGGAATAGAAGTGGAGCAAGGTGAGAAAGGAATTTTTATTTCTCAAGCAAAATATGTGAATCAAGTTCTAGAAAGATTTAACATGCAGGAGTGCAAAGCTGCAATTACTCCCACAGTAATGGGATTGAAGTTGAGTAAGAATGACAGCAGCAAGGATTTTGATCCAAGTTTGTATAAAAGCATAGTTGGCAGCCTCATGTATTTGACTGCAACTAGGCCGGATATTATGCATGCTGTTAGTTTAATTTCCAGGTTTATGGAGAAGCCAAAAGAAGCACATTGACAAGCAGCAAAGAGAATTCTAAGGTATGTGAAAGGAACTAAAGGATTTGGTATTTTATATACTACTTCAGAAAGTTCAGAATTAGTTGGATACACTGACAGTGATTGGGCTGGAAGTGTAGATGATCGGAAGAGCACTTCCGGTTATATTTTTCATATGGGTTCAGGAGCCATTTCATGGGCTTCTAAGAAACAGCTTATTGTAGCATTGTCTACAGCAGAGACAGAATATGTGGCAGCTACAACAGCAGCGTGTCAAGCAATTTGGATGAGAAGGATGTTGAGAATTTTGTGCCAAGAACAGGTAAAGGGCACTGTGATTTATTGTGACAATAGCTCAGCTATTGCATTGTCAAAGAATTTTGTGTTTCATAAAAGAACAAAGCACATAGACACAAAGTATCATTATATCAGAGAATTGGTGAATAATGGTGAAGTTGTTTTACAGCATTGTAAAACAGAGGAGCAATATACAAATATTTTAACTAAACCATTGGGACAGAAAACATTTGAATTTCTAAGAAAATGCTTGGGTATGATGAATAAACCAGCAGCTGACTTTAAGGGGGAGTGTTGAAATATTAAAGTCACCTGCCAGCCTTGGGCAGTGACAAGAAGAAACAAGTACAAAGGCAGCAGCAGCAGCAGCAACAAAGATTGAGTGCGCAGCACTCTGCATTCAAGAAGAATGGAGAATCGGTAAGGAAGAATTAAATTTTTGATGGGCCGCAGCCACAACAGCAGAGAAGAAATTTAATTTGGTGATGGACAGAGCCTTCTTGCAGCGGAATGAAGATTTCTCGTAGTTCCAGTCTACGGAGGAGCAGACTAAATTAAAAACAGTCGTTTTGGGCTTTAAAGCCCTCAACAACCAGAATGAAGAGAAACAGGCGGAAGTCCTTTTATTTTTGAATTGGCGGGACAAGTGGTCCCCACCATTTCTATGCCAATCGGAATCGAAAAGTTATGTTGGAGCAGTGTCTTGTTGATATGGGAGAGTTCCGCAAACGGAACGTTTAATACAAACAAAACATATAAAATAATCGCCCTCACAGCAGCGGAGGCCTGTGGGTCCACAAGACCACGTGGCAGAAATCTATTGGAACCGCTTGGTTTCAATCGCAAGGTTTAATCAGCGGGATTTTATTGTGCGCCCCGATCAGGGCGGATCCGATCGCAATCGAAGGATTGGAGGGCGCCCGTGTTTCCAATCGCAATCGAAAGATTGAATGGATCACAAAGTTTGTTGTCAAGCCGTTGGCCGATTGTCGATTGTCGATTGCCTTTCCAATCGCAAGCAGAAGATCGGAGGTCGTGTTTCCAATCACAATCGAAAGATTGAATGGATCACAAAGTTTGTTGTCAAGACATTTGCCGATTGTCGATTGTTGATTTGCCGACTGCGTAGTGGTCCCCACTCGTACGTCAGGCATTTCATATTTTATTAGTTCCGCAAAGGTTTTCCTTTGTATTTGGTTTCATTTCTTTGATTTAAGTTTTCATATGGTTTTTGTTGTAATGTTTAAAATATGCGCGGCATATAAAAGCCAAAGGCCCGCGAAGTCTGTAGAGTAGCATTGTATTGTTCTGTTTTGGTTTTTTGCACAGCAGCGCGGAAGAAGAAATACACAGCAGTGTGTTGAATGTAAAAGACAGAGTATTGTTCTTGAGAGACAGAGATTGTTTTCTGTGCACTGCGTCTGTAGCAGTCACCTTTGTTGTTATCCCTCTCGGAAGAGGAAGATCTGTATCAGTTTTTGAAAGTAATAGAAGCTTGTTTTAAAGCATGAAAAGCTCTGTCTCCTGTCAATTTTTTTTACTTCTCTGTGTTTAGGAGGAGAACCTATTCTCTTCTCTTGGAATTCTCAAAATTCCAACAGTGATTGAGATCTAGGGTTTGAATTTTTATTTGACCTAAGATTTCACCAATTGACTACAGAGTTCGAAAGTTGACCGCAGACAATGGTATTTGACTAGAGGCTTCCAAATCATGGTTTTAGATTATTAGCATTGTTGGGTTCATCTCATGGATAATGTTTACTTGACTTTTACTGGATGGGTTTATGATTGAAGATATGGATAATTTACTCTCTTTTGCTGAATCCTTGAATGAAAATCTAATAATAAGAAGAATTTGAAATTGTTTTTGTAACCACCCCTCCCACATTTACCCAAATCCACAAACTCGCCAGGGTAAACATGAGATGCGAGTTATTGTCTAAGACCCAATTTACAAGATGCACTTATGGAAAATGGGGTCCACATGTCCAAAAATGACTGAAAACACCCAGGGACACATGATCACACTATTATCAATCTAATTTGACCCAACACTTTCATTCCAGTTTTGTTTCCTTAAATTTAATACAAATTTCTAATTTTGGCAATTTTTTTTTGTTCTAAAATTTTGAGGACGTTTTCAGGGGCTAAATGAAATTTTCAAGGAAAAGAGAGAGACCGAAAAAGTGTTAGAACATTTTTTGGTATATTTTCGGCCTCCTTGTGGAGATATTCGAAATGAGGTATTATGTTAGTCAAACGAAGATCGTATGCCTAAGTTATGACATTGGGAAGTTGGAGGTCTGAATTACTCATTTATTCAAACACTTTGTGTGCATAATACATTTAGGTTAAAAATACATATATGTTCATTAATTCAATAAACTCGCCAGAGAATTATAATTTATACAATGACAAGCTAAGCATTCAATCTCGAATCAAAACTTGACCTAGACTGCTTATAACGCACTAGACATTTCGTTAAAAACATGGTGAACATGTAATCTACAGGTCATGAATGCATATTTAAAAATAGGGGTATGATACTTATTTGAGAATCGTCAAGAAGATATAATTCCCTCTCATAATAGCTGCAATAACGTCTACTATCTCATGCATTCTTCAACCATTCATCAACAAATCAAACACATCAAGAGCCATAGTTTTATCTATAGTTTATTTTGAAAAAGTCAAGAAATAAAGTAATTTTGATTGTTTTTTCAATGAGTGGTCATATTTACAAAGTCTTTACCTTATTTGTTATTTTTTCCATATTTTCGTATAGATTATATGAAAATGACAATTGAGATTGTAAGCCATTCCATTCTTTAACTTGAACTATTGTAGTAAACATCATACCTTGTCTCTCTTGCTCTCTAATATTAATAAGTTGAATTACTATAACACAAAAATCAATGCATATTGTCAATCATTTTTTTATTCTTACACTGAAATCAATGCTCATTGTTAATCCAATCATTTTAAGTTAATGTACCATCATATATTGAGTTACATCAAATCAGAAATCATCGTCTACACTGAAACCAATGCATCTAATGCATGCAGTCAAATAAGATTAGAAAACAACTACACAGAAATCAATGAATTTAATGGAATCAATCAAATAAGATTAGAAATCAACATCTACACTAAAATTAATGCATCTAGTGCAAGCAATCAAATAAGATTAGAAATCAACATCTACACTGAAATCAATGCATCTAGAGCAAGCAATCAAATGCGATTAGCAATCAACATCTACACTCACCTCCCTTTCTCTCTCGCCCTCCTCTCTCTCCCCCTCATCTCTCTGTCACTACCTCTCTCTCTCAGCCCTCTAACTCCATCATTATATCTCCTTCTCTCCCCCTCTTCTCTCTATCTCCCATTTTTTATCTCGCTATCTCGCCCCCAAACATATACTCTCTCTCTCTCTCTCTCTCTCTCCACTTTTATCTCTCGATGTGATTCTTCTTCCATCCCTCTCTTTCCTTCCAACTCCATTACTCCATCCCTCCCTCTCTTCTTCTCTCTCTCTCAAGTCCTCTCTCATCCTTGCTCTCTCTCTCTCTCTTTCTCTCCCTTTATCTCTCCACCTCTGTCACTGTATGTCTTTGTTCTTCCCTCCCATTTAATATATATCATGATATATTAAGATATATATTATAATATAAAAAAATTGATATTATATTAACGAGTAGTGCGACTTTTTGAAGGCTTTTACGGTGGCTTTTTCCGGTGTAATTTCTCTAAAATCCGACAGGAATTTATTGAAAATAGAAGTTTGATTGTTAACCTTGCACAATGGAAGGGATCTAGGGGTTTTTGAGGGTGCTGAGTCCATATATAGAGTCAAAAAACCAGATTAAATGACAAAAAAAAGATTTTACCTAAATTTTTTCACTGGATTCCGGCACCTGAAACTCCAAAAAGTCGCACTAAAGACAACTCCTTATATTAATCCTAAGTTATTAAATTGATAATATATTAATATTAATATTAGATTTAACTATAATTTTTAATATTACAATTTTGACTTGTAGATATTTATGTTTTTAGAGATTTTAATATATCCATAGGATATGGTTTTCCTTTTAAAGATTCATTTTAAAAATATTCAATTAAAATAAATATTAAAAGATTTTAGAGCAAGATTTAGTTGAAAATAACGAAGAAATATGTATTATTAGAGAGATTTTGTTTGTGAGTGTGTCCTAGATTAGGATTAATTTCTATTTTCTAGGAGACAGTTCTAATTTCCCTAAAATGATGTAAACTTATATATTTCGAATTTCATGATTAACTTATATAAGTTTCATCTTCCATTTTTAACAGATTTTTCATTCTTTATATTAAATTAACATTTTTACTTTATTCTAGGAAATGGTATTGACTTTAGTAAAGAGTAAATATGTTTAAAATTTTACCTGATTTGGTATTTTAATGTGGTAATTTTCTTTGTTGAAGGTAAATTTATGATCCATTCAAATTATAAAATAACTATTAAAGACAAGATAATTGTATTATATGTTTTTTTTCATTGATTTTTGAGATAAAAAATTTACAATTTTTTTTTCCACAGAAAAAAATCAGTAACTTTTTGTTAAGAAAATGAAAAGTTACATGGAGCATAATGCACTTAAGCATTCTCAGACAACTTCCCATAGGGCTCATGTGCTATGGCACACAATGCATCATAGCTGGGCTACGACTGCATTAAGTAGAAAAAGAAAAAGTAAAAGAAAAAAAGAAAGGAAAGGCAGTCGAGAGAGGGAAGGCGAGAGAAAACTAGGAAAAAGCCACTGCTTCCAGGGAGTGAGTAGAAGACTCACACCTCAGGTTTTCCTCCCCTTCTTCTTCTCAACCTTGCGCCATTCTCCCTGAGAAGGCTCAATCGTTGCAAGAACTAACTGCTTTTCAGCCATCTGGGAACCTATGTCCTTGTCTGAATCTGAGGTATCTGAGGAGTGGTGTCGTTTGATCCCTCCGGTACTCAATTCCTCACTAGTCTTTTCTGCCTGATTAGGGTGGAGATGTGAAGCCTGATTAGCTGTTTTTTTTTCCTTTTGAATCTCTTGTCCCTGGGTTGTCACAATATTCTCTGTGGGAGTAACCTCCTCCTCTGCTTCTGATTCATCTTCCTCTGACTCAGGAGGGGGGTATTGCCACCCTTTTCTTTGTTTCCCTTCCTGTTTCTTCTTGCTGTTTGCATTCTTAGCTTCTGGGCATGTATTTTGCAAATGTCCAGTCATCCTACAAACTTTGCATCTGAATGCAGTGTTTTCGTAGTCTAGTCCTTGCAGCCAGTTCTGTTGTTTGTATATCAACATTATATTTTCTGGCAGTCCTTTACTTAGATCAACTTCCACACAAATACGTGCAAAGGTGTAGATCCTCTCCTCAAGTCTCTCCAGATCTGTTTTGATGTATTTCCCTATGCTGTTCCCAATTCCCTCCAGAACTCGTTCACTCCAAAAATGGAGGGGAAGGCTATATAGCCGGACCCAAACTGGCATTTGGGAGACAGTCATTGTGTTTGGGTCAAAATCTGGAAACCATGGAGTCATAAAAAGACCCGTTGTTCCCCAAAACCATGGCCCTGACCTGATAACTGTATCTCTGACTTCCGTGGAGGCAAACTTAACAATAAAAAACCCCTTAGAACAGAGATGTATATCACATTCCATAGTCCAAAGAGTAAAGATCCAGTGAAATAGATCCATTGGCTTTGGCCAAAAACAGTTAAAATGACAGATTAGAGCCTGAGTTTCATATAACTTGACATACTCTTCTGTTCCTGCGGAGTCAATATTAAGGGCTGGGGTTTGCCCAAGCTGATCTACTATGTATGGCCTAGGAGTATATCCACTTTGGTCTGGCGGGGATCCTGCATTTTTATTACCCTATAAAATATTTTTATAGGAGAGGCCTCCAGTAGGATGTTGCTGAGAGGTGGCCTTTTTCCCTTTATCTCCTCCTGTAGTGCTTGATTTTGCCTAGGGCGCAACACCCCCTTTCAGCCTGAGGTTCAGGCCAATGGTTGTTTCTGGGCTAATGTCATAGTTCTTCAGGGTTCTGCTGTCCTGAAGGGAGTGTCTGCCACTGACCAAGTGTTGGATCTGAACAGGGTATCCCATCAATCTCCATATTTGTTGTTTCAGCTACAGAATGGAATTATCTGCATGTACCTAGACTAAGCAAGATTTCCCCACAGGGGGTTTTATAAAAATCTGAAAACAGCTTGATATTACCTGTTGCCTCTGATTAGAAGGTGCTGGCGACCCTTTATATTGTTCCGCCTCCAGGTACAAGAAAGGGGAAGGATCCTGTCGGGAGTATAGGTTAGGCCTCTTCCGCAGCTCATACTGAAAACAGAGAAACCAAGCTTGATCTATACCTATGACTTTTAAGGGCGAGGCTGTCTTCAGCGAGAGACCCTTGAAAATCTTCTTTGCTGTGCAAAAATCTCTAGATCCAACCTGGATCTGAGATTCCAGTGCCTGCTGGGAGCTGATCTTATCTAAGTCTCTGGCTTTTACAGCCAGTTCCTCCACACGCCTGCGTAAGAGAGGGATACAGGGCCTTAAATGGATCAGTAAAAACAGCTTTCCAAAAAGAGGGCTAACTAGAGGATCCTCGGTACGTGCAATCGTTGCCTTTCTGACCAAAAATGTCGCCTGAAACTCTTCGACAAAGAGCGTCTCTTGGCTAACAGAAAGGAACAAAAAAAAGTTAGATCCGTTCCCTGTTTGCTGGCCGTTGTCTTCAGAACAGAGCTCCAAAGCCATAGATCTGGGACAGGAACCAGATCTGAATCCAACAACACTTATACTTATGATCCTTTGCAGTTCCTTACAGATATCAAAGGTCTTTCTTCCCCTGTTGGCTTCCGTCCTCTTGCCGCCATTAAAAAGGCCCAATTCCAAAGCATTTTCATCATTGCCATCGCCCTGGAAAAACTTACCTAGTGAGTTTGGCAGGCAATAGACCTTCGATCTAGATTCGTCCCTCTCCGCAGATCCTTGATGTGGGGAGATAGCATTTAATCTATCTTTGCTTACTCCATTAGCTTGGAGCCAGAGATCCAACCCTGAGCCGCGAACCAGAGTCGATTTTGTCGCTTCATGAGATTATGGGTCTCCTTCGATCCAAGAAACAACAGCGAATGCCACTGTATTCACACTAAGTGCGAACTTCCCCGGATCTGCGGCTCCAAGAATAGCCTTCTCTGCAGCTGCGGAAGTCTGCAAAACCCTAACAAAAAACTTGACTAACGCCATCCTCTCCAGCCTCCTAAAAATTTACAATTACCTTATGCCTTTAATAGATATTTTATCATATACCTTGAATTTGAATAATTATATAAAACAATTAAATTAATTATTTTTATTTTTAGATTTTTAAAATTTTTTATTTAGGTGGAAAAGAACAATATTTCAACTTTGATGACGGACGGACTTTAATGCAACCTTTTTAAAAGTTTTTAGATGATTTAATTTGTCTAAAATCTTGAAATTCATTGAAATCACAAGTTTGATGGGTAAGCTAATGTCCTAGGGGTTTTTCAGGGTGTTCAATCCATATATGCAGTCAAAAAACCAGTTTAAATAACACAAATCAAAATTTCATCTCAAATTTTTCCACCCAATTCCGACCAAAAAATCCACTAAAAACTTCAAAAAATCACTCATCCTACTAGACTATAAAATAGACCTCTCTATACAATTATTTTCAACCACAAAATACAAATGTAAAGTTAGAATTGTAAAACCTTCCCATTTCATATCATTAAATTTTAATAATTTTTGCCTTCATTATAAAACCTTCAAATCTCCAGTCAGATCATTATATTTTACTAAATTACTATCATTAAATCTTAGTAAATTACGGTGAAACATGCTTCATGCTTTACAACTTTTTCGGCTGCGATAGAAAATCGCCATTCACAAAGCAAAGCTTCTCGAATTATCAAATTCTTGACTGTCAAACGTGCTCACCGGATTATTTACACCAACCATCCAAATTCGGGCAACCTTGGTATGTGATCGGTCTCTCCACGCATGCGTTAAAATATTAGGTAATAGTAAGGATTACAATGAATTTTAACTCCACTATTTTCTGTATCAAGGAAAAGGGAAAATATTAATCAAAGTTATCGGGATCATAACAGGAAAGATACTGTTAGATTGGAGGTTTCTGTAGTGTAGTTTTTCAGATGTAAAACTAGGAAAAAAGATACTATAAAAATATATTTTATATATTCTGTCTATTAAAGAAAAGAGAAAATACTAATCAAAACAGCGACCTGGATCATGAATAGAAAAATACTATATAAAAATTGAATTGAATTGTTTTAAGTGAGATTTTTTGGAAGTTTTTATTGTTAGATTTTTTTGGTATAATTTTTTTAAAAAATTACAAAAATTCATTGAAATCACAAGTTTGATGGGGCTAACTTTGCACAATCGAAGTGGTTTTGAAGATTTTGAGAGTGTTGAATCCATATATATAGTCAAAAAACAGTTTAAATAACACAAATCAAAATTTCACTTCAAATTTTCTCGCTGGATTTTGAACACCAAATTCCAAAAGTCACAATAAAGACAAATTTAAGAAAATATATACTAATAGCAAGAAATTTCAATTACAGAACTTTTTGAAATATTTTAGAATTTGATGATAAATAAGAATAAAGGCAAATACTTAGACTTCAATTTTATTATCAAACATCAAAATATTTTTATAATTTAGAGTTTTAATTTTTCAAAATATTTTCAAAATCTGTAATTCAGTGAATTATAACTAGAAAGATTAAAGAACAGCAAACAAATTAAAAAATAAACTAAAAAACCACCAAATATTTTCTAAAATTTGCAATCAATTTATTTTTTTATAACATTTCCAAAATATGGGATCTAGTTAATTTCTGGAATCAATTTAATTTTTCAGAATATTCTCAATATCGGTAAAGTTAATTTCAGCCAAATAAATTATAAGAAGCCAAAAAAACCCACAAATATTTATAAGAAACCAAAAAAAAACCCACAAATATTTTCCAAAATCTACCATCCATTTAATTTATTTTTCAGAATAATATCCAAATTTATAATCAAATTAATTTCAGCCACAAAAATTTAAAAAAAAAAAACCTAAAAAACAACACTCATGAACATAAAATTTGAAATTCTTTAATTTTTCAAAATATTCTCAAAATCTTCAATTTCAAGTAAAGAAAAGTGTGAAAGTATAAAAACATGTTCCCTAGACTTGCAACATGCTTGCGTATATTCTAAACTAATCTTTTGGTGGGGAGGAATAGCAGCTTTAGCTTTTTCTTTTTTAGATATAACATGCAAACATCTAATTCGCTAAACTAATCTTTTGGTGGGGAGGAATACCAGCTTTAGCTTTTTCTTTTTTAGATATAACATGCAAACATCTAATTCACTAGAATTGCAAGTAACATGTTTGCCTATATTAACCCAATTTTGAGATGGTAAGGTTGGAATTTCAAAATAAGATTATTTATCAAATTTGATGGTTTTTAAATATTTCTTACTAGTCTACACAAATCTTTAAAAAATCTGCCAAAAAAATCTTCATAATTTCATAGCTTCTTCATTTCTTACAAATCTATACAAATCTTAAATAAAAAAATCTGCTAAAAAAATCTTCATAATTTCATAGCTTCTTCATTTCTTACAAATCTATACAAATCTTAAATAAAAAAATCTGCAAAAAAATCTTCATAATTTCATAGCTTCTTCATTTCTTACAGATCTATACAAATCTTAAATAAAGATCTTGATCTTCATAATTTCATAGCTTCTTCATTTCTTACAAATCTATACAAATCTTAAATAATTTCATAGCTTCTTCATTTCTTACAAATCTATACAAATCTTCATTTCTTACAAATCTATACAAATTTTATAATTTCATAGCTTCTTTTTAAACTGTATTTGACAAACAAATCAAATCATCCCATTTCATTTGACGAACACGTCATCCCATAACAAGCAGTTTGCAAATTCCGTCCCTGGTGGGGAGGAATAGCAGCTTTAGCTCTAACTTCTATACATTTCGTTTATGGAAAAATGTGTTTTAATAGTTTTTTTAAGAATATGCCAAAGTTACTGTTTCGAAGAAAGATAAATAATAGTATATGTGAAAAATCGAACAGCACCAGGATCATCGTGCAGCTTACAATTTATAGGCATTGAAATTTGAGAACAGGCGTTGCAAATCCCCATACATTTAAAAATTGGATCCCAATTTAGTTCTAAAATCACAGAGCTAACTTCCTATCAAAAAGTGGATTCCAATTTAGTTCTGAAATCATAGAGCTAACTTCCTATCAAATTTTAATTTATTGGTATCTCAGCTTGGGCCAGAGGAACACGTCCAATGTAATCGAGAGTAAGAGATCCGTAATACAGAGAATCTCCGCTCTTCAATCCTGTATTTATTTGATTTTTCGAATTCGGATCGGAGTACAGCGCAACAGGATCGCCCATCTCATTCACAGCTAAAACACCTGGCTCATCAACTATACCATCGGCGACTACACCTGGCGCCAATGTCGCTATCAGAGCCAACACGTGCCTCACAGACGGGAACTTCGTTGCAATTGTCCACAATAAGGTTCGGCTCTGTGAAAACCCACCCACGCTAATATCATATATCAAAGAACAGAGAACCAGCAGTAAACCTGCTAACCCAGAGTTATTCAACTGAGTAGTTTAGTGAATGTGATCTAATGTGAGGTTTGTTAAAAAAAGTAATAATTACCATTGGAATTCCGATCCAGAAAATACCGTTGCCATCATAATGGATGTTATCTGGAAGTCCAGGGAGATTGTCAATGAAGGATTCGACCGTCCCCTTCTGTGGCCCCTCTAACCAGTACTTCTGGCAGCGATACCTGTAACAGAAAAACAAGGCACCCATCAAATCGAGTACATGATCTGGATCTTTCCTTATAGAAAACATTAATGATTGAGTGCAGGGCATACAGTGAACTTTCACAGAAGACGAGGAAGTCCTGTTTGTCAGAGAGGGCCACTCCATTGGGGAAGTAAAGACCTTTGAGAAGCACACTTGTTGTTTTAGTGGAGGCCTCGTATTTCAGCAACCGGCCGTGTGGTCGGTACTCCAAGATATCAAATAAGTAGTCATGTAAGCCATATTTATACGAGGCATCAGTGAAATAAACTGCCCCTTCTCTGCTTGCATCCACTCCGTCCGCAAATCTTTAATGATACAACCATGGAATGTAGTTATGATTACTTGAAACATTCGTTGAATCTACTGGTCTATGCTAACTGATTTAAACCTAATGTGTTTCACATATATAAAAAAGCAGCTGGGATTTTAAAGTAAAATTTCCAAAAATTTAACAATCATGGGGAAAAACATTACTTGACTTTCAATCCATCTGCTTCTTCTGTCAGTATCTCCACATGCCCTTCCGTCACATTTAGCAGACCCTGCAACACATAATGAAAATGGAACATAATGAAAATGGAGGTAAAGTTGAGAAAAGGAAATATTGGTGATGGGTTATCACCTGAGAAGGCTCGCAGACTAATAATTCTCCATGGCAGCCAAAGGCGAGGCCCAGAGGACGACCTCCAACATATGTCCAGTTCTCCACTAGAACATGATCAAGCTGGTTATCTAGAAAGGAGATTCGCTTGATCCACCCATCGCCACAACCTGTATACAGTCTGCCTTGAGAATCGAACACGAGATCTTCTGGGTTGGGGATGAGTCCAGATCCAAGTTTCTGTGCATTCTGTAGCCTCTTGTTGTGGGCGAATACACCAAGTCTCTGGGGAGGATGAGGAAGGTCAATGTTTGCTGCATCGATTGGAGAATTTCTGAGAAGAGCCCTCCAAGCTGCCGTTAAAGCTATGCATAGCGCAGCCGCTACCACTGCAATAGTGAAATTTGGCATCGCAGAAGAGGAGGGGGTAAACTGTGGAAGAGAGAGTGGGGAGACTCGCAGAGGAGAGGGAGCGCGTTAAATGCGTTACCACTCACCTTCCAAAACATGGCATAGAATAGTAAGGTGAAGATTCCATAAAAACCCTATCCAAAGGTCTGCGTTAGGGCTGAAATTTCAAAAGCAAATGTAGTTGCTTGACTTATCATCGTTACGTCGAAATTTAGCCAAAAAGTGGCCCCCTCTCATTGTCATTGTGTCATAATATTGTAGAAAGGTCGTCCAGCATGCTTTTCCATATTGTCTCTCCAAATAGGAAATCCGACAACGAAGGGAGATATGATTAAGCCGGCCTATGAGATTTGGAGGGGCAAGTGTACAATTCGTCAGCATTTCATTAATAGCGTAGTCTAAAAAGCCATGTTTTCGTCTAGAATCTGGTAATGATTTTCAGAAAATCTGGCAAAGATTTGCTCAGAATCTTGTTTACAGTTGTTAAACATTAGTATTTTGAGTGCTATAAGGGTTTTTGATAGTGTTGAATCCATTTACACTATCAAAAATGGATTCCAAACACTCCAACTACTTGATTTTTTGAATTTTAGTTGACTGACTATTTTCTGCCGTCCGGGCAAAAACGCAGCCTCGGTAGACAACTCCTTTCATCAATGAGGGATTTGGAATTCCCAAATATGCGAATAGAATCCATTTTTTTTAATTTTTTTTGGGAAACCACAAGAGTCCTTATAATGTCAGGATTTATGTTCTTATGTTCGTATCATTGCGACTGAACCATAAAATTTTTCCACTGAACCAGAAAATTTTGTATTGTCTACTATGGCATATCCTCAACCATGCTCCACATTCACATGTATTTATTTGTGTTACCCCACCGAAGTAGCTTGCAGGGAATAAACTACAAGGATGTATATGTCAATAACTCATATATTTATCCTTATTTTGAATTTTATGTTGAGTACCCATCTACGTTGCTATGTTGGAGCATATTTTGTGTGTGTTGACAGGAATATTATCAAATATGATTGAATTCCTCACTCTACATAATTCCCAGAATATATAGAGAGGGATTATCTGATTCTTATGCCCTCTCCCACTCCACCATCACAAGGACTGTTCAATAGAGGGGTGAGTACTAAGAGGAAAATTTAAAATATAAAAAGTCCATTTCCATACCTATGTTGCAATCGGGAACTCCCACAGAAGATGTAAATAAGTCTTTGATGAATTCTGACATAGAATGCACCATCCTAGTCTATGTATGCCTCTTTTTGTAAATTTTCCCATTTCAAAGTTTTGTCTTGCCAAACCAGCCAAGGATATATGATGATCTTAGTAGGGACCTGCAGTTTCCAAATCTTCTAAAACCAACTCTTGTTTTGTAAGGATAGTCTAGAGCACATAATGAATTGGTAAGTTTGAGAAACAGCCACAGAACCTTTGTGAAAATTCCCCGCCCATGTTATATGATCACTCCCCTTTGTCCTACACATGCCCAACCTTCTGAGTTCCATAATGTAATTTTCCCAGACCTCAACATAATGTCCCGTCAACTCTATGCTATGTTCCCTCTTCCAAACATGAAACCTCCCATGCCCGTTATGCGTGACTTGTGCCAAGTAAAATTATCACCTTGTATGAAGTTTATCGATGATGTCCTCTGAGAGGCCATTTTCCGAATCTACACCCATGATTTGATCTCGACCAATTAGGATACTGTGACCCGATCCAAAGGACCAACATATTTACTGGAGAAATCATAATTTAATCTTGTTGAAACTCATCAAGATATAAGAGCTGATGGTTTTACCTATGTGGCCATCCCTGATCCATTCCGAAGCCTCTTGGTGATCAAGGTATTTTGCCATAATAATATCCCTCCAGGAACCCTCACAAAATAATACACGCCATAATGACTTGATCAACAGGGCTCAACCAAAAATTTTCACATCCAATATCCCCCAACCTCCATATTGTTTTGGAATGGTTATCTTCTCCCATTTAATCAAATGGAAGTTTCTTCCCTCCCCAGTTCCCACCCAGATGAAGTGTGCCATGATACTACGGAATTTGGATATAATAGCAGCAGGGAAGATGAATAAGTGTGACCAGTAAATTAAAATTTGTTGTAGAACTGACTTTGCAAGAGTGAGTCTCCCTCCCATTGTAAGCCATCTATGGGACCAACCAAATAACTTTTTACGAAATTTATTAATAATCCCTAGCCAATCGTTGATCTTGTATTTGTTGGGCTTTATCATGTATCCCAAATATGTGAGTCCCTCACACAGGGGTTGTGTAGCCACCCAAAATATACCAACAATAAATTCAATATCTTCTCGGTCTCCACCCACGTAAAGCATAAGTGACTTGTTTCCATTTACCTGCAAACCACATGCCTCTTCAAATATCTGAAATATATGATGTATAGCTTGCCACTAAGCTCTGGACACCATTCCAAAGAAAGGATATTGTCAATAAAGAAGTTATGGGTTATTTCAACGACCCTTCCCACTTTTATGCCATAGAAAATACCAACAAATATTACCTGCCATATCTTATGATTGAGTCCGTCCATGACTAGAATAAAAAGCATGGATGACAGAGAGAAATCCTGTAGTAAACCCCTACTAGCACATAAAAAATTAGAGGGATATCCATTGATCGACACTGCAAATTTTACTGAAGTCATGCATGCCATAATCTGTTCAATATTATATATCCCCGGTCTAATCTTAGACATAATGAGACGTGGATAATTCCAATCCACACAGTTATATGCTTTATTCAAGTCCATCTTCATGACAATCGCCTCCATTTTTTTCGTGTGGATAGAATGTAGGAATTCTTGGGCTGTGGCCACAACGCTATGTATTAGATGATTGTGGAGAAACCCGTATTTTTCTCTCGAGATGAAGGATGAGAGAGTCGACTTCAGGGGCTCTGCAATGATTTTAGAAATTATTTTGTAAGTAATATTACATAGAGAGATAGGTCTCAAATGCATAAAAATGTCAGGATATGATGTCTTCGGAATAAGAGCAATAAATGTGGAGTTAATTGCTCCAATTATATTACCATTGATTCTAGATTCTTCAGCTATATGCAAAAGTTTCATCCCCATAAGATCAAAGAAGTGGAAAAATAATTCAACTATCTAATCATCGTGTAAAAAACAACACTTACCCTTTTTAAATAAATTCTTTAAGGTAAATATAAGTAAAGAAAAGTGAAGTGTCTTAAATTTAAAAGGTTAAATGTATAATAAATGTAAATGGTAAAGATTTGAAATAAGTTTGGACTTGAATTAAAACCAAATTTACTAGTCAATGCAAATAGAGATTTGAATAAGTTTAATAATTGAAATAGAAGAAAACAACTTTAAGTATAAATTATAAATTTTGGTTACTTAAAGTTTAAAAACTTATTTAAAGGTAAAGGCATAAAAGAAATCAAAGATGATTACTGGAAAAAGGTTTAAACGTTAATTTCAAAGAATAATTTAAAAATGAAATAAATAAAAAATTCCACCGCTTAACTTTGGAAATAGAGAGTGATGTGTTATTAATTGATATAAAATCAATAACAAAAAAGAAATATCTTGACTTATTTCCATACCCAAATATCTTTGAAAAGGGTCAAATTGACATTGATGTGATGTTAATTCATGTATCATCAATAACCAAAAGGAAACAACCAAAAGGAAACGACCTCCACTTATTTCCATGCCCAAATACCTTTCAAAGGGTCCCTCCTATAATATAGAAATGCACACTATTCTTGTTCACGTGTTTGATTAAAATTTTAATATAAAGAAATAAATGTTTTAAGTGGTATATGTTTTTTTTTTTAATTATCAATTTATATATTTATTTTGTTGTTTTCTATTCTGTGTTTATCTTATTAGTCATTATAATTGATAGCTTCTTGTTTTCTATTCTGTGTTTATCTTATTAGTCATTATAATTGATAGCTAGTTAATTATATATTAGTTTGGAGTTTCAATATATTTTTTATTTTATTTTTGGCCACCTTAATTTAAGTCAATGTTATTTTTTATTTAAAATGTATTATTATAAATGTGATTGGACAATGGATAACAATTTTTGTAATTTTCTTTGTTCCACTTGTCACCACCTCCCTTCAACCAATCGCCTCCCCCCTACTTCAACTGCATAACAATTTTTGTTCTCCACTGCTTCACCTGCACAACAATCTCTTCATTATATCAAAGCTTCTTCCCCCACTCACATTTTTTATTCATTCTAAGGCATGTGAACAAACATCCAAACATATCTTAGATTATTTATCCAACGTCAAAATAAAGTCTCGTGGGAAAGTGAACTGACATTCAAGTAGATTGTTTATCCAATGCCAAAGGGTGGTGCCAAAGTAAAGTTATGTGGGGCCTCTACCCCAATGGAATATAAACTAGAAATTAAAAATAATTTTCTTAGTGTTTCTCGACAAGTGCAGAAATATTATTGGTATAGAAATGAAGTGTGTTTGAATAAAATTAAAACATATGTTATTTGATTTTTCAGGGTTGTTTCTGCCAAGTAGAAGTTCTTACAATGGAAGGGAGGTGTTTCTTATTCTTCTTCTCGGTTTGTCTCTTTCTAGATTCTTTAGATTTAGCTTTGGCATCAATCCTGATCAACTGAATAATCATGTCAATCAACATAATTATTAGTCTCAAATTAATAAGAAGAAATTGCATCAGAAAGGGCCAAGGCTAGTGGATAAGCTACTAGGGCTTTATTATTCCATACCAGCTAAAAATTAATGCCATTGACTTCTGAATCTGATTGCCCAAATTATAATATAATTGCATGCATTCATTTCTTTATGTCACTCCCCACCTTGTGCAAATATAAACTTAGAATTGCACAGAGATTAAGTATAGAAAAAAAAATGCATATCGTGGACATGCAATTAGTAGAGTGTGCATAGAAAGGGAAGATATGCAACCATTAGTTGTGTTATCACTCCAATAATTTCCTAGGGTTGTTATGATTTTTTGGTTTAAATAAATATTAGAGGTAACCACAGACCTACTTTTAAGCTTAGGATCTAGCCTTCCTAATGCTCAGAGAGGGCTCTCTCTATATGATTTAACTTAGTTGTTTTTAGTTGATTTTAGGCTATTTATGTGAGATTGGTTGGTTTTGATTTTGGATTTATTTTGGTGGTGGAATCACTAATTCAGATGGATAGATGCAGGTAGGAATTCCATTGGGCTATGGAGTCCATGTATCAAGTAATGAAATCCTGGATGATCCTACTACCCTCTGTAAAATATGGTCCATTTTTGGAAGAGGATAGTTATATTTCAGGGACATTTTGTTCAAGTTCCGGAAATCAACACAAAGTCTGATTTCCCATGTTTTATTTCTAGTGGGAACTAAGTTTGAGACCCAATCAGAATATCTGATTTGCGCAGTAATCTATGCTTCATACATTATTTTCACCTATTTTTCAATCAAGGGCATAAGAACTGGATTTATTCTCCTAAGCTTTTGTCTAAATGGTTTCTGATTTTCTTTAATGAGTATTTTATGTTGAATGATGCTGGTGTCATAAGACTTAAGGTCTTCATAACTACAGGAAAAGGCATCTTGAAATTCCTTAAACAGAGCTATATATTTCAGCTTTTCTAGAGAAGGTAATGCTTTGGATAATTTGATAAGCTTAGGCTTTTGTTATGTTCCTATGTTATGTTCTTCTATGTCTGATCTTAATGGTTCCATTTTTGGTTTTCTTGCAACATCATTTGAATCTAAAAGATATTCTAAAGGGGCTAATCCCTTAGGTAAAAAATTATTCTTAAGGTTTAAAATCTCAGAATCATCATTTTCTTTTTCTTCTATTTCTACATTTTCTAATTTATCTATTTCTATTTGAGTGAATCTAGTGGGTTCAGTTAAATCTAAATTATTTACATCTATCTCAATATCTATAGTTTCATCTACTATACAATCTGTATCTATGTTACAGTTTTGGAATTCTCCCTCAGCATTCATAAAATTGTATATTTAAGTATCTTGTGAAAAAAATTGCCAATATTTTAAGTTGTCTGGAATAATAGGCCTATGTCTTACCTCTGCTGTATATTGGTGATTTGGTTGGAAATGCAGTCTACAGGTGCTAGCAAAAGTTGCTAAAATGTGTGCATGTATGTTTTGTTTCCTAGGAATCACAAAAAAATTAGTTTCAAGCAATTATTTTACCATATCTAGAACAGTTTCCCTGTATTGGCTAAGTCTAACATTATTCACAGAATACTCTCCATTAATTTGTTTTATGATAAATTCCGAGTCTCCCATGATAGAAACTCTATTGAAAACTAGTTTTCTAACATTTTGTAGTCCTAAGATTAAAGCTTCATACTTGGCCATGTTATTTGTACATTTAAAGTTTAATCTAAAGGCATGACCCTCTGAATGATTATTTTCCATGTTATAGATCCAACATCTTGCTCTTGCTCCTAATCTATTAACTGAGCCATCAAAATCTAAATGCCACATTGATTCATGAAATATATTATCAGTGTCAACTTATTTATGTTTTTGCTTTAATTCTATGTTTTTATCTGTGCCAGTTTCTGAATTACACAAAATGAAGGAATCCATATTAGAGTGTACACAATAAATAGGATAATTTTGTGGTTGTGTTGTACTAAAGACCATGTACTTCATTAAGGTTTCTCTATAGAGCTTTTTGGGCTGACCAAAAACTGAAATAGTGGCATAAGACATGTCCAGTTGTAGAGATCCCTACAGTTTTTCTCCCCATGAGCGAGATAATAGCATTCCATACTTAGGAGGGATATCTACAACTAAAATATCCATTACAATTCTCTTGGCTAGGTATTGAACTAAAGTGACACACAAATCTTTGATTAAACCAAGACATTTAACTTTGTTGGAATCAAAAGAGAATAAATCTTTATATCGTGTAGTGATGTCAAGATTTAAGGTTTCCATGATGGCTTTTGGCATCAAATTGTGGGATGCTAATGTAAAAATATTATCATGAATATTCAAGCTAATGTGGAAAGGAGGAACACCACCTTATTGATTTTTACCATTCACGCCAGGACCAAATATTAATTCAGGGTGGTCATCATTTAGGTTTACAGGGTCTTCTCCTTCATTTATGTTCAACGTTTTAGTGATTTGATCTTTGTAGTTTCAATAAGATTTTTCTTTGATGATCTTGGGGCATGGCATGTAATTGAGTTGGTAGGATCAGAGGTGCATATCTGGCTTCCATGGCTAATATTCTAGCTTGTCTAGGTGGTAAATTTGTGGTGCTTGGTGATGAGGTTGAAGTACTTGCAGATGTACTTGGGATACTAGATGAGGTACTTGGAAATGTTGTTGAAGTACTGGAAAATGTAGTAGTAGTGCTAGAAGATGAACTTGAAGTATTTAGAGATGGAAATAAAACTCTACGTTGAAGAGGAAGCTTAGCAATGAATGATTCAGTGGAATATAGTGCAGTGAAAATAGTAGATGAGGTGGTACTAAATAATGATCAATTTACAGATTCTAAATGACTGGTAGAAGGCTTAGGCGTATAAGCAGACAAAGTAGTTAACTCAACAGAATGTTTAAGGAAGGCTTCATCAATATCCTTAATCAAAGTGGCAATTAAAGCATCAAGTTTATCATATGGTTCTAGTATTTTTTTGGTCTCAATCAAGTGAAATAGTTTCCTTTTTAGTTTCAATAAATGAAATGAAATCAGGATCTATAACACTGTCATATATTGAGCTTTCTGATTTAGTTCTAAACAAAGATTGTTCAAAAGATAAATCAAATTCTAAATCTTGTAAACTTGACAGTTTTTGGGGAAGAGAAGTAGCTTTGATTAATTGACTTGTACTTTCTAAACTTTCTACTTTCTTATTCTTTTTCCTTCAAATTCTATTTGGGTCATCTATAACTACAAAAGGTTGTGGATCAGGATGAGCCCTAGTGTAGTATATTCTTTTGCAAGCCAGAATTTTAATTTTCAATGAAAAGTTTCTCTAACAACCCTAAAACAACCTTAAGGTGAAAATATGATAAAAAATATTTTCTTTAAGGCTTATTTTAAACTGAGGACTGATATTCCCCATTATGGTCGCCAAAATGTTATCACTCCAATAATTTCCCAAAGTTATGCTTGTTTGGTTTAAAGAAATATTAAAGGTAACCATAGACCTACTTTTAAGCTTAGGATCTAGCCTTTCCAATGCTCAATAATGCTCAGAGAGGGATCTCTCTATATGATTTAACTTTGTTGTTTTTAGTTGATTTTAGGCTAGTTATGTGAGATTGGTTGGTTTTGATTTTGGATTTGGTTTGGTGGTGGAATCACTAATTCAGATGGATAGATGCATGTCTGAATTCCATTGGGCTATGGAGTCCATGTATCAAGCAACAGATCAGAATCAAGTTCTAAAGGTAATGTTCATAGGGAAAGGTAGCTGAGTAATTCAGATCTTTAGGCTGGATGATGAAAAGGTTTCAATCGGGATGAGAGAGAAATTAAGGATTCTCAGATCCGGATAATGAGGGAAAAGACAGAGATCAATCAAAACTAGGGAGCAATTAAGAATTCCCTAATCTGGATATCAGTAAAAAACATCAAAATATATAACAGTTAAAAACAGAGTGCACTTAAATAATTCCTGCAATATTATTCCTGTTATAATATTTAGCTTTATAAAACATGCAAGTATGTGAAAAATAACTTTAGAAAATAACAATAGAACAAGTGAAAGTACTTCACTAAAGTGGCTCAACACATGAATCTTGTAATATGATGCTTTATTGCTCAATCGAGTCAGCTGACTTGAAAATGTACAATCAACCCTCAAGTTTCAGACCAATACAGCGATAGAAGTGTTTTAGCAATTCAGAGTCCACCCTCAATACTTCGAAATGTGAAGTATTTATACAAAAATTCTTACAAAATATACTAAAACAAACTTAGGAATTATTCAAGGAAAAATAAATATCTTCGTGCAAGAAGATAGAGACAGATATCTAACTAATGCAAGTTGTCTCTGCTTTTATTGAATTTGTTATTTGTTGTTTTGACCTTTTTTTGATTTGTCTCTGACTGTTTGCTCAACGAAGGTTGTCTTTTAGGCAGTTGAGTGTCCTTTACGCTGACAACTTTCACTCTGACATTAGGGAAATTTTGAGGTAAAAAATGGGCCTCCTAAGGAAAATGTACAATCAAAATTCACTTTATGAGAACCAATCACATTATAGGAGATGACATCATTCCCCATGGTTGAGGTGGCATTGTTTGAGTTAAATGTACTTACTTGTCACATTCTCAATGGTGGATAAAAACTCATGGTTAACTTTGGTAGTATTCTAAGTACTTTTAAAGTCACAAAGTAACGTACTCATAATAAATGTCATTTCACATTTTTTGAATAAAATATTATTATTGTCATTTCATATTTTTTAAAAGAAACAATGCATATCCCTATAAAATCTTCATGCCTTTACACACTTTTCATATGTCATATTAATTTTTATATTATACGTTAGTTCTTCTTATGTTATAAATCAAATCAATTCAATATGTAATATAAATTAATACATAAAATAATATATTACATTTACTTTATTATATTATTTGATTTTTATATAGTATATTAATTACATGTTATTATATAATTTAATTTTATAATTTAAATAATATAAATTTTAATTAATGCTATGTTGTACAACTAAGAATTTATGAATTTATATTTAAAATTTATTTTAAGTTATTTAAGTACAAAGTACAAATGTATTAGTTGTTCAATGATAATGATTTTTTTTTAATCTCATTTTTATTTATAGTCACATCAATACAATTTTTTATATTAATTTTATTTTGGTACAACTTTTCAATTGAATTTAACATGGTTACATAGATTTTGGTGCAAAATTTGAATTGTAAATTCATAAATACTATTTTATCGCTTTAGTTATTACTTTATTGTTTCTCCAGGAGGCCCATTATAGGCCTCAAAATTACCCTAATATTTATCATTTCTGTTTTGCCTTTAACCATCTAACTTTCACTTGATACTCTTTAAACTCGGATACTCTTTGACTGTCTCTGTTTCTACTTTAAACTGACTGTTGTGTTTTACTTTTATCCTTTCATAGTAAATAAGTCAACCTCTCCCAATCTTCTGCCTCTGGTAATTTGATTTTACCATCATTCTGAATATTTCATCAGCCTCTGTATACTTTGAAAATGTAGGCTTGTTGATAAATAAATGTTTTACCTCATGCTGTAGGTAAAAGAGATTCTCAAAACTTTTGTAGAGTACTTTCCCTGTTGGAATTCCTTGTGAGGAAGGAATGTTAGCTTGTTCCTTGGCCACTTCTCTCATTTTCTTATCATAATCCTCTTGTTTCATCAATATGTCATGAATAAACAGAGGATTTGGCAGGCCTTTCTGCCTCAAAATATCAAACTCCATCATGAAACTGGTTATGGAAATCTCCATGTTTTGGCATTTTTCTTCAAGTTGAAACATTAAATTTCTCTTAGAAATCACCCTCCTAACTTCTAGGATTGTTTCTGTCATATCACTAATTCCAATTTCCTTTAATTCTTGCTTATTCTTGGAATTAAGAAACTTTATGATTTCATTAGCCTCTTCTAGATTCTTACCAAGTTCTTCTTTGATTTTCTAGATGGCTTCACCTACTAATTTGATAAGATCCTTTTGTTCATAAATTACTTGAAAGGATGGCAAAATATCATTGACAGATTCAATGATATTGGCCTATAATTGTTGCGTGGCTTGTGCCATTGATTCTTTCAGTGTTAAATATTTTTCTAACTTCTGCAATTTCTTTGTCAATCTGTTTGTCTTCTATATTTCATTCTTGTGCATGATTTGAGCAAGTTTCTTCTCATCCTCCATAATTTTTAGTTGTTCTTTAAGTCTTTTTATTTTATTAGTTTGGATGGACATTTCTTGCATTGCTTTCAATAGTTCACCTACTTCATCATTTGCCTGTGCTACTGATGTAGATGACTCTGTTGCTGAAATAGTTGTTGATGTAATAGGAATTTTTGTAGCTAATGGAACTGATGGGGCCAATAACTCTGAAAAAGTGGAAGGAAATGTTGTAGCGACTATAGAAATAACAGTGACAGGAATTGCTTCTAAGCTGGCCTTTTTCTCTTGCAGTAACTTATCCATTTTATTTTCCATTTATTTCAACTGGGCAGTTAACTGAAGAATGAGGTTCATCATCTCATATTTTTGGCTTGCATCCTGTAACACTTTCTTTAGCTGTGTATGTTCAGTAGGAGGCAATTTGAGTTGCTTCTTTAATGCAACAATGTCTGCATTCTTCCTCTTTATGAGTTCTTTTGCAACTTTGGCATTATTAGGATCATCTCCTAATTTAATAATGAAATCTTCCAGAGATTTAATTCTATTATCTTTAGCCTGTGAGGATGCCTTTTCTAGATTTAGCTGATCTCTGATGTTCCCTAGAGTATTTTGCAACTTCTGTACACTCATGGCTTTTTTTTTCATGCATTAGGGGAATTTTGAGGTCTAAAATGGGACTCCTAAGAAAAATGTACAACAAAAATCAACTTTATAACAACCAATAGGATTCAAGATGATGATGTCAACCATGGGGGATGATTTACCATTTTTTAAATGAAAGGGTAAAAATATTAAAAAATAATAAAATAATAAAACTACTTTTTCAACTCGTATTTTCAACTTATCTCCCAAAATTTTTACTCAAATTTCGAGTGGGAGTACTCGTTGGATGCAAAATTTAATTCCTCATCCAAGGAGTACCCATGTTTCATACTTTCGATGAACTCTACTACATGAAAAATGAGAAATACATAAAAAACGTGATTGTAATCACGTTTTTTTATGTATTTCTCATTTTTCGTGTAGTAGGACCCATCGAAAGTATGCAACATGGGTACTCCTTGGATGGGGAATTAAATTTTGCATCCAACGAGTACTCCCGCTCGAAATTTGAGTAAACAATTTGGGAGATAAGTTGAAAATATGAGTTGAAAAAAGTAGTTTTTTCATTTTTCCCTCTAAAATTTGATGATGTCATCAACTCTTATTTGATTTTTTCCACTATTATTTTATAATTTCCTTAGGAGGTCCATTTTAGACCTCAAAATTCCCCTAATGGTAGAATGCAACATTTCACCAGCTTGCTTGTGAAATTCTATCTGGTCTATAAGATGAAGATATTTTGCTTGAACTTCATAGGATGTCTTTTTATAATATTCTTCTGACCTAGGATGCTTCACTGTTGGTACAGGAAGGTCGTCTACATCTTCTTGGTCTTGTAATCAAGTGTTGAAAGTAATCTGCTCTGATCACTTGGTGACTGCTTCAAATATTGGGTATATTTATCTGGCTTTAATGCCTCATTTCTGAGCTTGATTTCCTTGTATTTCTAAATGATATCCTACTCTTTTTCTGATGGTTTACAGGAGGATGACACTTCAACACTATGCTACTTTTGAATAATCTGAGTTTTACATATTGAAGGGTGATGAGTTTCTTCATAAATTGTTGGAGGAGCATTATCTTTTACTATTGTATCTGTTTCTATGACCTCAATAGTTTCCACTTCCTCATATACAGGATTTAATTTGGGCTTCTTCCTGTATATCATTTTGAATTTTGTTTTAGTGGTAATTTTAGCAGTATAGGATCCTTCTTCTCTAACTCTTTTAGAGTTCCTATCCTGTGGGGCCGGAGTCTGCAAGATGTGACTAGTATCACCTTGCTTATCTGCCTCTTTCAAAGTGTTCTCCAACCATTCAGACTGATTGTAATACTTATCTATGTCTCTCTTGGATTCATGTACATAAGGAGTTAATTTACATTTGACTCTCAACTTGCTTACAATCCCTAAAGGATCATAATACCATTGGAAACTTTGATTCAACTTAAATTCCTGCAAATATTTTTCTACTTGTTGACCTGCATCTCTACTGTTGCAAATAAAAGGACCAACCTCATTATTTATCTTAAATTGTGTCTTCCTTTTGGTTGCCAAGAAATTTATTCCATCAAAATTAAGGATCTTCTTGATATATTCAAGTGCAAATAACCTCATTAGGAGGTATTTAGGCAACTTATATTGAAAAATATTAGATCCATCTACCCTAATCTCTATGTGGTTTTGATAGAGGTACCAATTTCCTGTCCTACTGTTTCTGATAAATGTAGGACCTTTTTTATATTGTCACTTGTTCTTGGTTGACTGTTGTTGTTCAGCATGTTGACAATAGGATGGATGATTGAGTTAATAAAGTCTGTGTATGTGAACTGTGTTGAATCCTTCCTGAGTAAGGAAGTCCAAAATATTACTGATCATGGATTACCTTCAACGTCCAGTTTCTGAAGGTTGATAGTAAATCTTTCAGACTGAAAATATAGAAACAAGTGGAACAGAATAGATGAATACTTGAAAACACCTTCTTCAAGCATTTTAACAAGCTGTTCATGAATTGTGTCAGCAAGGTACTGGGAAAAATTGAATATGGTAGCAGGAGGCTGACCAGGGGTGAAATAGACAGGAAACCCAAGACCGAAGCATCAACATTCTTATCAGTAAAATAACCCAGAATACATGACAACATTGAGATGATATGCCTAGTTCTTTTAGAAAATATAGCTATTGGATAAGGAGGATTGGTCTTGGGAGTCTCTACTGATGAGGGAATGAATGTCTCGAATATCTGGAACCTCTTGGGGAAGTCCAGATTTAGATATAACTATGTAAGGATCTCAATGGACAAGGGGTTTCGTCTGGCCTAGGCTGAATTTGCAGCATTTGTTTTATTGATTCAACTGTAATGGTGAATAAGATTTATTTTCCAGGGGTTATAATGGCTCTTTGATCAGGGAAAAAACAAGTTTGGAAAATTCTAATCAACTCTGGACATTGGAAGGTCTGTGGGACAATGTACTTGGGTAGATTGGACTCCCAAAGGAAAACTTCATCAGCTTGGTCAGTTGGTTTTTCATAACTCCAACAGTGGAATTCAAGAAGGTTAAACTTAGTGATAGGGTCACTAATTTTAAAGTCTCCATCTGCTAAGGGAGTGTATTCTACATCCACAACTGGAGGTTGCAGGGGATTAACTAATACAATGCTTTGAGAAGCCATATTTTTGCTAATTTTAATCACTTGATTAATCTTTGTTTTAAGAAATAGACTATGGCCTATTTAAAATGTTCTGAAATATTATTATAGTATGTAGAAGGGTTTCAAATAAAACAGTGGCTTTTCCTCTGGTCTAGAATGCTTCAATTGATCAAATATTCAATCTTTGTGATCAAGAATAGTATTAGGCCCTATGAAATACTGTGAAAAGTTTATCACAGTCGGTAGAAAAGTTTTTTTTTTAAAGGAAATACTGGCTTTTTCTATGGTTTGCTAAGATCTTAAAGTGGTTCAAATGATTGAATTACTTTCTTTTAGCTTAAAAAAAGGCCTTGGCTCTTCAGGAATACCTGGATAATGAAGCTATAGTATGCAGAAGGGTTTTCAGGGGTAGCAGAGGTTTTCTAAATCTTCTTGGGTCTTTACACTGCTTCAAATCGGTTCTGCAGTGTCTTTGGCAGCAAAAGTCTCTAATTCTGGTGCAAAAGGGCTTAAAAATAGGCTGGTACCGGTTCTTTAGCTCAGGAATAGGTCGAAAATGCTCTGTATGCGGAAACTGTAACAGAAATAATGGTGAAAGAATGAAAATGGCATCTTTATGTGTTTTTTAACCAACAGTGGTTAAACATTAATACGCGGAATCAATTCAAATGGGAGCGGTGGTTTTTCATAACAGACGGAAATATCGTTTGGTAGTTTTCGCATCAGCAAATGGTGGTAGGCGGTATTATTTCTGAGGATGCGATGCAATGAAATACTACCACATAGCAAGGAGCAGGGTGCGAAAAATTTTCATTTCGCAAGGTCTCAGAGTGGTTAAAAACAAGCTTTCGAGCATGCGAAATGAGTTATTGGCCATTGGATTCGATCAATAAAGATCTGATGGTTGGGTAAATATCACTGAATTGTTGGGGATTAGATAGGCATGGGGCCCGAGTTTTAAGTCAATGTGGGATTTATATGCATGGATTAATATATATGAAGGGGGGTAGGGACTTTATAATATGCGGGGTTTATAACCAATGGACGCAGAAATACATATAGGGGGGATAAAACTATATATTAAATTAATCCTAAGGGGTTGGGGAGATATATTTAAGTGGGGAATTAATATAATATGGGTTAAAGGTATATGGGCTTCAGTATAATAAAATTAAACATGGGATTAGTATAGGGGGGGTTAAATGAATATGTGTGGGATTATATACTAAATTTTTAATGTAAAAATTTATATCGGGGAGGGATGTTTCGTAGTGGAACCCGATACATGATTTTAAATAAATACTTAGGATAAATGTATTTTTGGGGTTAT
Source organism: Pinus albicaulis (assembly GCA_034641835.2). Classification (NCBI taxonomy): domain Eukaryota; kingdom Viridiplantae; phylum Streptophyta; class Pinopsida; order Pinales; family Pinaceae; genus Pinus; species Pinus albicaulis. The sequence goes on from CM076571.1 coordinate 565,236,596, forward strand.
TTTTAGAAAAAAGGAAAATTAGTAAAGGGACTTTTACCTTTTCAAATGTAATATGCTTTTTTTAAGTAAGGAAAAGGGGTTTTTTTTTAGGGAAAATGAGCGAAGTAAGGGGAAAGGGTTAAAATGAAGGGGAAAGGGTATTTTTACAAGGGAAAATGAATTTAGAGGGAAATTATAAAATATCAAATGATTAATTTTTTGCTATCCATGCCTTGTGAAAACTCATTCTACCTACCCATCATCTATCCTAATATTTTTCTCCATTTCTTTGGGTGCATTTGAGCTTGCAAAACCTTTTTATTTTTCTTTTAACAACAAACTATCTAATTCTAACCTTATTACTTCCAATGGCTCAGATTAAACTGTTGAACCCATTATTATTCTCTACCTAACTACTGATCTGCCAAGGTTAAAAAGTTTGGCTAGATCTTTATTCTCTATCTATCAGCGTGAAATTTAAAACATGAAAGATCAAGATTAAGCAGTTTGACCTTCATGGGTTGTGGCATTTTTTACTAGCTGCACACAATCTTATTTTCCAAAGTAAAGTAAAAAGTAGTGGCATTTGAATTTGCATCACTTTCATGATCTATTTTATCTCTTTTTTGTTGGGGTTCATATTTTATTTTCTTTTTTGATTTTTTTCTTTTAGTCCTTTGATTTTTATTTTAGGACTTTTACCCTCTTTATATTTTTTAATATGGGAAAACAATTTGCAGAAAGCAAAGTATGTACATATTGCAAGACTAATCATAGTCAATTCAAAATTATGAATCATATTATTATAGGTACCTAACAAGTGGTAAAGTAGTTGTTAAGAAGATTGGAGGTTAACTACCTTAAAACATTCCTTGCAACATTGAAAATAACAAGAAACAACAATAAAATGTTTGGGATTTTTATCTCATTCACATATACTAAGACTTTCTCCAATATTCTCATTATCATGCATAACAGATTTAGAATTTTTGTTAACCAAAAAAAGAATATCTGGCCATTCTAATAGATATTAGCAAGAACAACAATCATTAATACGGAAAAGGTTATCTAAATTTCAAATACCTCTACCATGTCAGTAACAATATTGGATCTTTCATAAGATTTTGGGTGCAACTTCTTGAAAAAAGACTCCACCCTTTCTTTGTGTGTTATGCCAACTGGTACAGGAGGAATATCTTGAACAAGGACTGCAAATTGTTCTGGCTACTCTAAGTTTAAGAGTTTAAGAATTGGCACTACCTTAGTTTCCAAGAAACACAAGTTGTAATCTAACATAATGGAGCTCAATGTGAAGTTGCACCAACCATGAGAATTTTTCTTGCAAAAGAACAAATGCCATGAATCCCACTATATTGACATTACTTCATCATGTTGGTTCTCTATAGAGAATGGCTGGTGATGAAAACCCATTTGGAAGCCCAAAGTCCATGACTTGCATATATATGGATAGATACCTTCATAGAGCCTGATAATCACCCTAAAGATGTACCAATAACCTGAATTCATAACCCCAATCTACCAGTAAATGAAATCCTTAACTTGGATCTACCAGTCTTCCCAAAGACTAGTGTAGCCTAAATTCTTGTAGAGAACCCATTACATTGCCATATTCCATAGCTTGAAGACTAACTTAACCTAAATTATGGCAGATAACCCATTGCATTTCCATATCATTTAGCTTCACTTTATGCAGTTCTAGTCCCATATAAACTTATAGTTCCTAAATCAATCAAACCAAAAAAATTAAATACATAGAACATTGATTGGAACAATGGTACATTCTCACCCATAAAACACCTCCAAATCCAAACCACTTACATTGACAACATAAAAAAGAGTCACTTTGTCCACTGTTGAATTGTTTTTATGTTGTATCACTAGTTCTCTTGCGTTTGAGGAATGATTTAGCATATGCCCATATTTATCTATGCTCATCCACAGGAAATGCTTGGGATTAATGTTGCAAAATACAAGAATAATGGTTTTTCCTAACTTTACCATCAAAACGAGTTCATTTAAGTACCATTTCATTCCACATAGTGGAGGATAAAATTGAAATATGGGTAGAACACACCATCCTTATACCAGAATCCATTCTATCATACTCAAGGTCCTTTCTTTTTGACATTATACTGGTCGATGCTTCTCAAATTAGCAGTTATCTGCTAAAAACACCTCTAAATTAACCTAGGTTGGCTTGCTCCTGCGATGTCCCAATCCTCTACTAAGTATGAATGCTGACCTTACTTGCAATTTTGGAATAAAAATAAGGCATTAGTCCACTACCTTCTATAGAATATAGTTAACAATGCAAGGCACTTGAAAAATGACACATGATTAGCATTTCATAGTGAAAATCCAATCTCTCCCTTCCCACCCTTTATCAAGTGGATTCCATCATTTCGGATTAGTGAAAATGATGTTGATATAGTATAGAATGGTGGCCTGTCAAGAAAGGCCCACCATCAAGATGAAGGTTAGGTTACCCCTGAAAACCTCAAGACATTAACGAGTGTATGAAGACAACAATTAATCAATTTGTAGTTCTTTATTTCTCCTTGAAACATGTGTAAAATTGTTAGTTGCTTCAACTTCTTAGCACTGACAAAATGGAAGTAGGGATTGGCTAGGTGATTAGATGTCAATTAACGCGTGGAAGCGCATCTATTTCCAAGGAAAAATTGGTCCCCTTAACTTTACACTAATCTAATCTATTAAACGTCATGGTTAAAGTTATATCTTGCATGTTACTATGTCAAATATGTTTTTCCACATGTTAATTACATAATATACTATATAAAACTATATCATGCATGTGACTGTGTGAGATATACTATATGTGGCATTTGGTAGAGGCTACCAGCTTGTGAGAATGTTGACGAGTGACTTTGTATTTTTCTATTGTTTTATGCAGTTAAAATTTGATTTCTCTATTTGGTTCTACTTTATTTACCTTGAGTCTTTCTCACTTTTTAGGATGTCATTGTTCCATAGCTAATTGATTACTAATAACCCTCCTAGAATCTAGATAAGGTTTTCCGGATTTAAATTTATCCATGTAAATGTGTCCATCAAGGTTGGGAAGGCTCAATGTTATTGGCTAGTCCTTGCATTTGTTAGTCAAACACATGTCCAGAGGCTTAGTTGGGGGCAGGATAAACACTCTTAAAAGATCTAATGCTAATTTTGAAGGTTAAAAGGGAACCGTGAATATCTTACATATAGGTGGTTGGGTCTACTCCTTTAGGGTTTGGTTATGACTCTGGTTCTAGACCTATATTTCTCTAGAGCCATTGTTGAATCAATTGTTGGTTTACCTTTAATATTTGTATCTTTGTTAGTAGAGGTGCGACAACAGGTGAACAGACTTACTTCACTGGAATGCCAATAAGTGAACACACTTACCTAACTGGAATACCACATTCGAAAGTATTTTTTTTAATTTTATATATGTTATTCTTAATTTTATTAGGTCGATAGGCCTTTATTTTGAATCAGTTGACCTAGGATTTTCATCTACATATTTTGTTTAAGCATCACATCAGTCCATAATCTCTAGGCCTCACACCTGTCTGCAACTATTACTAAGTGAATTTTTTGCAATTTAACTACACTTTCAACATGGTTTTCTACACCATCATGCGCGGACCATAAAAAAAATATTAAATTCCCCAAAGAGCTTGCATCTAAGGCTCACAATTCAGTGTCATTGAAAGATGCATTAACCTCCAACTTGGAACATGGATTCCAAAATGTTGCAAATTTTAATATCTATTCAAACTCAGGCCTGTTGGACCAGATAATTAGTAGGTATCTTCCTTTGCCTGCAATATCCATATCCACATCCAATATTTCTAGCCTCAACAATAGCACTACTTAGGATTATGGTGCTTTTTTTCCTTGAGAGAGTTGCTTTATCTCTACTCCTTACACTGGCATTGACTCAAGTGGCCATATCATCAAGGAAGATTTGGAAAGGCTGGTTGAAGAAAATTATCATAGTATATACCCTCAAGCTACCACAATCTCACCAAAACCGGTCAAGAGATCACTAAGCCAAATCAATCTTGGATGCCTCATAGTTTCCTCACCAATACCTTGAGGAATTTTCTTGTCTCCACCCTTCTGTTGCAGGCTTCTAAAGATTAAACCATCTCCATGCCCAACCCTTAGGAATTTTCTTGAGACCACCTCACGCAATTCCAAAACGTTCCAATAATCCAAAGCTCAACCAAGAAAATAATCCCATCAAACCATGGCTATCCAGAAATGGCAAGGCAAGGATGAACCATTTTCACATGAGGAAAATGTAGAAATTCTATTGAGATTCAAAACTGCTCATGTAATGTACTAAAACATAAGACTCAAATCTACTCTAATCATCTGCAGAATTCAATCCATTATCAAGAATACAAATCATAAACATGCATCAAGATTTATCAAACATACACATAGATTTATATAGGGGAAAGAAATTTCTCAAAACCCCTTCCTATCTGCATTGCATTATTCAAAACATATAGAAGAGGTACAATGCTTTCTCAAGCCTCAAAAACCTCTACACCTGTATAGTCTATCTCATTGCCTCACAGACTGATTCTGGCCAACACTTAACCAATTTATCACCCTACCAAGCTCCTATTTCCTTGAGGAAATAAGCCCTTATTAATTAGAAAATTCCTCAATCTGGATTGCATAATTCCTTTAGGTCAATCTTTGACTACATGCACCACCTGTACAACATGGAATAGTTTATAATAGATAGTACACTGCCCTTGAATTTCAATCTCAACTAGGCAAATAGAATTATTTGCATGCATCAGTTATTCTAGGATGATTGATTAGTTAGCTAGTTGATCACTAAGTTGTGACTGACGACACACCCATTACTAGACCTTCCACTATTCCTCTAGTAGTTAGAACTAGTTTAAATAACAATAACTCAATTTAAATGAAATAGATTGCTAGAAATTATCAAGAAATCATGCTGAACTAAACTCAAGTGCTTCCAAATTGAATTAACTAAGTTAACTGAGTGAAAAGTTCCATGTCACCTCATTTAACTACCTCGTAGTATTCTGCTAAAATTGAATTTAGAATTTTAATCTAATTTGACCAAGGCAAAGTCAAAACTAGATTTTCTTGCTGCATTTTCAACACTCCCTCTGAGCAAGAAAGGGATTATCAGATACCTCTATCCCACCTCTATGGAACTCAAATTTTCCTCTTAACAAAGCTTTTTTTCAAAATAAATGCATCTTTTTCCTTTGTAGGAATGTACTCCAACAACATAATTTTCATCTACACACAATCTCGTAGATGGTGATACCTGATATCGAAATGCTTGGATTGATGATGAAATACATGATTCTTAGAGAGTTTGGTACTGTTAGCACCCTGTAATTAGCAAGATTGGAAAAAGACCAACTGCAGGGATAACATCAAACCGCTTTGGGATTCAAGGATCTAGCCCTCCTGCATCTAGAGAAGGATCTCTCTATAAATGAGTTTAAAGATGTGATCTTTAAAGTCTGAAATGTGATATTAGGCTAGTTATGAAGAGAATGGGTTTTGTTTTGTTTTTTTTGGTTGGGAAAAGACATGATGAAGGTGAAGGCAGTTCAAAATAAAGGGTGAAGATGTCTACAAGTGAAGGAATGATTCGACTGACAAAAAAGGAAAAGATAGTTTTAACCCATTGGGCTATGGAGTCATAGGAGGATTTTAATTGGACAACAAGGTTCAAGAAGGATCCATGGGGCAAGTCACTTATGTCAAAGGATATCTTAAGTTGATTTATGGAATGAAACAGAAATGAAGTGGAGAACAAAACAAATGAAGAACATTAAACAACCTAAGATCAAGTAAGTGATTTTAAACTATCTTGCTTTCGGCATGTGCTTAGAGAAACAAACATAAAAGTATTCTGAGATCAGGTAAGTACTTTTAAACTAGCCTGCATTGAAGTACTTTCAGTTAGAAAAAAAATTGAAAACAGTTAGAACAGCTTAAGATCAGGTGAGTACTTCGAAACCAACCTACTTTCAGCATATTCTAGAGGGAAACACAGATAACCATCACAAAGAGCAATCTAGATCAGGCTAGTACTTTGAAACCAACCTGCTTTAATATACTCTTTCAAGAGAACTTTCAAATAGAGAAAAACATAGAAAATAAAGCTTTCAGTAAGAGTAGGGTATTGTTGAGAGTAAGTCCTAGCTCTATGTTTTCTGTTCCTTATCAGAGAAAGTGAACAGAGTGAAAACATTAAAGAAAATAACAATTAACAGTGAGGAACACATCACCATTAACACAAATCAGGATCCCATGAATCAACAACTTGTATTTGATGTTCAAACCAGTTACAATCAGCAAGCCCGGTGGGTCTCTACAAGTTCAAACTTCTCATATCAGCTTATGTATCTTCAAATTGCACACAGGGCATCAGTAACTTCAGAGAACTATTACATGCATTCAGATGTCCAGAGACCAACATTTTCTCATCTTCTACAGAAGTATTTATAGAAGAATGAGGAGGTGGGAGAATTTCCTAGGGGTCAAGTATCATTAATTATGTAATCAATGCAATTCTTGGCCTTGGGAATCGGGCAAGGAATAAGGCGGGAATGTAATCATTTCTAAATCTGCTTCATAACTATGTTTCTGCCTTTCGAGGCCTAATGATCGAAAACAACTTCTTCTAGACTGTTCTTAATCTTCCAAAATGGTTTTGCCGACAATTAGAGATAAGATCTTTGATTTGTATTAATTGTTCAACTCTCTTTAGGTAAACACCTCTTGTTCAGGTAATGACTAAGCTTTCTTTGATTTCTGTGAGGCTGCAGGTTAGATTCTGAGTGAAGGAAGGGGAGAAAAGGGGATTTTGCAGCAGTCTTTCTCATGGAATTTTTAGCATAATTTCTGAGTTCTGAAGGGAAACAACAGTGAAATTTTGGATAGAGGAGATGATGTCTTGAAGAGGCTTCAAGAGATAAAATTTCTGCAATGAAACTGTTCCTTGAAGGCTAAACAATGTTTTGGCCACCTTTTGATAGAAAAATTTTTATAGGTGGCCAATAGTGGCTCCACTTGGGGATGGTGCCTTCTTGAAGGCATCAAGAACTTCAGACTTGCATTCTCTGGGAGGCTGATCAATGCCTCATTCATTGGGCTACCTTCTTTGCTTGGATGCTCTTCTTTTTTTGAAAACATATTAGCAGCCATGAAAAAAAATGGATATTCATCAACAAGCTTTCTACCTACCCAATCCTACTGATCTAGCATTTTTTTCTTCATTAGAGTGCACTTGGATTGGCAAACTCTTTTACAACATTTATTTTTTTTGAAAATAGGAAATATAATCTAATTCTACTTCTTATTTCTCCATGGACTCAGGTTAAACAGTTGAGTCCATATGCTTCTCTACCTAATCTACTATCTGTTGGGATTAAACTGTCCAACAGATTTTATTCTCTAAATTCTATAACAGAAATTTAAAAACAATCAAGTCAAGATTAAGCAGTTTGAATTTCTATGATCTATGACATAAAAAACAAGCTGCACACAGATATTTATTTTGCAGAAAAATTTAAATCAAAATGGAAGGTTTAAGATCTGAAAGTTTATGCACTTCCTTCCCCTTTTTACAACTCTGTTTTGACTTTTTTTTGAGCTGTTCCTTCTTTGTTCTTTGGTTCAAATTTTGAGCTAATTAGAACTAGACTTACATCTTTTTTGACACAGAAAATAAAACAGATTTGAGTCATCTCTCTTTGGAAACTTAGGTTCAGGTTTTGAGCATGTTTGAACCTTTAATTTCTGTCCTAATCTATCTACTGATAAGCCAAGATTAAACAGTTTGGCAAATCGAATTCACTATCCTATCAGCAGTAAATTTAAAACTAATTAGTCAAGATTAGGCTGTTTGACTAACTAGGAGTGTGTTTTTTAGGAGTGGCATTTGAGCTTGCACACTTTCAGAATTTGTTTCTCTTTTTTGGTATGGGGCTATACCTTTCTTGTTTTCATTCTGCCCTCTTTACTTTTTTATATTGTTTTTGTAATTTGTGTTTTTTATTTTTCTTCAAAGCAGAAAACAACAACTAACTAAATGCTCAAGGCTGAGCTTTATTGACATTCCTATCTAACCTATTCTAAACATGGAGTATTTAAATATTCATATGACACAAAAGTGCCAATGCAGCCAGTTGAGTAATGTCAAGAAGAAGAAGAAACTTTGGCTTCTTGTTAGAGGTATCCATAGTATATCTTGAAGATTAATCTTCAAAACCAAGACTATCACAGGAGGTGACAGCTTTTCATGTCTCTGGCTCTTGCAAAGGATCACTGCTTGATAATTTGAGCCAGTTGGGATTTCCACACACTCTTCCATGGGATCAACAAAGAAAAGATGAAGATTCTCTTCTTTTTGGCCCTCCATGTCTGGTAGATTGTCTGCTTCCAGGGCTTCAGCTTTGAGGGGCATACCTTCAGAAAGTTGCTTAGAAGCTTCATTATTCTTAACAGAAAAGGAAGAAGATTCTTCTTGAGAAGATGGTATATCCTTAGTAGGACAATTTTCTATTTGTTTCTCTCCCTCTTCTTCATCGTCATCTGAACTGGAGGACTCATCATATTTGGCAGTGTTGTCCTTTTGTAACCCTGGTAAGCTCTGGTTTAGTGGACTGTACTCTATGAGGAGGTTATTATATTATTGAGCAGGGGTATGTTCAATTTCTTTCTCTTTTTCAAGAGAAGGCTCCTTGATTTCAACTTGCTCAAAAATTTCTTTGGTTCTTTCTTCCTCATCCTTTGAGCCGAAAGTCTGCTGAGTCCCAATCACATGGAAATTATTACTGATGAACTGAAATGAAGCAGAGAAAAGATCGAATTGATATTGACTCACTTCTAGACTTTGAAAACTTTCATCATCAGTATCATAAATAGTCTGCACTGGCTCATTACTTCTTTGAAGAAACTGATCTTCCTCCCAAAAATCTGCTAATGATGATAATGCAAAATTAATCTTTGTTTGGGAAGCATCATCACTAGATAGATCAAAGTTAGGAGAATCACGAATATAAGTAATACTACCAATCAAACATATTGGGTTATCAATAGGTCCTTCTTCATTCTGATCCACAAAAGAACTTTCTAAATCTGTACAACAAAGTTCTCTATGTGAATGGGCAAGAGTGTTTATTTTGCAGAAGGTTTCAAAGAGCGACTATTTATAAATAGTCTGATCTATCTCTTTTTCTATCAAAGGGGAAGATGTTTCTATGTTCCTTTGAATAGGAGTACATCAGTTCTCTGTCTCTTGTGAAGACTAATTTTTAGGCTGGATGTGTTCTTGAGCCTCAACTATAAGGGATGATGAATCAATATTTGAGTTTTTAGGGATATCTTGAGGAATGTTCTTTACTGCTTGGATCATCTCTTCCTCCTCAACTGATTCATCTATGTTCTTAAAATTTTTCAATAGGATATTAAACTCATGAATGGCTGTTAAAATATCTTCAGGATGCATCTCTTCCAAAGCTTCCTCATTATCTATAATGTGTTGGGTGATGTTTTGTGATGGATCATAATATATTGCACCCAATGATAATGATGTAGTGTTTTCTTTATAGTTCTCATAGAACACATATTCAAGGTCTCTTAAAGAAAAAAAACTACTGGATCTTAAGCATTCATACCAATCCCTAGCTTTTCCTTCTAATGTTAACATGAACATTTTCATTAGGCAGTCTTCATGCCATTCAACTTTCAACCTCCATACATGTATATGAAATTTGATGAGATGTAATAAAGGGTCATCAAACTTTTCACCTTGAAAAACAGGCAAGTTGTCATCCCAATTGACCTGGGGCATCTTATGTGGAAACCCAGGGATATGATCTCTACTCATTGGGGCATATCTCCGTTGTATTATTGGAATCATGTTTGTAAATCAGGAAAGAGGTCACTGTGTCTGGTCAATCAGTTCAAGGTCTTCTACCAGTGGAGTCATTTGGTCATGTGGGAGTTTCAGATTGTGGAGTCGCCAGGTGGAAGTTTTTAGCTCCTAAGGAGGTAAAAGGTTTTAATGGTCCACCACCATATGACTCTTGTAGAGCTGCAATATTTTTCAGGGACTGAATTTTCTCTCAAGGGTGATCTGAAAACAGTTGATAATTTAATCTTAGGAGACTTCCTAAGGATACTTTCTGGGTTGTCAACTATCTCAGGTGGATCAGGGTCAGGATAGGCTATAGTGTGAATCTTTACAGGAGCCACTATGCTGTGCTTTTCAGACCCAAATAAAAAAGAAAAGTTCAACCAGGTATGACAGTCTTTGGACGGTCAACTAATCTGTTTGCACATATTTTAATCCTACAGTCCTCTAACTGAGTTTGAATGATACTACAATGACAAGGATTCTTCCCAGTGGAGTCTTAAGGTCTGTTACGGATTGTGGAGTCTCCAAGTGGAAGTTTTTAGCTCTTTTTAGAGGTAAAAGATTTTATGGTCCACTACCATGTTTATTGATACCAATCTGAAATATTTTTTGGTCCTTTCTGAGTTATTTTTCAGTTGTGTGGTTTCTAAGAATATCCTAACTCTGTTTCAAAACTTAGCTACGGTTATGAGACAAATAGAGTATACTCTTATGGCTAAGCTTAGCTGATTTTTCAAGGTTAGATAAAGGCTTATGAGAATCCTAGGGTTTACCTAGATTGTCACTGATTCAAACAAGTTTTTTGAAGTTTTTTTTTTTAAGGGAAATTATTCCCCAGTGGAGTTGCCATTATGTTAGCACCCTGTAATTAGCAAGATTGGAAAAATTCCAACTGCAAGGATAACATCAAACCGCTTTGGGATTCAAGGATCTAGCCCTCCTGAATCCAGAGAGGGATCTCTCTATAAATGAGTTTAAAGATGTGATCTTTAAAGTCTGAAATGTGATATTAGGCTAGTTATGAAGAGCATGGGTTTTGTTTTTTTTTTTTTTGTTGGGCAAAGACATGATGAAGGTGAAGGCAGTTCAAAATAAAGGGTGAAGATGTCTGCAAGTGAAGGAATGATTCGGCTGACAAAAAAGGCAAAGATAGTTTTAACCCATTGGGCTATGGAGTCATAGGAGGATTTTAAATGGACAGTAAGGTTCAAGAAGGATCCATGGGGCAAGTCACTTATGTCAAATGATCTCTTAAGTTGATTTATGGAATGAAACAGATAGGAAGTGGAGAACAAAACAAATGAAGAACATTAAACAGACTAAGATCAAGTAAGTGTTTTTAAACTATCTTGCTTTCGACATGTGCTTAGAGAAACAAACATAAAAGTATTCTGAGATCAGGTAAGTACTTTTAAACTAGCCTGCATTGAAGTAATTTCAGTTAGAAAAACATTTAAAAATAGTTAGAACAACTTAAGATCAGGTGAGTACTTCGAAACCAACCCGCTTTCAGCATATTCTAGAGGGAAACGTAGATAATCATCACAAAGAGCAATTAAGATAAGGTGAGTACTTCGAAACCAACCTACTTTCAGCATATTCTGGACTGTTCTTAATCTTCCAAAATGGTTTTGCCGACAATTAGAGATAACATCTTTGATTTGTATTAATTTTTCAGCTGTCTTCAGGTAAACACCTCTTGTTCAGGTAATGACTAAGATTTCTTTGATTTCTGTGAGGCTGTAGGTGTCTTTAGGAGCTGGAGAGGGTTCAATTGGCCTCTGCTTATGGTAGTGGAGGCTTTCTCGGCTCGGCAAATGTCTTTCTATTTCCTTAAAACACCTTTAATTTACTTGAGATCTGTGTTTTAGGTCTTCAATCTCGTTTTTTTGGCGTGTTCTGTCTTTGACACTGATACTCTTTGATCGGTGCTTGATTAACTGTGTATTTTTGGTGCGCAGGGCTGTACAGGGATCGAATGGCATCAATGCCTCATGAATCATTGATAAAAGGTGAATTTTAAACCCTGCGAATGATTTCTCTAATGAATCAGAGGCTGGAGGATCGTCACCCTCTGCTTCTAAATTTTCTTCAGAAATGACAAGAAAACCATTTAACCCTACAAAATACAAGCAAATATTATAAAATCTTGTGTGTATGGGCTAACTGCTTCAGAAGGCACATGGAGAGAGCGTGGTCGTTGGATGGCATCATCCAACGGTCGAGATCGATCGGGAGAAGTCAAAGAGAAAGTGGAAGAATAGTTTAAATCAGAGTCGTCGATCGCGCAGAGATCGACAGTCAGGAGCGGGGGCGACAAATAACGTGACAGAGTCACTTTATTTGGAAAAAATGGAGAAAATAGGTTAAAAAATGGTGTGTGGGGTTTTGGGCGGACATGGGCCGTCGGATGAGATAGGCTCACGCGATCAACGGTGGAGATCGGGATCATAAAACCTTACAAAACACACCCGGACTTCAAAAATTTAATTAAACCATGCTGAGTAAAGCTCCCAGGTCCAGAAATGCTGACTGTGCAAGGAGCCAATGAAAACCCGCTTCAATCCGATGATGCCATGTGGATGCTGACGTGGTGTTGGAGACTGGGGCGATGGAGTATGGGTCGTCGATCCGCAGGTCATATCGACAGCAGAAACGCCTTCAAGGACCGCGCCGTACCTTGATTATTGCACGGGCATCTTCAGAGAGCACCCACCGTCCGAAGAGCGGCCTTAGATCGGATGGCGCGCATCAATATCGCACTGGGTCCACGTCCAATCTTTAACGCACGATGGAGGGTAGTATTTTGAACAGTGCACAAGACACGCATCGGGCGGTGAGTGGAATCGCTCCAAAATTAAAAAAAAAAACCGCCCCGCGCTCAAACACGGTGCGATGAAAACCACCTGGTATTTGCAATGGTACATGGCTAGCGAGGACCACCAGAGAAATGGGTTGCGCGCCGTCGATCTGCGGATCAGATCGACGGTGGAGAGTGTTTTGAACTTCGGACCGACAGAAAACCTTAGAAAATAATAAAAACGCCCAAAGTTTCAAAATAACATAAGGTTTCAATATTTTCGGGGGCGAAATATATATAAAATAAGCTTAGGCGCCCGACTGCGGGGCCATGGGTTATATGGGAGATGATATGACCGAAGGAGATAGAACGGAGGGCTAATCGTCAATGGGGTTTTTAATAAAGGGAAAGGCTTGCATTTTGTGTTTTCCCCGTTTGGGATAAGTGCTTGAATGGCTCAGTGCCTGGTTCCAGCACCGGGGCGTATGGAAGGGAATGGTTAGAGCTTAGCCCAAGGGGGCTTAAACCCTTAATAAAAAATCGGTTTTTTTTATAGATTTTCAATGGTTTTCAAAGGGTTTGAGGGTTTAAATAAGGCAAAGGAAAGGTCTTAAAACCTTATCAAAGGGATTTTGATGAAGGGGAGATGGAAAAATTATGAGAATGAGGGATTTTGATGGGGAAAAAAAGAGTAAAAATGAAGGTTAGATTCTAAGTGAAGGAAGGGGAGAAAAGGGGATTTTGCAGCAGTCTTTCTCATGGAATTTTTAGTAGAATTTCTGAGTTCTGAAGGGAAATAGAAGTGAAATTTTGGATAGAGGAGATGATGTCTTTAAGAGGCTTCAAGAGATAACATTTCTACAATGAAACTGTTCCTTGAAGGCTAAACAATGTTTTGGCCACCTTTTGATAGAACAAATTTTATAGGTGGCCAACAGGTACAACTCTGATTATCATAATAAATCATATTAGGACCCATCATCTGACCAAATAACCCAATAAGAGTCTTTCTCATTCAGATTGTCTCACATGCTACCTAAATTTCATCCATGTACTTTTCTTCTACTGAGTTGAGTGCTCTTTGCTTCCTGTTGTACCAAGAAACCGTTGTTGGCCCAACACTGAAAATTCCTCCTGATGTTATCTTCTTTTCTGATGGACTCCCCGCCCAATCTTCATCTGTGAAGCCTTACAACTTCACTCACTCTGTCCATCTATACCAAATACCAAATTAAGTAGTGCTCCAACTTCTTGCTAAAGGAGTGTCCATGGTGTTAGTTCCCCGTAATTTGCTAGATTGATTGAGATACAAAGGTACAAGGTAACATCAGACCAAGCTTTAGAATCCTAGGACCTAGCCTTCTTGGATTCGGAGAGGGATCTCTCTAGTAGGTGCAAAGATGTGAACTTGTTTATTGATTAGGGTTGATTTATGGCTAGATGTTAAGTGCAGGGTATTTTTATTGTTTTTGGTTGGGTATGATGCTCAGATGGGTTTAGATAGAAAACAAGGGAGATTATTAAGTCATTGGGCAATGGAGTCAAACAAGGTCATGAATGAGTTCATCAATGGTTTCAAGAGCATTTGCAGGGCAATTTAACTTGGTTGGTGGATCTTTAAGGTTGTGAAGGATCATGAGATGGACATTAAACTTGAGAACAACAAGCTAATAAAGGGCAGAAGTAGAATCATTTATATACTCGTAAACTGAGAGAGTTAGAAGATTTATAAGCATATCAAGAGAGTCAAAGGGTTAAGCAACACCTAATCCATTTGATTTCAGACTGGAAGCAGATAATCAACCAAGACAACATTCAGATAAACATAGAAAGGAAAAAACTCATTTAATCTTTCATGGGTTTTATCATCAAGAGCACAAAAAACATTTAAGTTGCACAAGTAACTATAACCATAGAAGAAGAGACAAACCCTAGCATCCACAGTGATAGCTATGAGAGTTCCTTGAGACAATTTTAGCTAAGTAAGGAAAAGAGCATGGTTAAGACAGACTTCTTTGACAAACTATAGGCAAAGCTGCTTCAAAAGATGATTTCAAGAACATAGTACTTCAGAGGTAACAATATGCAGGGCTAGCCATAAATCATAATTGATAATAACTGATCTAAATCATTCAAGAAAATAGACAAGCCAAAAACTTATTAGAGAGCAAAAGATGAATTCTCTAACATATCTTAAGCAGAAGAAAACATTTAGGCAGTGAAGGAAACAAACAGATCTAAGGTGCCATCAACAAGCATATCTTAGTCTAAATTTTTCGTCCTAATGCAGCATAGATGGATGGAAAACATATGAGAAACTTAGAAAACATTAACAAGATAAACCTTCACCATCAACGAGGCCTATGGATCCTGTAAACAGTCCTTCTCCATCAACAAGTGAATCCGATCATGCATAAGCTCCAAGACATCAATTTCTCATCAAAGGATTAAAGGGACTATGTATTACTGCAACATAGGTCATCAAAATCCAAAAAAATATAAAAGAGCCTCATGCTCTATTTATGGAGCAAATGAGGAGGTGGAAACCCTAAGAGGCTTCCAGAAACCCTAATTCAACCATAAATGTCATAAATGTGCTTAATGACCATGCAAGGCCCAAGACACATAAGAGATAAGAAAATAAATGAAACACACCAAAACATAACTCCCCAATCAAATCAGGAGTGTTTTTTCCAATAAAATATTATAAAACCAATTTTCCATTAATTAGTGTCTTTTGTTGACTTTTTGGCAAAAAAGTTGTCTCTGTGCGTAGCTCCAAATCAGCAAAACTTGGGGTCTGTTGCAGCTGAGTTTTGGACCCCTTCCCGGCATCAAATTCGGGCCCATGATAGCTCGTTGGAAAGCTACGGATGTATGCTTTCCAAAAATGCTTTATTTTTTCCAATATTATGCCTATAAGTTAGTTAAAAATTAGAAACAGTGAAAAAACCCAAGAGTGTAGCACCTGCTGATATTAGGGGTAGAAAGGTAAAAAATGGTTGTTTTTGGCCTTTTTGAGGGACCAAAATAGCTTCATTTGATCTGAAATTTTTTTGGCATGTTCCTTTGATATCAAAGAATCCAAAAATATAATTTTCTTCAGCTGAGGATGCTCCGAGAAAAAGTTAAGGCACCCATGATTTTATGCTTTTAGGCCTAAAATTCACAAAAAACAAGAATTTGTCCAAAATTGCCCAATTTTGGTGAGTAAACCCCTTAAGGGTTTTTAGAAACATGTAATGAAGCTCGAGCAAGAATTCCAAGCCGCGATTGGCTTTTTCCATGTTTTTCCGCCGCGCGCCTCCTTTGGGCAGCTTTGAGTTTCCTTCGGGCAAACTGATTCAATTTCTTGTAGTGCTCGGTCATTCTCCTTTGGAGGCCCAAATCCTTGTTAGCTTTCTCCAATTTGGTTTCCAAATGCTGATTTTCGCTCTCAAGCCAAGACTCTTTATCATTCTCAATTTCTAGAGAAAGTAGCTTCGTAAGAGGGTATTACTGTGCACAGGTTGATTCCTCTTCTTTTTGCTTTTCCAATGCTTTTCTAGGACCAATTTTCCTAGGCCTCTTTCTTGCTGGTTTTTTTTCTTCATCATTATCCACATACTCACCCATGTATTATTCTAGCCTCACTTGTGACTTTTGAGCTTCCCTTCTGTATTTGAGTGCCCGGGCCTCATAGATTTCCATCTGTCCACTCATCTGTTTTTTTTGCATTTGCAAAAAGTGGATAATGTCTTTTGACCTTTCTAGGCCATTTTCCAAGTCTTTAAACTGAGCCTCCCGGTTTTACAAAAGAGATCTAAGAATTCTGGCCTCATCATCTTCAGCATCACTGTCTATTTGTATTATGTCAAATTCCTTCTCATGCTCATGGCTTCTCTCTTGCTGTTCAATCTTTTCTTTGCCCTTGCCTTTAATGATTTTCTTTCCTCTGGTTTTCTTGGGAAATTCTACATTTCTCTACTTTGGAAATTTGCCTCTACTCCTTAGTGCCCTAGTGATATTGCTAGTCACTGTCTGAGTGATTTTCTTCTTTATTGTTTTAGTGTTTTTAGCCTTTGCCACTTTTGATGAAGGAAGCATGGCCCCTTGCCTTGGAGAGGCAGTAAGCACATGCTCCTGACTGTGTTGATGAGAAATGAGAGGAGGGGTCAACACTAGTACCTGTTTAATTTGATCCTTTATATTGCTACCTTCTTTATTACCAAATTTGCTGCCTTTTTCACTGTCACTGTTTTCAGTTTCTTCCTGTGGGTTGCTCTCATCATGATCACTGTTTTCATTTTCTTGTGGACTGTCTCTTTCATTATCACTATTTTTGTCCTCCCTTAGTGGACTACCTCTCTCACTATTATTTTTTTGCTGATAGTTGCCTTCTTCATTATTGTCTTCACTATCTCTCTGTGGACTGCCTTCATCACTGTCACTGTTTTCATTTTCCTCTTGTGGGCTTCCTCCTTCCTTACTGTTTTTACTATCTTCTTGAGATCTGCCCCTATCATCATTGTTTTTCTTTTTGTCATCATCAATTTCATCTTCACTTTTATTGCTTTCTTCTTGTTCACTTTTATCTATGGAAGATGTTTTTTCTTGGGAGGACAACTCATGACAGTAAGGTGAGATATAGTGTGTGGAGGGTGAGGAAGGAGTATGAGGAGGATTTCAAGATGAATATGGCATAATTTTCAATAGCATGGAAGATGAAGAGGTGAAATCATGGTGAGTGATAAATTTTTCCCAAAAAATGCCTTTTCACTCCAGCTGATGAGTGATGATTACCTTAACAAGGGAGTGATGGAAATAAGCTTGCCTTTTTAGCCCTTGATGCTCATCATTTCCTTTTGGAGGCATAATGACTATGCTATTTCTTTAAAAATTCAAACAAACAGCCCTTTGTAGATGAAATGAAGGTGAGGAATAAAAAAACACTCTTATAGTTCAAGAACTGGATGGGGAGGCATAATTTTACGAGAAATACCGTGAAAAGGCCTTTATGTGTGATGAAGACCGAACTCTGGGAAAAAAATTTCAATTTTGGCCTTTTTTGTAGAAAATCTGGCAGTGCTGCACTTTCTCGCTCAGGAGCATAGCACCACTACATAGAAGCGCCACGTCCAGTGCAAATTTGCACTGTGAGCTCCTACAAGAGCGTAACACCAAAAAGGTCTTTTTGTAGCAAGGTTTTGGAAGCGTTCCTGGTGTCGGAATTGGTCCCGGGATGGCTCGTTGGAAAGCTAAAGATGTCTAATTTCCCAATATACTTGATTTGTTTCATTTTGTGTTCATTTGGATGTCAAAAAACTGATTTTCCCAACACTGGTAAAAAATGGTGAATGCTGGTGCAGAAATGCAGAGTGATGTTGCAGGCCACTTTTGGATGCCTTCTTCAATTCCAAATTGAGCTCATGATAGGTCATTAGAAATATCTTCAAATCTAGTTGTCATTTGACTCATGAAGCAAGTCATTTGGATACTCCATCTGTGAGAAAATGATATTTTCCCAAGGTTAATCCATCTGTGCATAAATTTTCCCATGACACCTGTATTTTTGACATTTCTCCCAAACCATGATACCTGTGTAAAAACTGAAGGAGGTTTTTCTTATTCGGTCTATTATGGAAAAAACCCTCTCCCACTTTTGCCAAATTCATCTCGTTTTGGTTCGAAACAAAATTTGAAGCAAAACTAACCCTAGTTGTGACACATGGCTTGTCTCTTGGAATGAATTCTTGGAAAATGATGGAGGCATGATTTTTATGAGCTGGTATAGACTTATTATTGCTTACATGATCTATAAAATGAATCCTTTGCTCTTGTGCCTCCCTTTCATGTCAATCCCTAGCTTATTTGGAAGAGGAAATTAGGGTTTGGTGTGAGGATTTAGGACTGCCTTGCAGAGGGAGGGGAATGAAGGGGTTAAGGGTTGTATAAATTCTTGGGGAAATTTTGGGGGATATGGATAGATGTTAGGGAGTAGGGGAAAGTGGAATTTCAGGAATTGAGAGAGGGGAAGGGGTCAAAAAGGTCAAAACATAGGCCTAGCCTTAAAAAGTGTGAATTTGTGGCAATAAACTAGGTTTTGTAGAAAAATGATGATTCTGAGGGATAGGAGTGATGGGAAGTGTTTATGGAGGTATTTTAAGGATAGGAGGGGGTGTAAGAAAATATATATAAGCCTTGTTGACGATTTAATCATGGAGGTCATGAAACCAAGAAAAATTCCCTTAAAAACCCTAGATAGGCAATGGAGGAGTTTTAGGCAAAAAACAAATAGAGGGTTGAGGCCAAAGGTGGCGAAACATAGTGATAATGAGTGGCATGAGCCCATGATGGGTCTTCTGGGATGGGTGAGCTGAGCTTGGCATGACGGAATGATGAAATAGTGAAAAAATTATCCTAAGGATTGAAAGTGCAGAAGTGTCCTCAGACACACAACTTTATTGATCAAGCAAAAATATTATAGGGCAAATTGCAGGAGTTTACACACGTAAACTCACTCTCACATTCTCTCATTACACATTACAATGAAAATAGGAAACTAACCTATTTATAAGCTCTATGCTCTAACTTAATCTAGTTATGGATCACTTGGAAAATAAACAAGTGTCCATTTACAATAAATGAGATTCTAACCACTCTACTAACTTCACTCCTAACTTAGAGCCTAGGAAACGACTTTTTTCTAGAGTCCTAATTTTTAATAACAAATTTCTAATTCTAAATATCTCACAAATATATTAAATATTCTAGAATAATAATTATTAATTTAATATCTTAAATTAATAATTATTTTATTCAAATACTATAACCTATGATAAAAATTATTTTTGGATCATCTAACATTCCCCCCTATGATCCAAAGATACATTGCAACAGATAACAAGTTCATCCCTGAACTTAGTAAACTTTATTCTACCAAGAGGTTTTGTGAAAATGTTGGAGGTCTGATCTTCTGAAGGGCAAAACACTGGCTTGATGACATCCTTTGCAATGAGAGATCTGATATGATGATACTTGGTGTCCACATGCTTTGTCTTTGAATGGAAAAATGGATTCTTGGCAAGATTTATTGTTGATTTATTGTCGATGAATAATGAAGTAGCTTCTGCTGGAGGAATCCCCAAGTCCTGTAAAACTCGACATAACCAAACAATCTCACATGCTGGTTCCCATGCTGAAATGTACTCTGCTTCTGCTGAAGAAGTGGCCACTGTAGTTTGCTTCTTGCAATTCCAGGAAACTGTAGCTGACCCCATGTTCATTAAGTAACCTGAGGTTGATGCTCTGTAATCAATACTACCAGCAAAGTCGGCATCTGAAAATCCACCAAGTACAAAATTTTTAGTCTTTTTGTAAAGAAGACCAAAATCTTTTGTTCCTTGGATATATCGAAGAACTCTTTTGGCTGCACCAGTGGCTGTCTAATGGTTCCTGCATAAAACGTGAAATAATACTGACTGCATAAGATATACCAGGACGAGTGGTTGTCAAATAAATCAAGCTGCCAATCAACTGTCTGTAAGTCGTGCTGTCCACTTTTCCCCCCCCTTCAAATTTTGAAAGTTTTAAGTTTTGTTCCATAGGGGTAAGGACAAGCTTACAATCCTGCATTCCAAATCGCTGAAGAGTTTCTGCTGCATATTTACTCTGAGAAATGAAGATCTGATGTGGACGTTGGAATACTTCAACTCCAAGATAGTAGTGAAGTAGTCCCAAATCTGTCATCTTAAAACCTGCATGCAACTCCTTTTTCACCTGTTCAATGTGATCATCATTGTTTCCTGTAATGATCAAATCATCAACATACATAATGAGAATGACCAGATATTTTCCCTATTGGCGCACGTACAAAGTATCATCAGATTCACTGCGATGAAAACCAACTTTGCGAAGGTATTCATCCATTTTGGCATACCAAGCGCGGGGAGCTTGTTTTAATCCATATAAAGCCTTGATTGATTTGCAGACTTTATGTTCTTTCCCTTTAACTTCAAACCCTGGTGGTTGTGTCATGTATACATCTTCTTGTAAGTCCCCATTGAGAAACACACTTTTGACATCCATTTGATGAACTTTCCATCCTTTCTGAGCTGCTAAGGCAAGTGTGAGGCGGATGGTGTTCCATTTGGCTGTGGGAGCAAATGTCTCCTCATAATCGATTCCTTCCTGCTGCGCAAATCCTTTAGCAACAAGGCGTGCTTTATACTTTTCAATATCACCATTTTTCTTGTACTTAATTCGATAAACCCATTTGCATCCAATAGGTTTAACATGCTGAGGAAAATCAACAAGTTGCCAAGTGTTGTTGTCTTGAACTGCCTGATACTCATCAACCATTGCTTATTGCCATGCTTTATGTTTTACTGCCTCTTGAAAAGAAGAAGGTTCAGTAAAATCATTTGCTATTAAAGCAAAGTTGCCTTCATTTTGTTTTGATGCCCTTGTTCCTGTTTTGTTTGGTTCATTAGGCCTTACATCTTTCAAGATTTGAACTGCCCATTTTGGAAGTTGTTGCTCACTTGTTTGAGGTTCTGAGAAGTATCCGTCATTGTATAGGTGATTAATGTAAATTGATGTTCGTCGTTCAGGTGGTGAATCTGGAGAATCACTGTCAGAAGAACTGCTGCTGTTTGGAGACACTGATGAACTACTATAAGACCCAGATGACTTTGTTGAAGTAGTTGGACTGGATGACTCATCTTCAAAGGAATGAAAATCAAGTTCATACCAATTTGGTGAAGTTGGTTGACTTTGCATATTTCCTTTCCTTTTACTGCCCTTAGTTTCTAACTTGTGAAGAAGACTTTCGATTTCTTCAGCACTCTTACTCTCTGTTTCATCAAAAATGACATCCCTGCTCACAACAAATTTTCCATTGGTCAAAAGAAGATACCCTTTCTTTTCATCTGAATAGCCAATCATGGTGCATTTCAAACTTCTTGAATCAAGCTTAGTTCTCTTTTCTTTGGGAACTAAGGCATAACAGATGGATCATCCAAAAACTCGAAGATGTTTAACTTTAGGTTTGAAACCAAACCAAGCTTCATAAGGGGTGATTCCTTCTAATGAAGCAGTTGGAGATCTGTTTCTTAGATAGACAGCTGTATGGATTGCTTCTGCCCAATATGTTGGACTTAACCCTTTGAAAGTTAACATGGATCTCACCATGCCTAACAATGTGCGATTCATCCTTTCTACAACTCCATTTTGCTGTGGAGTGTAAACATTTGTAAGATGCCTTCTGATGCCATTTTCACTGCAATAAGTTTTGAATTCAATTGAGTTGAATTCTCCCCCATTATCTGTCCTGAGAGTAACTATCTTTTCTTTGACCTCATTTTCAACAAGTTGTCGAAATATTTTAAATTTCTCAAATGCTTCTGACTTGTTTTTCAAAAAGTAAACCCAAGTCATTCTACTGAAATCATCAATAAATAGCAAGAAATATTTGCAACCACCTAATGAGGGTTGAAGTGGACCACACACATCACTGTGAACTAGTTGCAGCAACCTGTTTGCGCACCATGTACTTGTTGGAAAAATTTCTCGACTCTGTTTGCCATAAATGCAGGCTTCACATTTAGCATTTTTTTTGTTGAAAGTCGGAAGTCCTTTAACCATCCCTTGTTTCTGCAATTGAGAAAGACTGTCAAAATTCAAATGTCCATATCTTACATGCCATAATCTTATAGGTGAAATTCCTGTAGTAACTGCCCCTGCAAAATCAGAATGCCTTGGAATAACTATTCCTTTCATCCTTAACAGTTTTCCGTCTTCATATACTGTCATCACTGTTTGGAAGTTCTGTTTAACTGAATTAATCTTAACTAAGCCATCTTCCATAATTATTTGATATCCTGCTTGTCGAATCATGACCAAAGACAACAAATTTTTCTTAAAGGTGGCAACACACCACACATTGGAAATTAATTTTTCTCCAATGTCAGGGAGAAAAACTTTGACTACACCTTTTCCATAAGGCGTATGTTTTGTATCATCTGCTAGAAAGATGGAGTTAAGATGGCACTCTTGAAAATTCCAAAAGAAATCTCGTCTACAAGTCATGTGCTGAGTTTCTCCTCAATCCAAAATCCAAGCATCTTCATAATCACTCTTAACATAAGAGGAAAGTTGGATTGCTGGTGAAGAAGTGAAGACATATTCTGAGTCATTATCATCTTGATCTTGATCATTTGCAAACTGTGCTGAAGGCTGTTGAAACTTAGAAATTTTATTGATAGATGTGCAACAATCTGAAGCATAGTGACCAACTATGTTACATCGCCTGTAAACAATTTGACTCAAATCAGTGCCTCTTCCTTGAGATTGTCCTCTGCCTTGAGACTGTCCTCGCCCTCTCCTTTGTCCTTTGTTTTGAGATTGTCCTCTTCCTGTATTCTGTCCTGTGCCTTGCTGAGATCCTCTGTTTTGATTGTTGCCTCTGCCTTGAGAATTGTTTCTGCCTAAATTGGAGCCTCTGTTGGAGTTGTTTCCTCTGTGTTGACTGCGACCACGACCTTACGTTGCTTGATTTTGATTAAAATTACCTTTTCCTTTGTTTTTGGAATTGTCAGCTGGGGAGTGCTAGTACTCGCTTCTGTGAGAAAAACAGATTCACCAACTTTCTTTTTCTTCCCAAAAGTTTTATCATGTTGAGTCAACATTTCGCAGAGTTCATCAAACTTTAGCTTTTCTAACTTTCCAGTGAGCTATAGAGTTTCTAAAAAATGTGTGTAAGAAGAAGGAAGCCTAGCAATTAAAATTGTGACCATAAAACTATCATCAACTGCTTGAAAACCAGCATTAACAATTTCCTGCTTAATATTCTTAAGTCTGGAGATGTATTCAAGAATATCTCCTTCTTCAGTCAATTTTTGATGCAACAATTTTAATTGTAGATCAACTCTTTTTTATTGAGGCTGAGTATCAAACAACTCTTTAAAAGTTCTCAAAGTAGACCATGCATCTTTAGCATTTTTGATATGGACATACATTTCATCATTGACAGAGGATTTAATGAGAGCTAATGCTTTGGCGTTTTTAACTTCCCATTTTGCTAGCGCAGTTGCATCTATAGGTTTATTTGGCTTTACATCTCCATCACAAATATCATGCCATAATTCATTATAAACAAGAGTGCTTTCGATGAGGCGTTGCCATGTTTTGTAATATTTTGAGCCAAGCTTCCACCAATCGATTGTCAAATAGATTTCAACGCTTCATTCAACGCTGGTTCAGAATCGGTTGTTCAAAATTGATCTTCTTACCAAGCTTCCACCAATAGAAAGAGCAGATTTCAATTGCAGATTGTAACGCTGGTTTCAGCGTTGGAATTGCTGAATAGATGTTTCAGAAAACACTGTTCTTAAACTCCACATGAAAAAAAACGTTGAAAAAAACGTTGGTTCTTAAACGCAAGTGCAGAAGTGGATGCTATTGATGCCAATTAAATGTGAATGCTGGTTCTTATCGCTGGAGGACGCTGCTTTCAAATGCCGGAAAACTAAAAAACGTTGTTTCAATCAATGTCAAACACAGAAAATGGGATGAAAGCTGGTTATTAATCAATGCAGAAATCAACGCTGGTTATTGCTGGAGTCGAAACGCTGACTGAACATTGGTTCATACCACATGAAATTTATGAAACGCTGGCTGACTTCGCAATTAAACGCTGATGTGGTGAAACACTGCCTTCAATTAAACGGAAATTCTGTTTCAAACGCTGGTTCTAATCATTTAAAGGAAGAAAGTGCCGAATCGATGTTTAATTCATCTGGGCATAATTACACATGAAGTCGATGTTCAAAATTCGATATTCAAAACACTGTTCGATGGTAATCGGAGTCCATGTTCAAAAGTCGATGTTCAAAACACTGTTCGATGGTAATCGGAGTCCATGTTCAGAAATCGATGTTCAAAACACTGTTCAGAATTGATATTTCAAAAATGAAAGGTTTGCAAACGGCTTTTGGAGGGGCGGACATGAGATAGGTGAAAATAAACGAGAAGCAAGACCCACTCTCTAGCTTTTCTTTGGGTAATGGAGGATTGACAACGCCTTTTTTTTTATTACAACAAAACTCTCACACAAATTCACACAAATATGTATTTGCTCCTTTGAAAAATGATTTTAGAATTTGCAGATCTAAAATAAAAAAAAATTTGCAAATTTCCTTCAATCATGATGATCCACTTCTTTGAGTTAATTTCCAGCCCTGATGAAATTTGGAATCTCCTCTCACCATTGCAGTAGCTCTGAATTCCGCAGTCTGAAGTGATATGAAATCTGAGCTGTTAAATCGAGAAACAAAAATACAGGCGATTAGAGTTTACACACGTAAACTCATCTCGTCCTCTCTTCTGCATTACAATGAAAATAGGAAACTAACCTATTATAAGCTCTATGCTCTAACTTAATCTTATTATGGATCCTTGGAAAATAAACAGTGTCCATTTACAATAAATAGATTCTAACCACTCTACTAACCATCTACTTAGAGCCTGAGGCAGCTCTTTTCTAGGTCTAATTTTAATAACAAGTTTCTAGAATTCTAAATATCTCACAAATATATTAAATATTCTAGAATAATAATTATTAATTTAATATCTTAAATTAATAATTATTTTATTCAAATACTATAACCTATGATAAAAATTATTTTTGGATCATCTAACAAGGATAATGAAGGCCGTGAGATTTCTAGAACTCACAATGTTCATGAACTTTGTTTCTAGAAATCTAGAACCGATACTTAGTCATCTTTAGATAGTGAAAATTATGGATGACTAATACATGGGTTTATACTCTCTAGGTAGAACTTCTTTATTATCACGTTGGCATACTTTCCTTGAGAGGCAACCAATTCCCCACCTCCTTGACATGCTTCCAAACCAAAGAAATAATGTATGAGTCCCATGTCCTTCACCTCAAATTCTCTTGCGAGATCCTCTTTGCAAGCAGTGATCAACTTCTCATCACTGACCAAAATTAAATCATTGACATATAACACAATAATCAATAATTTACCTTCAACAAGAATATGATAAAGGTTTGCATCTTCTTCACTTTTGGTGAAGCCCAACCTGGTTAGCTAGTTGTCAATCTTGGTGTACTAAGGGCGGGGTGCTTACTTCAATACATACAACACTCTCTTGAGTTGCACACATGCTACTTTCTATCAATGGTCTCAAAACCTTCTCGTTGCTTAATGTACACCTCCTCCTCAATAACTCCATTGAGGAATGTTGTATTCACATCCATCTAGTGGATCTTCCATTCCATCTATGATGCCAGTGATAGAATTGAGATGATGGAAGAGTACCTTGATACTAGAGCAAAGGTCTCTTCATAGTCAATTCTCTCCACCTGAGATAATCCCTTGGCCACAAATTTGGCCTTATGTTTCTCTATGCTTATGTCTGCTACTTGTTTTACCTTGTAAATCCATCTTGAACCCACCACTGATTTGTCCTTTGGTCTTGGGACCACTTCCCAAACACTGTTTCTAATAATGGAACCATATTCCTCTAGCATAACATCAATCCATATTGGTTGTTCTATAGCTTCCTCGAATGAGGATGGCTCAGAGTCTACAAGTTCACTCATCAGAGTCATGTAGCCAGTGTACCGATCTGGTGACCTCCTCTGCCTACGTTGTGATGTGGGTGCTCCCATATTCTCTCTAGCATCATGCAATAATCTGTCATCTTCCCCAGTTCGCTTCCTTCCTTCTACATATGTCTCTGCTTGAGTGGATGTCTTCACTCTCTGCTCCTCTTCTTGTAGCTTGTCCACAACTTCCCGAGGTTCTTCCTTTGGAGTTAAAAAATCCAGATATGAATGCAACTAAAGCTCTCTCTCAAGAGAATGCCTCATTGCCTTCTCCTCATCAAATTTCACATCCCTATGAACAACCATCATCCTCTAAAAAATTATTATAAATATTTTAAAATATTCCATAGAAGTTATATCTCTACCATCTATTTGATAATTAAATTAATATCATGAAAACTTAATTCCAAAATAAATATATCATCATTTTAATACAATATCATATTAAATACCATGTAAACATTACAAAATCCATAATAATCTAAATAATCGATTTGCATGTCCACATTTCTGAATTGGTACTGGTATCATTTTCAACAATAAATGTGCACGCTGACATTTTGTTTCCTCTAGATTTTTCTAGAGTTCTTTCGTGACTTTTGTTGTTTGAGGAGTTCATGATTATGTCGCATACTTTTCTCGGCTTTTGTAAAATTCCATCACATCTGGAGTCATATCAATAGGTTCTAATAAATTACTAACATTTATTGTCAATAAATAAAACATGCTTCATGCAAATTATTGATGTGTGAACAGGCAAATTCGGGGAAGCTTGGATATGAATTGTCCTCTCCAGCATATGTTTCTATGTTATTTTTGTTTTCCACAAAAGAAAAATATTCTCTAGGGATTACAATGAATTTTAACACCACTATTTTATGTGTAAAAGTATTAATAAGTACGACGGAAATAAAAGGGTAGATATTATGAATATATATGATGGAGAAAATTCAATGGTAAATTTTTGAAATATTTTAAAATATATTATAGAAATGAGTGAATACAAATATTTGATTTTAATTTCAAGTTTTAAAATTTAAAGTCTATTTAATTTTTTAAAATACTTCTAAAATTTGTAATCCAGTTAATTTTAGTTGGAGGGATGACAAGAAGTCAAAAAAATAAATATTAATCTTAATCTAAATATGGGATTGACTTAATTTATTTTTCAGAATATTCTCAAACTTTGCAATTGAATTAATTTTAGCCCAAAAAAAGGTTACAAGAAACAAAAAAACAAAAACACTCATAAAAATATTTTCCAAAATTTACAATTAATTTTTTTTTTTCAAAATATTCTCAAAATCTATAATTAGTTAATTTCAACTTTAAAAAACATGTAAAAATATACACACATGTTCGCTAGAATTAAAGTGACATGCTTGCCTATATTAAAGTTAGTTTAAAGTAATCTTGAGGGGGAGGAATAGATTTATTAAAGTTAGTTTAAAGTAATGTTGAGGGGGAGGAATAGATTTAGTTTATAGAAAAGTTTTTTAATAGTCTTTGAAAGATTTATTTTTAAAAATAAATATTTAATAGTCTTTGAAAGATTTATTTTTAAAAATAAATAAAAAAATCTTTCAGAAGATTTGTAAAGATTTACTTATAATTGTAAGCAAATGCTAAGGTTGTTTGGAAGAAAAATAAATAATAGTAAATATGAAATTTGGAACACTACCATTATCAGCGTAATTATAATTTATGGAATTTCAAAGGGCGTGTTTTATTACTAGTAATTGACACCTTACTCTTGTAGTTATTTATGTAAATGTCATTATCTATTGGTAGAAAGATGGTTATTATGGGATTGATGTTATTTAGTTGTGGAAAGATGTATGGGATTGACGTCAGTTGTAGCGGTCTAACTCTTTTTGGGTGATACCTTTTGTAAGTGTCATAGTGAATGCAAGTCTCAATATATTGCTAACCTCTCATTTTCACTTATTTGGGTGGAATTCCCCTTTGTTGCAGTATAGAATTTTACCATATCATATTGCTCTTTATTGTTGGGATTCAAGTTTGTTATAAGGATCTCCGTGTCCATGTTTTTTGTGTTGTTTCTACATAACTCTGGGTTGGGTCCATCTTTTTAATTGGTTGTTGTACTTCCCTCGGCGACTTCAAAGATTTTGGATCCGACAGAAATTTCTTTCAATTTCCCAATGTTGCTATGCAGTGTGTGGTACCAAGGTACTTTCTCGGTGTGGTTTTGAATAAGATTTTGCCTCCTTTTTCTCATTGTCCCCTCATAAGTCACAAACCTTGTTACATTAAGGTATCCATGTATTCTGGGTCTCTGGTAAGCTAAAATATTTTAAGGTCTTGGTTGTTAGGGGTTATAAAGTCCTCTATTATCAAAATCACTCAAAATTACTTAAAGTTATTCATGAGCAAAGATTTTGTGTCATTCTTATGAGGTTGTTATTCCTTCTTATTGTTACTTTTAACCTACTAGCTTCGTTTCTACAGGTGTCTCCTTATCCTATGGTCAATCATCTGGTCCCCCAGTTAGTTCGAGTGTTTCTTTTGGTCACTTGTCGTCTGGTCCCTCAATTAGTTCAAGTGTTTCTTTTGTGTCTTGTTGGCAGGACTCCTGTGGCAATGCCACCTCGGCATAGACTTCCTAGCTACAGAGGAGGTGCTCCGGGGGCATCCTCTTCGAAACATCGTCGAATATTTGGTTGTGAATCAATGGAAAACCTTTTCGATGCGGCTCCCTTGGAAGTTCGAAAGGATATTCTGAATTTGGAAATAAGCGAGTTTGGGGATCGCAAATACCATTCCGACTAAAAAATTGGTGGCAATAATCTCAAATGTGTTCCCAACCCAAGGAAAATCCAGAAGAGAAGACTGGATTTTCTCCACTCTATATCACTCCACCGTCAGATGGATACATTGCTCAGCTTGGTCATTCGAGACAAACAGATAAATAACTACAAGCTCTTTTCCGACCAAGAGGATATTAAGAGAATACTCAGAGACATAAGTTATGACACGAATGATATAGTGGTGAGATTAAATCAAGTGGAACACTTTGTTGTTTCTGACGCAGGGACAAAATCAAACAACCTTCAGGATGAGGACGCGGTGATCAATGCTCCACCTTTGAACAATGTTCCACCTCTGAACACTACAAATGAAAAATCTCCTTCTCACTCTCCAATTATCATTTTGGACTAATAATTCCACTATGCCTACCCTCTAAGTACACAATGTTCACTGTATACTTCTAGTTGTTGGTAGCTACTTACTGCTCTTTTTTTTCACGATACTTTTGTTCTATTAAGTGGTGTCAATGGATCTATGATTTTTTTTGCTTATGACAATCATAGTTAATTTGTTTTCAGATATAATTAATCCATAGTTTTTACATATGTATTCCTTGGTATAAGTGTTGTCTCGATATTTTTATGGTTAGTTTTTTTTTTGGACATTTTGGGAGCTACTCATAATATTCATGAAGGTTTATCTATGTAATCTCTTTTGTTATCCATATAAATCAGCATACAAAATTTACCAAAAAAAAAATACAATGTATAGGCATTGAAAAAAATAGGCATCACAAATCCCCATAAATTTCTGAAGTGAATCCCAATTTAGTTCCTTATGTTATCTTGTTAAGTGAAATAGGGGCTACTCCTATTGAAGCAATTGCTATGGTGCGAGTCATAAGGTATTTAAGAAAAATTGAGAAAATGGAAGAGGGAATATGACCTAAAGTTATAAGTTTAATGACATATTTTGCAAAAGAAAGAAGACTTGGATGCAACAAAATAACAAATGGTTTAGTAAATGGAGTATTTGCTTGAACACATGTCCCATAAATAGTAAAGAAATAAACAAATTTGTTATGGATAATTTCCATAAGCGTACTTGGGATAAGGAGCTAGGGAGAAAGAAAAAGTAATATATTGAAGTGTTTAATGCCACTCATAATCATCAACAAAAAACGTACATAGAGGCCAATATTTCTTGGAGAGCCAAAATTATTATTTCTTAGTTAAGGACTAGTTCTCATCAACTCCATTGTGAAACAGGGCATTGGAAAAGACCAAAAGAAGTGTGGGAGGAAAGATCTTGGGATAATCTATTTAACGAGGGGTTTGTTGAGAAGATGGGAGTGTTTATTGTGAGGCTTTGCAGGAAAAGGGTCAAATACATCAACCAGATGAAAAAGAAATCTATCCCATAGGCTATGTTTAGCCTCATGGACATTAAAATATTTTCTTTCTTCTTTCTTTCTTTATTAGAATCTCTTGCGTTAGAGGAACATGTTTAAGTAAAATATCCATAGTACACGGAGTCTCCCCTCTTCAATATTGTAGCATTGGGCTCCCCACTGGCAATGATTCTGGGTGGTAGCAATGACTCCTCTATGAATAGCGGGTGGTAGCTTGGACTCCACTCTAATGTCAAATTATTCTT
This sequence comes from Pinus albicaulis, assembly GCA_034641835.2. NCBI lineage: Eukaryota > Viridiplantae > Streptophyta > Pinopsida > Pinales > Pinaceae > Pinus > Pinus albicaulis. The sequence continues at coordinate 565,267,379 of CM076571.1, forward strand.
ATTTTAGATTTGATAACATTCAAAATATGAGCAGAGATAATCAAGAGATAAATAAAGATGAGTAGTGATGACATTTGATGACAAGATATTTGAGATTGGATATGATTTGATGATAGGATTATTGCGATGATCACATGATGCAGTTGGAATTTCTCCCTAGTTGAGAGGAAGTGTTAATTTGGCAGCTCAGTGAAAATTTCCAACCATGGTATGAGAATCCTCTTTTCGAGAGGAATAATTTTGATTATTGAAGTGCTTAATTTGGGCAAGGGAAATCTTATTTTTGAATTAAAGCCCACATGTGCACATTTGATTAGGTTGGTTCTATATAAAATTGGACACTCTTTGAAGTCTATAGATACAAGTGACATCAACCTCATTTGGACATGATCATGAAGCATTCTTCTATTCTCTTATTTGGTTTTGGCTCACATAGGTTTGAGGCAGCTCGCGGAGAATGATTGGCACAGGTCTAAAATTGCATGGTTCGAAGCTCGCACATGTGTCTAGGTTTCTAGGTCACAACCACAAGCTTGTCACAACCAAATTTAGGCTATAACCATAGGCATGCAGACCTATGCATGTGGTTTAAGGGTTTCAGCCACACACATGAAACTCTTTTTGTGCGGTTGAGATCTAGGGTTTGAATTTTCAGTTGACTAAAGATTTCACCAGTTGACTGCAGAGTTCGATAGTTGACTGTAGATAATGGCAGTTGATCATAGGCTTCTGAATCATGATTTTGGATTATTAGCATTGTAGGGTTCATCTCATGGATATTATTTAGTTGATTTTACTGGATGGGTTTATGATTGAATATATGGATCATTTAATCTATTTTGATGAATCATTAAATGAAAATATAATAATAAGAAGAATTTGAAATGGTTTTTGTAACCACCCCTCCCACCTTTACCCAAATCCACAAACTCGCCAGGGTAAACATGAGATGAGAGTTACTCTGTGAGACTCGATTTCCAAGATGCACTTATGGAAAATGGGGTCCACATGTCCAAATCTGGCTGCAAACACCCAAGGAAACATGATCAAAATGTTATCAACGTAATTTGAACCAACACTATCATTTCAGTTTCGTTTCCTTAAATTTAATACAAATTTCTATTTTTGGCAGTTTTTTGGGTTCTAATCTTTTGAGGATGTTTTGAGGGCCTAAACAAAATTTTCAAGGAAACCAGAGAGATTGGAAATTGTTATAACATTTGTTGGTATATTTTTGACTTCCTTGTGGAGATCTTCGAAATGAGGTATTATGTTGGTCAAACGAAGATCGTATGCCTAAGTTATGACGTTGGGAAGTTGGAGGTTTGAATTACTTATATATTCAAACACTTTATGTACACAATACCTGTAGGTTATAAATACATAGATGTTCATCAATTCAATAAACTCACCATAGAATTATAATTAACACAATGACAAGCTAAACATTCAATCTCAAATCAAAACTTGACCTAGACTTCCTAGAACACACTATACATTTCGTCAAACACATGGAAAACATGTAATCTACAAGTCATGAATGTATATTTAAACATAGGGGTATGATACTTATCTGAGAATCTTCAAGAAGTTATAATGCCCTCTCATAGTAGCTGCAATAACATCTATTATCTCATGCATTCATTAACCATTCATCAGCAAATCAAACACATCAAGAGCCATAGTTTTATCTATAGTTTGTTTTGCAAAAGTCATGAAATAATGTAATTTTGATTTTTTTTTTAATGAGTGATCATGTTTAAAAATTATTTACCTTATTTGTTAATTTTTCCATCTTTTTAGATAGATTATATGAAAAGGATAGTTGACATCATAAACCATTCAATTCTTTAACTCGAACTATTGTAGTAAACCTCATACCTTGTCTCTCTTGCTCTCCAATATTAATAAGTTGAATTACTATAACACAAAAATCAATTCATATTGTCAACCATTTTTTTGTGCTCACACTAAAAACAATTCACATTGTTAATCCAATCATTTTAAGTTAACGTACCATCATATATTGCGTTACATCAAATCAGAAATCATTGCCTACACTGAACTCAATGCATCTAATGCACACAATCAAATAAGATTAGAAAGCTTCTACACTGAAATCAATGAATCTAATGAAATCAATCATATAAGATTAGAAATCATCATCTACACTAAAATTAGTGCATCTTGTGCAAACAATCAAATAAGATTATAAATCATCATCTCCACTGAAATCAATGCAGCTAATGCAGGCAATCAAATAAGATTAGAAATCAACATCTACACTAAAATAAATGCATTTAATGCAAGCAATCAAATATGATCATAAATCACCATCTACATTGAAATAAATGCATTTAGTGAAAACAATCAAATAGGATTAGAAATCAACATCTACACTCAAATCAATGCATCTAGTGCAAGAAACCAAATAGAATTTGAAATTACCATCTACACTGAAATCAATGCATATAGTGCAAGAAATAAAATAGAATTAGAAATCAACATCTACACTGAAATCAATGTATTAAGTTAAAGAAATCAAATAGAATTAGAAAAAATATGCAATGAAATCAAGGCATCTAGTGCAAGCAATCAAATAGGATTAGTAATCAACATCTACACTAAAAATCAATGCCTCAATGCATTTAGTGCAAGAAATATCCTCCCCTCTCTCCCCCCTCCATCTATATACGGTATTTGCCTCCATCTCTCCTACTTTGTCTCTCTATTCACCCCAAACATACACACTCTCTCTCCATCTCTTAATTTTCACTCCATCTCTCTCTCTCTCTCTCCACTTTTCTCTTTGTATGTCTTTCTTCTTCCCTACCTCTCTCCCCTTCCAAATCCATCTCTTTTTCCTCCCTCTCTCCTCCTCCCTCTCTCCTCCTCTCTCTCCCTCCCTCTACCCTCCTCTCTCTCAAGTCATCTCTCTCCCTTTCTCTCCCCTCGTCACTCTCTCTCTCTCTCCCCCTCCAACACTATCACTATCTACCTCCCTCTCTCCTTCTCTCTCTCCCCCCTCCATCTTCGTTTCTCCATATCTCTCTCTTACCCTTCTCTCCCTCTCTCTATCTCTTTATTCTTCCCTCTCTTCACCTATCATCTATATATCTATCTCTCTTTGTCTCTCTATATCACCCCCAAATCATTCAAACTCTTTATCCATATTTATCTATCTCTTCCTCCCTACTCCTCTATGTTGACACCTAATCCTAAGGGATTGGGTGAGATTGTATATTATTGTAATTTAGTAAATAAGGATGGCCAAGAGATATTGGGAAGTGAATCCCAATAGTCTCACCTCCATGTATAAGTACACACACAATCTCCATCTAATGCATCTTCAGTTTTGCGGAGTTACCTCCTGGCTTGACATGGTATTAGAACTAGTCCATTTTTTGGCATTCCTGCCCTTGGTGTAACTCCCTCCTGTCTATGTTCTAAATTTTTGTATATTGTCACTGTGCATTCATATTTTTACTACTCCTACTACATTCAAATTTTTTGTTGCATTCTGGCTTCTCCTGGCAGACCTGCCTCTCTGTCTCTGCTCCTTCTACCATTTTGGAATAATTCTGCATTCTTTTTTTTAGGAAATTCTTCTATCAATTTTTGCACACAATTGTGCAAACTCTACTCCAAAATTGTCTTGAAAATCACTCCCCTGGCAGCTCACTCCCCTCACGTTGCCTCTCGCTCCTCACAATCACTCATTCCCTTGCCTCACATCTCCTCTCCCTGTCCATTCCCTCACAACCTCACGCAGCTCTCCCCACACACCCGCACCCCCTCGCATGCACCCTCTCGGAGCTCCTCACCCCTCCCTCACACCGCACACTTGTCTCGCTCTCCCCACCCCCTCTTGGCGCTCCCCACACACCCACTCACCCCCGTTCCACATCCCCTATCACTCCTCTCCCTGCTCACCCCCATTTCTCCTCACTCTTGCACTCACGTTCCTCCATTCCCCGCTCACTCATGTCACTCTATTCCTCCTCACCCATCGTTCCCCCTTACTCCCGCACACCCCTTCCCCCTCACCTCTACCTACTCACCTCACCTCCCTCGGCCCTCCCCTCCCCTTGACACTTAGCCCTCCCTTCCTGTCCCCTCCCCTTGTCCCTTAGCCCTCCCTTCTCGTTCCCTCCCCTCGGTCTGTGTCGCCCCCTCCCTACTTAATTTTTTTATTATAGAAAATACACACCCCCCCCCTCGACCCCCAGAAAAAGCCTCCCCTAGTAAATTACCAACCCCCCCCCCCTGCCTCCAAGAAAATGCCTCCCCTAGTAAATACCTCCCCTAAGTAAACCCTCCCTTAGATAATACCTCTTTTTTCCCCAATTTTTTCTACAAATATATATATATATATATATATATATATATATATATATATATATATATATATATATATATTTGCAGAATTTAAACCAAAATTGTATTTTTTTTACTGTGACAACAAAGTGATTTTCTTTTTCTTCAAAAGAATGCATTATCGCATATCCATCATGGGAGTTGTTCTCTTTGGTAAGGGGAATGATCCTTAATGGTCTTGGAAAATGAAGCACACTCTCATTTTAATAAGCTGTGGAGAGGAATTTGTGAAGGAGAAGGATACCATCCACCAGCAAAGCCCACTTCAAACAAGGAGATCACCATTTGGGAAAACATGAAATGTAGTATAGCAGTAATAGTATGTCAGTATAATTCGCAGAGAAATCCAAACTCAAGCCATTAGGGCTTGGCACAATCAGGCTTAAGTTGCCTGGTCTTCCTGATCATCTTCTACATGAGGTTCTATACCTCCCTGAGTTGAGGAGAAACTTGTTTTCCTTGGTCCACATCTGCCAGCAAGGACACTCCATTCACATGTTTGATGGCAAGGTTGAGGTCATAAAAGCATCAGATCGCTCACTTGTCATAGAGGGAATAGAAGAAGGAAGACTCCTGAAGTTGCAAGTTTCTTTTGCTCATGCACAAAACTTTGCCTTAAATTCACATCATGATGAAGGTACCTTCCCATCAAGTCTTTTATGGCATGCTATATTTGGACACTTAAACTATGAAAGCTTTCGATTGTTGAAGAAAAATGGTGTTACCAGACTGCCTATAATTCCTAGGAAACTTAAGCAATGTGATGCTTGTATTCTAGGAAAGCATAGCAAACAACCATTTCATGATTCACATTCCAGAGCACATAGAAAACTTGAACTTCTTCATTCAGATTTATGTGGCCCTATGCATGTTTCTTCTGCAAATGGAAATAAATATATGATGACATTTATTGATGATTACACCAGAATGTGTTGGATTTACTTAAAGAAAAAATTTGATGCTTTTCAAACATTCAAGAATTTTCATGCATGGATTGAAATAGATGCAAAAACTGATATTGGCTCTTTGTGCACTGATAATGGAAAAGAATACACTTCAAACGAATTTGAAAACTATCTTCGTCAACATGGGACCAAACATCAAACAACTATGCCATATAATCCCCAACAGAACGGTGTAGCTGAAAGAAGGAATAGGACAATTTTAAATATGCTTCGCTCCATGATGTTTTTTAAGAATGTAAAATTGATGTTTTGGGCTGATGCATTTCTATTTGTTTTATAAATAAAGAATATGTGTCCTTCAAATTCAATTAGAAACAAAACTCCTTATGAAATGTGGCATGGCCACATTCCTTTGGTAAAGCATTTCAAAGTCTTTGGTTCCACCTATTATGCTTTGATACCTAAGGTACAAAGGAATAAACTTCGTGCTAGAAGTCGAAAATGTATCTTCTTGGGGTATTCCAATAGCTCCAAAGGATATCGTCTCTATGATGAAGTCAATAAGAAGTTTATAGTAGCAAGAGATGTCATATTCCTCGAATCTTCCAAGACTGACAATGTTGTTGATCGACAAATTGATTGCCTGGATAGATTCACTCATGCAAAGTCTTTTCAACAATTTGATAATTAGATTCCACATCTTGAAGGGGGGATTCCCATACTGAATCAATCTGTGGAATCATTTTCTTAAGCACTCTCTCCCCCATATGAAGAACTAACCACGGATGACACCTTAAACAATGTGATTGATAGAACTAAGAGATTGAATCTTGATTCAATTCCAACTTAGTCAAATGAGTAGCCTAGGCCATCTCAGAAAGGTCCCCCAAAATGGCTGACAAAGACACTAGAAAACGTTTGTCCCGATGAGGTTGGAAAGACATGAACAAGAAGTTCCACCAGACAAACCGAATGTGACATAGATAATTTCGATTCACCTATTGATATGGATGTTGCTTATAACTGTGAATTGAATTTGTCTACAGATCATGAACCATATTCCTTCAAAGAAGTCGCTTCTCATGTTGAATGGAATGAAGCAATGCAAAAGGAGTATGATGCCTTGATAAAGAATGACACTTGGAAGCTGGTTGATCCTCCTTTAGGAACCAAACCAATTGGCTGCAAGTGGGTCTACAAGAACAAGTACAAAGCAGATGGCTCACTTGACAAGCACAAAGCCAGGATTGTGGCGAAAGGTTTTGCACAGAAAGAAGGGGTGAATTATTAAGAAAATTTCCCCCCCACACCAAAATGGGCCACCATCTAGACACTCTTTTCCTTAGCAGCTCAGAACAAATGGAAAGTCCATCAGATGGATGTAAAAACTGCCTTTTTGAATGGACATCTAAAGGAGAAATTTTTTATGTCCCAGCCAGAAGGATTTATTGTGAAGGGCCAAGAACACAAAGTATGCAAACTTATAAAATCCTTGTATGGCCTCAAGCAAGCACTGCAAGCCTGGTATGAGAAATTAACTCAGCATATTCTGAAACTTGACTTCAAACATTTTGATCTTTATGATGCAACTTTGTTTGTTAAGAAAGTTGGAAAAACAATTGTATATCTTGTGGTGTATGTAGATGATCTTTTGATGACAGGGAATAATGAGAGTTATATTGCATTCATAAAGAAAGAATTGAAGAGAGGTTTTGAAATGACTGATTTAGGTTATGTTCATTACTATCTCGGTATTGAAGTAACTCAACATCCTAAATTTATATTCCTTTCTCAAAAGAAGTACATTGGATATTTTTTGAACAAGTTTGGCATGGATGAATGAAATCCCTTAACCACTCCAATGGAACAAAACGTGAAGCTCACATCAATTGAAGGGAAGGAATTTGAGGATGCAACAAAGTATAGACAACTTGTAGGAAGTCTTATCTACCTGACTACCACCAGACCAGACATCTCATTTGTTGTTGGAATCCTCTCCAGGTTTATGAAAAAACCTTGTGAAGGACATTGGTCCGCTGCAAAAAGAGTTCTAAAGAACTTGAAGGGGAGTCAAGACTTTGGACTCAAATATATGCAGTTAGACGACTTCAGCTTGATTGGATACTCTGATTCAGACTTTGATGGGGATAGAAACTGGGTTGTCTACTTTATGTTATACCATGAGTCTTGGATCAGAAGCTGTCTCATGGAGATCACACAAATAGTCAGTTCCAGCAGATTCCACAATCGAGGCAGAATATGTGGTAGCAGTTGAAGCAATAAAGGAAATTGTGCAGCTCAGGAAAATCCTAGAAGATTTACAGATGAAACAAATGCATTCAACACCACTCCTGATTGAAAAAACTTATGCAATAAAGTTGGCCAAGAACCCAAAGTTCCATGATTGAACAAAAAACATCAATACAAAATACCATCTGATTCGACATCATGTTGAGGCCAAAACTATCCATCTACGTCATTGTTCCACAAATGAGCAGACTACAGATATCTTCACCAAAGCGCTTGGAAGAGAAAAGTTTGAAAAGTTCAGAAAGTTGTTTGGACTCATCAACATCCCTTCAGATTAAAGGGGGGAATGATTACACCTAATCCTAAGGGATTAGGTGAGATTATATATTATTATAATTTAGTAAATAAGGAAGGCCAAAAGACACTGGGAATTGAATCCCAATATGTTGATATTGCAACAAGATGATGAGCTTAGTGGAAAGAAGTCGCCTTCACTAAGTGGGCCCGCAGGCTATTTTTGGTGTAAAGTCTATTTTTAGACTATGTATATTTTTAGACATGTCAATCATATTCTATGAGTTGTAGGATGTTATTTGTGGATGGTTGGTCAAGTTGGAAAAATAGATGGACTTCTATTTTTAGAAATATTGGGTGGAATCTATTTTTAGATTGCCAGTTTAAAATAGATATGTCGAATATTATTAGCTCTTAATAATATTTGGACTATAAATATTATCTTATTCTCTTGGAGCACTTCAGTTAAGTGCACAAATGTGGCACAGGAGCTGACAGAAGGAATTACGCTATTCCTGAGGGTTAAGTGGAGCTATTGCATGGTACTTCAGTTAGAACTCATGTGACAGAGTTTGGTGGAGTTATTGAGATAGTTGATGGAGTTGTGTTCAGTTTAACTGAGTTAAACATAGTTGAGCTAGTTGTATCTAGTTTAACTGATTGATACACTAGTGAGAGTGGTGTGAATTAATTATTAATTAATTCACTAATTACTAACTCATTAATCAACTAAAGAATACATCAGTTAACTACAGTGCATGGACGGTTTCAGTGGAGACCAGTGAAGAGGTAGGTGAAAGAGCAGTGTGACTATCAGTTGTGACTATACTGTTGCATGATTTGCAAAAAATAGTGATTGGAGATGCCAATGAGGATTGCGTGAGCAAGGCTGGACCAATTCGAGTTCATTCAGAGCCATTCTTCAGCAATGATTGCGCAGTAGAGGTAGGCTATCAGGTGGTAGAGATTGGAGCATGTGATTTGCTAGATCGAGCTTGATTAGTGTGTAGCAATTGGAGATTGTACTGAGAGCTTTGTGAGGAGCTTTGTATAATGATTGCTACATGATATCTATGACATATAATATAAAGATAGTTGGGGGTTTTCAGCTTTAAGCTTTCCCGTAAAATACTGTGTTCATATTTGTGATTGTTTATGGTTTTAATGTGCACATGCGATTGTTTTTGTTTCCACAATTAATAATCAATGGTAGAAGAGATTCTGTATTGTGCATGAAGTTAAAATAGTGTGTGATCAGGAGAATCTCGGTAAAATAACATATCAGTTATTCAAATTTCTACATGGTATCAGAGCGATATTGATCATTGGAGCAATTGCAAAAACATTGAAGCAGTTGAGTTTTGAGCTGGTGGAATTCGAATTTGCAGTAGTGTTTTCTTGGTGTCGAAGTTGAGATGTCTTTCAACGGATTGAGATTGGAGTATGCCCTTGAGGGCAGCTCGAATTATATTTCATGGAAGGACAGGATGGAGGTGGTGCTGGATGACAATGGGTTGAAGGAGTTGATAGATGCAGAAATTCCAAAACCTGCTTCCAGCAATGCTGTCGCACTTGACACATGGCAAAATAAGACAACAAAGTGTCAAAGAATTCTGTTGGAAGGTGTAAAGGATCACATAATGTCTAGCCTTCATGGTAAGGCTTCTCCATTCTTGATGTGGAAAGCGTTGATAGACTTATTCCAAAGAAAGAGCGACCAGAGGAAGTTGCCACTCAAGGATAAACTCAGGAACATAAAAATGGAGAAAGGCGATAGTATGCCCAAGTATCTCACGAAGTTCATCCAATGTAGGGATGAGCTGGGACGTGTGGGGGTGGCTGTAGATGGCGAGGACTTGGTGAGCTTGGCTCTCCTTGGGCTTCCAAAGAGTTGGCATTCCTATCAGGACTCTATCAATGGTCGGGATAAATTGCCAGGATGGGAGTGACTTTGGTCGGATCTTGTGCAAGAGGAGATAAGGCGAAGTACTAGGGACGGATCTTCATCAAAGAACTTAGATGAAGAAAATTTCGCTTTGGCTTCCAAAGCAAGGAAGGATAAGAGCAAGAAGAATGATTCTCAATCTAGTGCGAAAGGCAAGAAGTAGGACATGTCCAAGGTGAATTGCTTTCATTGTCACCAACACAGAAATTATGCCACTAATTGTCCACAGAAGAAGAAAAATAAGCAGGCTGTTGGATCTGCAGCTGGAGAGGCCTTAGCCTGGCAGTTTGAGCTGGATTTTTCACTGATCGCATGCTTGGTCTCAAGTATGATGGATTCAGTGTGGTTTCTTGATAGTGGTGCGTCTTTTCATATGACCAGAGACAAATATTTGTTTACTGATCTGGATGAGAAAGATCTTGGAGTGCACATCGAGATGGGTGATGATGGTAGATACAGTGCGACCAGTATCAATACCATTTCCTTTGAGAGGGAGTCTGGTAAACCCTTTGTATTGAAGGAAGTGATGAATGTTCCAGGATTGAAGAAGAATCTGATCTCGGTGGCCATGTTAGAAGACAAGGGATATGATGTTATCTTTAGCGAGGGAAAGGATTTCCTGCGTAGTAAGGCAACTGGTGAAACCCGGAGGATAGGGGTTCGAGTTAAGAACCTTTATCAATTGCAGGTAGATGGCTGCGCAGCAATGGCAGGCAAGGCAGAAGGAGTGGTGAGCTAGGATGATGGCGAGCTGTGGCATAGGAGATTGGGCCACCTTCACCATGGAGCTTTGAAGATACTGCAACATATTTCTATTGGGCTTCCTAAGGGTACTCTTGCGCAGTCAAATCAGTGCAAGGGATGTGCCTTGAGAAAATTTGTGAAAGCCACCTTTCACGAGAAGGATAGTCAGGACACGAGGATCCTTGAGAGAATTCACACAGACGTGTGTGGACCTTTCTTAGTAGCTTCGACAGCAAAGCACAGATACTATGTGATATTTGTTGATGATTTTTCTCGGAAGTGCTGGATCTTCTTCATGCAGAAGAAGAGCAAGACATACTCAAAGTTCTGTGAGTTCAAGGCACTGGTTGAGAAAGAATCGGGGAAGCAGGTGAAGGCTCTTAGGAGAGACAATGGTGGTGAATTCATCTCTGGCGAATTCAAGGACTTTTGCAGCGCAGAAGGAATTCAAAGAGAGCTCATAGCACCTCATAACCCACAGCAGAATGGGGTTGCGGAGCGAAAGAAAAAAACGATCGTGGGTGTTGCACAGGCGAAGTTGCATGATCAGGGCCTTCCCATACACTTGTGGGCTGAGGCATGCAACACTGCGGTTTATGTGCAAAACCGTTGTCCTCGCAGGATACTTGGCATGAGTACACCCGAGGAGGCATTTTCTGGTAAGAAGCCTGATATTTCCCATTTGAGGATTTTGGTTCACCTGTTTACATTCATGTGACGAAGGATGCCAGGAAGAAGCTGGAGCCGACCGCAGAGGTTGGGATATTTGTGGGGTACACTGATACACCCCACAACTATCGTGTGTATTTTCCAGACAGTCGCAAGACTGTTGTGCGACAGGATATCAAATTTCATGAGGAGAAAGCCATGAAGTGTTCGCTTGAGAGGGAGCCACACTTGCATGCAGATGAGGAGCTATTAGTTCCTAAGGATGAGCCTCGGGATGTGGATCAGCCACAAGAGGAGGTTCATGGAGGGGAAGAAACCACTCATGCAACGCCAAGAATTAGAGAGGCGAGGAAGCCTGATACAATAGGCGACGGCGGCTCCAGATGTAGAAGGTGTAGGAGCACCTACATCACAATGCAGATAGAGACAATCACCTGACCGATATACTGGATACATGGCTCTTATGAGCCAGTGTATCTTGACAGAGCCATCCTCTTTCGAGGAAGTTGTGGAGGACCCTGCATGGGTAGATGCCATGGTGGAAGAGTATGATTCGATTGTTAGAAACAGTGCATGGGAGATTGTCCCAAGGCCAGAAGGGAAATTAGTGGTAGGTTCGAGATGGATCTACAAAGTGAAGCAAGCAGCTGACGGGAGTGTGGAGAAGTACAAGGCAAGATTTGTTGCCCGAGGCTTCTCACAGATTGAGGGGATCGAATATGAGGAAACCTTTGCACCTGTCACAAGGTATTCTTCCATACGGACAATTCTTTCTCTCTCAGCGTAGATGGGGTGGCACATTCATTAGATGGATGTGAAGACTGCGTTCCTCAACAGAGTGATTGAGGAGGAGGTGTACATAGAGCAGCCCAAAGGTTTTGAGATCTTCAGCAACGAGTCGCATGTGTGTAGGCTCAAGAGAGCGCTGTATGGGTTGAAATAAGCACCTCGTTCTTGGTACACACGGATAGACAATTATTTCACCAGACTTGGATTCTCCAAGAGTGAGGCGGATCCGAACCTATACCAGATTGTGGTGGAGGGTAAGTTGTTGATCATTGTACTTTATGTAGATGATTTGATTCTGATAGGTGATGAATTGTTGATACTCTCATGCAAGGCTGATCTTGCAAAAGAGTTTGAGATGAAGGACTTGGGCCTCCTTCATTATTTCCTGGGATTGGAAATTTGGTAGCGCAGTGATGGACTGTTTATGTCTTAAGGAAATTATGCCCGGGAGATACTGGAGAGTTAAACATGCATGGCTGCAAGCCTATCAACACTCCTCTTCCTGGTGGTTGGAGGAAAGAGGATGCTACATCGGCAGAGGTAGTGGATGCCATTGTTTATCGATAGTTGGTGGGGTCGCTTATGTATCTAGTCAATACACGACCCGACATATGCTATGCTATTAACCAGCTTTCACAAGCTATGGTTAAGCCTACCAAGCTCTACTGGAAGGCAGACAAGCATGTATTAAGATATCTCTGAGGCACATCGGGATATGGATTATGGTATAGACAGTCGGATGAGGTGAGGCTATGTGGCTTCACGGATGCAGATTGGGCAGGGAGCCCAATGGAAAGAAAGAGCACATCTGGAGGGATTTTCAGTATCGGGTCGACAACAGTTTCTTTGTACAACAGGAAGCAGAGATTTGACAGCAGTTTCTTGGTACAGCAGGAAGCAGAGATCCGTGGCACTCAGTTTAGCAAAGGCTGAGTATATGGCAGCGAGTTTGGCTACATGCGAGGCTATATGGATGAGGAAGATCCTGGTCGGGTTGGTCGGTTCACACTTAGATCCTACTGTGATATATTGTGATAATCAGAGTTGCATCAAACTCTTGGTTAATCTAGTATTTCATGATAGATCTAAACACATTGACATCCGGTATCATCATATCAAAGATTGTGTGCAACGGAAGATCATGTTACTTTCATACATTCCCATGGAGGATCAGGAAGCTGATATCTTGACGAAGGCACTCGCCAGGAGCAAATTTGAATACCACAGGGGCAAGATAGGGGTGGCAGATAATCCTTATCTTGTTGAGAGGGAGTGTTGAGATTGCAACAAGATGATGAGCTTAGTGGAAAGAAGTCGCCTTAACTAAGTGGGCCCACAGGCTATTTTTGGCGCAAAGTCTATTTTTAGACATGTCGATCATATTCTATGAGTTGTAGGATGCTATTTGTCGATGGTTGGTCAAGTTGGAAAAATAGATGGACTTATATTTTTAGACATATTCGGCGGAATCTATTTTTAGATTGCCAGTCTAAAAATAGATATGTCGAATATTATTAGCTCTTAATAATATTTGGACTATAAATATTATCTTATTCTCTTGGAGCACTTCAGTTAAGTGCACGGATGTGGCACATGCAGCTGACAGAAGGAATTACGCTATTCCTAGGGTTTAGTGGAGCTATTGCATGTTGACTTCAGTTAGAACTCATGTGACAGAGTTTGGTGGAGTTGATGAGATAGTTGATGGAGTTGTGTTCAGTTTAACTCAGTTAAACATAGTTGAGCTAGTTGTATCTAGTCTAACTGATTGATACAATTAGTGAGAGTGGTGTGAATTAATTATTAATTAATTCACTAATTATAAAATCATTAATCAACTAAAGAATACATCAGTTAACTGCAGTGCATGGACAATTTCAGTGGAGACCAGTGGAGAGGTAGGTGAAAGAAGAAGCGGTGTGACTATCGATTGTGACTATCTTGTTGCATGATTTACGACAACCGATGATTGGAGATGCCAAATGAGGATTGTGTGAGGCAAGGCTAGACCAATTTCGGTTCATTCGAGCCATTCTTCAGCAGGGATTGCGCAGTAGAGGCAGGCTATCAGGTGGCAGAGATTGGAGCATGTGATTTGCTAGATCTAGCTTGATTAGTGTGTAGAAATTGGAGATTATACTGAGAGCTTGTGAGGAGCTTTGTATAATGATTTTTACATGATCTATATGACATATAATATACAGATAGTTGGGGGTTTTTAGATTTAATCTTTCCCATCAAATACCGTGTTCATATGTGTGATTGTTTATGGTTTTAATGTGCGCATGCGATTGTTTTTATTTCCACAATTAATGACCAATGGTAGAAGAGATTTTGTATTGTGCATGAAGTTAAAATGGTATTGTGATCGGGAGAATCTAGGTAAAATAACATATCGATTATTCAAATTTCTACACAATGAGTCTCACCTCCATGTATAAGTATGCACACAATCTCCATCTAATGCATCTTCAGTTTTGTAGGGTTACCTCCTGACCTAACACACACACACTCTCTCTCTCCCTCTCTCCCGCCTTCTCTCTTCCCTCCTACTCTCTCTCTCTCTCTCTCTCTCTCTCTCTCTATATATATATATATATATATATATATATATATATATATATATATATCCCCCCATATCTCCTTCTTTGTCTCTCTATCACACCCCACAAACACACATGCTTTCCCCCTCCATATCCATCTATCTCTCCCTATATCTATCTCTCTCTATGTCCCTCTTTTATCTTTCTATATCACCCCCAAAACATACACACTCTTTCTCCATATTTATCTATCTCTCCTTCCCTTTTCCTCTCCATCTCTCTCTCTCTTCCCCTTCTTTGCCTCTCTCCCTCCTTCTATCTCCCTCCTCCTGTCCTCTCTCCCTCTCTCTCCATTATCGCTCCCTCTCTCTCTCTCTCCACCTTTCTCTTTATGTGTCTTTCTTCTTATGTTCTTCTTTCTTTCCCTTCCTCTCTCCTCCTCTCTCTCACTTCCTAGCTCTCTTCCTTCCTATCTCTCCCTTTCTCTCTCGCCTCGATTTGTCTTCTTACCTCCCTCTTTCTGTCCTTTCGTCTCTCATCCTCTCTCTCACATCCTAGCTCTCTTTATTTGCTCTCTCTCCCTTTATCTATTTCCTCCCTTTGTCTCTCCCCCTCATCTCTTTGTCTCTGTCTCTGTCTCCACCCTCCAACTCTGTCACTATCTCTCGTTCTCTTCCCCTCTTCTCTCTATCTCTCCTTCTTTATCTCTCTATCTTGCCCCCAAGCATATACACTATCTCTCAATCTCTTCCTTCTCTCTCCCCCTCCCTCCACTTTTCTCTCTCTATGTGATTCTTCTTCGATCCCTGTATTTCCTTCCAACTCCATTTCTATTTACTTTCCTCTCTCGTTCTCTCTATCAAGTCCTCTCTCATCCTTCCTCTCTCTTCCTCTCTCTTCCTCTCACTCCCTCTATCTCTATGTCTTTATTCTTCCCTCCCATATATAACTAGAGTTCTATATATCATGATATATTAATATATATTATAATATAAAAATTTGATATTATAGTAAATTTAATATTATATTAATCCTAAGTTATTAATTTGATAATATATTAATATTAATATTATATTTAATGATATGTTTTACATGACACGATAACAAAATTTTAAAATATTACAATTTTGAGTTATGTTTTTAGAGATTTTAATATATCCATACGATATAGTTTTCCTTTTAAAATTTATTTTACAAATATTTAATTAAAATAAATATTATAAGATTTTAGAGCAAGATTTAGTTGAAAATAAATTTGGGTACCACGACAAGTGGTTCCCTAAGTATTTAAATTTTTCTCCTAAAGTGACTTTATAAGTTGTAAAGTCAAATCTAATTACTTTAATGATAAAGTTACTAAGTCTAATTTAAAGCAACTTTAATAAAGTTAATGTGAAATTAGAAAGTGAAAAGTGACTTTGGAAATAAATGACTAAAAGGGTTTTTTTATTAAAGTGGGGTGAATTAAAAAATAGAAAGTGAGAATTAAATGCACATTAAATCTCAGCCCTAGATAAGCTATCGCAGCCATTGGATTTAGGGATTCCCCAAAAGTCACTTAGGTTAGGTTAAAGGAGGAACAGGAAAGAAAATATCATTAGTCTTTCATAAGCAGATTGGAGAAATCTATGGGCTTGAGAAAGTGAAGGAGAGGAGCAGTTCAACAAATCCATACAACAGCTAGAGGTTGTACGCATTTCGAGGCAGTAGTCCATACAACATTAAATCAGCACAACTTTCGAGCTAGATTTCTATATAGCAGCAATGGACACATTTTTTGAGGTCCGTACAATTGCAAGGAAGCACAGATTTCAAGGAGGAGAAGCATCAGTGGGCATCACACATTTCGAGGTTGATTTGGCACGGTTTTCGAGGCTAAAAGGGGCTGTTGTGATTTCCGTATAGTCCGTACAGTAGTATGAAATTTCTGGCATGATTTTCGAGGAGGACATACAACATTAAATGTTGTTATCTCTTGCTGTAATAAATTTATGTTATTACTATTTTGCTAATTTGACACATTTTCTGAGGTGGAGGCAAGTAAAGAAAGCGAGATAAGTCTGTATAAGTTTGTACATTATTTGTTATAATTTTCTAGTATATTTCATTTCTCTGTAAAAGCATTTTTCAGAAATAAAGAAGCTTTCGAACTGGTTTTCCCCAAGAGTTGTAGGGGGTTTTTCCAGGGTCATATTGACAAAAAATCAACATGTCATTTTTTGTGTGTGACTGATATATTTTTTGAGTTTTTATTTCTGCATTTTCAACACTTTGAAATTTCTAGAATTTCTATGTGTGTGGGTGATATATTTTCTGAGTTTTTATTTCTGCATTTTCAGCACTTTGAAATTTCCATAATTTCTGTGTGTGTGGCTGATATATTTTCTAAGTTTTTATTTCTACATTTTCAGCACTTTGAAATTTCCAGAATTTATGTTTTTAGAAAATATTTATTATTTCTAGCTTGTTGAATGTATGGTTATGAGAATGGGCATTTAACTACATGGGAGTAATAAGGAGAAACTCATAACCGGGGTTGGGCTAAAATTTCTACAAAATATATATTATTGGAGAGAGTTTGTTTCACAGTTGCGTGTGTTTCTATAATCTCCCTAAAATGATGTAAACTTATATATTTCTGAACAATATTTCAACTTTGATGACGGACGGACATCGTTACCGAGTTGTGTTTAATTTAACTTTTTAAAAGTTTTCCTATTTATGTGTAGGAATTCATTGAAATCACAAGCTTGATGAGTAAAATTTGCACAATTGAAGTGTCCTAGGAATTTTTGAGGGTGTTGAATCCATATATGCAATCAAAAAACCAGTTTAAATAACATAAATCAAAATTTCACCTCAAAATTTTCAGCCAAATTCAAACAAGAAAATCCACCCAAAACTTTAGAATCGATCATCATACTAGGCTGTAAAATTCCCAATTGTAAAACCTTCCCATCTCCAATCATATCATTATATTTTAATAAATTTTGCCATCATTATAAAACCTTCAAATCTCCAGTCAGATCATTAAATTTAATAAATTACTATCATTAAATTTTAGTAAATTACGGTAAAACATGCTTCATGCTTTACAACTTTTTTAGGTGCGATTGTAAATTGCCATTCACAAAGCAAAGCTTCTCGAATCAAATTATTGACGTATGTTGTTTCACTGTCAATCAAAGCTATCGGGATCATAAAAGGAAAGATACTATAAAAATATATTTTATATATTCTGTGTACCAAGGAAAAGTGAAAACACTAATCAAAGCTATTAGGGGAATTTTGAGGTCTAAAATGGGCTTTTTAAGGAAAATGTACAATCAAAATTCACTTTTTGAAAACCAATCACATTTTAGGGGATGACATCATCCGTAATGGTTGAAGTGACATTGTTTGAGTTACAGGTACTTACTTGTCACATTCTCAATGGTGGATAAAAACTCACAGTTAACCATGGTAGTGCTCTAGGTACTTTTAAAGTCAAAGTAAAGTACTCATAATAAATGTCATTTCACACTTTTTTAATAAAATAATATTATTGTCATTTCATATTTCTTGAAAGAAACAATGCATATCCTTATACATTTATTATATTATATTATATTATTTTTATATAATATATTAATTACATGTTATTATACAATTTAAATAATATAAATTTTAATTAATAGCATATAATATAATTAATAATTAATAAATTTATATTTATATTTTATTTTAAGTTATTTAAGTACAAATGACAAATGCATTAGTTGTTCAATGATAATGATTTTTTCTTGAAAATTTCACTCGTATTGAAAGCCACATCAATAGAATTTTTTTATTAATTTTATTTTGATACAACTTTTGAATTGAATTTAATTATGGTTACATGGATTTTGGTACAAAAAGTTAATTGCAAATTCAGAAATATTATTTTATTAGTTTAGCTATTATTTTATTATTTCCTTAGGAGGCCTATTTTAGACCCCAAAATTTCCTTAATGCAGGATCATAAAAGGAAAGATACCATCTAAAATTCACCTCAATTTTTTTCATCAAATTCAAACACCTGAAACTCCAAAAAATCACACTAAAAACAACTCCATTAAACTAATTGAGTTTAACGTAATCTTTTTGGTGGAGAGGAATAGCAACTTTAGCTTTTTCTTCTGCAGATATAACATGCAAACATGTTCGCTAGAATTGCAAGTAACTTGTTTGCCTATATTGAACTTAGTTACCATGCAGCTTTAGCTTTAACTTCTATAGATTTCGTTTATAGAAAATTGTGCTTTAATAGTTTTTTAAAGATTTACTTTTATTGTGAGCATATGCCAAAGTTACTATTTCGAACAAAGATAAATAATAGTATATGTGAAAATTCGAACATCGCAGGATCAGCGTGCTTACAATTTAGAGGCATTGTTGCAAATTTCCATACATTTAAAAATTGGATCCAATTTAGCTCTGAAATCATAAAGCTAATTTCCTATCAAAATTTAATTTATTGGAATCTCTTGGGCCAGAGGAACACGTCCAATGTAATCAAGAGTAAGAGATCCATAGTACAAAGAGTCTCCCCACTTCAATCCTATATTTATTTGATTTTTTGAATACAAATTGGAGTAGAGTGCAACAGGATCGCCCATGTCATTCACAGCTAAAACACCTGGCTCATCAACTATACCATCGGTGACTCCACCTGGCGCCAATGTCGCTATTAGAGCCAACACGTGCCTCACAGACGGGAACTTCGTTGCAATTTTCCACAATAAGGTTCGTCTCTGTGAAAAACCCACCCACTCAAATATCATATATCAAAGAACAGAGAACCAGCAGTAAACCTGGTAAGCCAGAGTGAGTTATTGAACTGACTAGTTTCGTGAATGTGGTGTGATGTTTAGGGGGGGAGGGGTTTTAGTAAAAAAAATGCAATAATTACCGTTGGAACTCCGATCCAGAAAATACCGTTGCCATCATAGTGGATGTTATCTGGAAGTCCAGGGAGATTGTCAATGAAGTATTCGACCATCCCCTTCTGTGGCCCCTCTAACCAGTACTTCTGGCAATGATACCTGTAATAGAAAAACAAGGCACCCATCAAATCTAGTACATGATTTGGATCTTTCCTTATAGAAAACATTAATGATTGAATGCAGGGCATACATTGAAGTTTCACAGAAGACGAGGAGGTCTTGTTTGTCAGAGAGGGCCACTCCGTTGGGAAAGTAAATATCTTTGAGCAGCACACTTGTTGTTTTGGTGGAGGCCTCGCATTTTAGCAACCGGCCGTGTGGTCGGTACTCCAAGATATCAAATAAGTGGTCATGGAAGCCATATTTATATGAGGCATCAGTGAAATAAACTGCCCCTTCTTTGCTTGCATCCACTCCGTCTGCAAATCTTTAATGATATAAACATGGAATGTAGTTATGATTACTTGAAGCATTCCTTGAGTCTACTGGTCTATCCTAACTGATTTAAACCTAATGTGGTTCACATATATAAAAAAACATAGAGCTAGGATTTTAAAGTAAAATATCCAAAAAATTTAACAATCATGGTGAAAAACATTACTTGAATTTCAATCCATCTGCTTCTTGTGCCAGTATCTCCACATGCCCTTCCGTAACATTTAGCAGACCCTGCAACACATAATGAAAATGGAGGTAAAGTTGAGGAAAGGAAATATTGGTGATGGGTTATCACCTGAGAAGGCTCGCAGACTAATAATTCTCCATGGCTGCCAAAAGCGAGGCCCAGAGGACGACCTCCAACATATGTCCAATTCTCCACATGAACATCAAGCTGGTTATCTAGAAAGGAGATTCGCTTGATCCAACCATCGCCACAACCTATGTAGAGTCTGCCTTGAGAATCGAACACGAAATCTTCTGGATTGGGGATGAGTCCAGATCCAAGTTTGTGTGCATTCTGTAGCCTCTCGTTGTGGGCGAATACACCAAGTCTCTGGGGAGGATGAGGAAGGTCAATGTTTGCTATTGGAAAGGCAGAGGATTCAATCACACAAATAACACAAATATTTCCCACACGAACAATGAGTTGCTGCTCTTCAATTAATCACAAAACTCTGAATCATAAAACTCTCTTAAAAACAATGAACCCGTGAAGGGTATTTAATCTAATTGACATGCACACACTATCACTCATAACTGAACTTAATCAACTTGCTTAACTCACTCTTCAAATCACTCACAAAATCTAACTGTAACTCAACTCAACTAATTCACTTAACTATCTATCTAACTTCTGCATGAGGAAGTAATTATATATTTTAACACTCCCCCTTAATTACGACCTCTAAACTATAAAACATAACTCATGACAACTCAAACATGCCTGCTGGTCTATGTCTCAGCTAGGCTTACAACTCCCAAGTTTATTTTATGAAACTCAAACAAATCTACTGCTAATGGCTTTGTAAAGATATCAGCCAATTGATCACTCTTTCTACAAGGCTTCAAGTGAACTTCTCCATTGTTCACTAGTTCTCGAATAAAATGATATCTAGTATCAATATGCTTGCTCTTTTGATGAAACACACTATTCTTGGATAGTGCAATCGTTGATGTGTTGTCACAGTATATCGCTGTTGATCCTTGCTGTTTCTGCTTGAGTCCATCCAATACTCTTCTTAACCATACTGCTTGACATGCTGCTGAAGTTGCTGCTACATATTCTGCTTTTGCTGATGATAGTGTAACAATAGGCTGCTTCTTAGATGCCCATGCTATCACTCCTGAACCGAGATGGAAAACATAACCGGATGTGCTCTTCCGATCATCCAAACTTCCTGAAAAATCACGATCTGTATATCCAATCAATTATTTCTTTTCTGTACTTGCATACATTATGCCATAATCTTTGGTTCCTGCTATGTATCTCAGAATTCTTTTTCCAACACTGCAATGTGTGTCTTTTGGAATCTCCATGAATCTGGAAATTAGACTCACTCCTTGCATAATATCTGGTCTTGTCACTGTGAGATACATGAGGTTACCAACCAATCTTTTGAATAGAGTTGGATTGACATCTGCCCCTTCATCATCCTTACTTAACTTTGTACCCGTTGCAAATGGTGTAGGTACAGGTTTGGAATTATCCATCCTGAATTTTTTCAGCAAATCTGTTGCATACTTATTTTGACAAATAAAAATGCCTTTTTCAGATTGCTCAACTTCAATTCCAAGAAAATATTTCATGAGACCTAGATATTTCATCTCAAATTATTTCATCATGGCTGCTTTAAATTCATCTATCTCAAGATCACCTGTAAAAATCATATCATCAACATATAAGCAAACTATCAAAATCTGTCCATGCTCATTTACCTTTGTGTATAAGGTAGGCTCAATGCTGCTTCTGCAAAATCCATTCTTGATCATATAACTGTCGATTCTGCTATACCATGCTCTAGGTGCTTGCTTCAGTCCATAGAGTGCTTTCTTCAATCTGTAAACTTTATCTTCTTGTCCTTCAACTTCATAACCTGGAGGCTGCTGCACATAAATTTCTTCTTCTAAAATTCCATTCAAGAAGGCTGATTTGACATCCATCTGATATACTTTCCACTTGTTCTGAGCTGCTGTCGCTAGAACTGCTCTTACAGTATCCAATCTGGCTACCGGAGAAAAAGTTTCTCCAAAGTCTATTCCCGGTTGCTGCGAGAATCCTTTTGCTACAAGTCTTGCTTTAAATCTGTCAATCTCACCTTTCTCATTCACTTTGGTCTTGTATACCCACTTCACACCAATGAGATTTTTATCGTTTGGTAAATCAACCAAATCCCATGTATCATTCTTTTCAATTGAATTCATCTCTTCATCCAAGGCTTGCACCCAATTTTCATCTCTGATTGCTTCTTCAAACAAAGAAGGTTGGAATGCCAATAATGAAAAATTTGAACTAACATCCAAATCATCATAAACATCTTTCAGACTTCTCATCTTTTTCTTACCTGATTCGCTGCTTGGAGAATTCTGATCTGTGGATCTTCTTGAAGATCCATGCTGCTCTGAAAATCTTGGAGTCCTTGCTGGTGTGACTCTGTTTGGTGTCTGCTCTTTTGGTTCTTGCTGCTCTTCTTCTTCTACATCATCATCCTCCATCAATGGTGTTTGAGCATCGGTTAGTGTTTCTACAGTCCCATTCCAATACTCTTGTTCTTTGAACATAACATCTCTGCTAATGATTGTCTTGTTTGTGACAGGGTTATACAATTTGTAAGCTTTTGACTGCTCACTATAACCAGTAAATATACATTTTTCACTTTGATCATCTAATTTGCCTCTTATTTGCTTAGGCACATGTGCATAGGCTACACATTCAAAAACTCTGAAATGAGATACACTACAAGACAGACCTGACCATGCTTCTTCTGGAACTCTGTTCATCACGCTCTTTGTAGGAGATCTGTTTATCACATAAACAACACATGCAACTGCTTCTTCCCAATACTCGTTAGACAGGTGTCTTGATTTCAACATGCTCCTTGTCATGTTCATGATTGTTCGATTCTTCCTTTCTGCTACACCATTCTGCTGTGGTGTGTATCTGGTCGTAAACTGTCTTTTGATTCCATGTTGTTTGCAGTACTCATGGAATGCCTTCGAATCGTATTCGCCACCACGATCAGATCTTAATACCTTGATCTGTCGATCACTTTGGTTCTCCACCAAAGCTTTGAAGTCTCTGAAATTTGCAAAAGTTTCAGAATTCTGCTTCAAAAAGTAAACCCAAGTCTTTCTACTATAATCATCAATAAAGGTGAGGAAGTAACAACTTCCACCAATCGACTGTGTCCTCATAGGTCCACACAAGTCGGTATGCACCAATTCAAGTGGTTTCTTTGCTCTGTAAGAAACTCCTTTTGGAAAACTTTCACGGTGTTGCTTTCCCAAGATGCAACACTCACAAGTGCTAGCAGGTTCTTTGATGGGAGGTAAACCTATGACCATCTGTTTCTGCTGCAACAATCTTAAACCGAAAAAATGCAAGTGTCCAAACCGAAAGTGCCATAACCAGTATGCATCAGAACATGCAGTTGTAAAAGAACTAACCGGATCATTGTAGTTCATAATGAGAGGAAAGAGTCTGTTCCTCGTCATCTGTACCTTTGCAATTAGCTGCTTGCTTGGGGATTTGTCGTAAATAACACACTGTTGCCCCTGAAAGATAACTTTGTATCTTTTCTGCATCAGTTGACCAACACTAACTAGATTGTGTTTGAGTCCAGGGACATAGTATACCTCTGATATGGTCTTTGGCTCCCCCTGCTTGGTCACAATGTCGACCACTCCTTTGCCATCTACAACCACAGTCTTGTCAGTACCCAACTTGACCTCTGTCTGCACTGTGACATCCAAATTAGCAACCAAATCCTTCTTCCCTGTCATGTGGTTACTGCAATCACTGTCTAATAGCCAGACCTTATCAGATGGTGCATGCATGGTGTTGCATGCTAGAAACATAGAGTCAGTATTTTCTGTACTGACATTTGCTCTCTGATTTCCTTGATCTGCAATCTTCTTCCTACAATCATGAGCATAATGACCAATTCTATTGCAGTAAAAGCACTTTACCTTAGATTTGTCAGACCTTTGATTGTTATGAAAGCTTTTGCTGCTGCTACTTCCATGTTGATGCTCATGATCGTCTTGGCCATCTCTATGACCGCCATAGTTGCTGCCTCGTCCTCTGCCTCTCGATCGACGTTCGCCTCGACCTCTTGAAATATAGAATTGACTTTGGAAGGCAGTTTCCAAAGTGGAATCCTTATTTCTGTCTATCCTTGCTTCATGTGATAGAAGGGATCCCATCAACTCATCAATTGTGAGTTTTTCCAAGTCCTTTTCTTCTTCTATGGCTGATACCACAACATCAAATTTGGTAGACAGGGATCGAAGAACCTTCTCGATCACTGTTCGATCCTTAATATCTTCGCCATATATTTTTAACTGATTGACGACAGACATGACCCTATTCATGAAGGAATCAATGTCCTCTGTCTCCTTCATCTGCAGAATTTCGAAATCTCTCCTAGTATTCTGCAATTTAACAATATTAACTTTTGCCATACCTTGATATCTTGTCGCCAAGGTGTCCCATGCCTCCTTTGCTGATGAGGTTATCATGATCTTCTGGAACACGGCTCGATCTACTCCCTGCTGGATCAGAAGCAACGCTTGCACATTCTTCCTCTTATCTTTCTTCCACTGTTCCCTCTCTGCATTACTGAGGGCTCGTTCTTCTGCCTCATCTTGAGGTTCTGCAAACCCATACTTGACATGATCCCAGACATCATGCGCTTTTAGCATAGTCTCCATCTTAATGGCCCACACATCATAATCTTTCCCATTGAAAGTAGGAAGTTGTGGCTGAAAGCTGCTTGTAGCCATCTTTCTTCAAACACAAGTTCACTGCTGAAACCCTAAAAAAAAAATTGATATGATTTGCAAAGCTCCAAAAAAAAAATTTATAATAAAACCCTAGGTTTTATTATTTTTGTTTTATTATTATATAAAAATTTCTTTATAAAAAAAATATTTATATAAAATATCCTTTCTTAAAAAAACTTATTATAAAATATCCACCTTTCTTAAATCCCTTTTGTTTTATAATCCTCTTATTATATAAATCCTTTTTTGAAAAAGCCCCTTTTAAAAAAAAACGTTTTCACAAATTCTTTGAAATTTCCCTTTTAAACACCTCACGTGCTTTTTTTTAAGAACTCTTTATGAAAAACCCTTATGCCTTTTAAAAATCGTAAGTATTCACAACACCTTACGTGGTTGACTTTAAAGTCAATAACGCGGCCAAATCTCAAAAGGGGTGCGTGCTAACGCACTTCCCGAATGCTAGTGCTGCGTTAGTGCTTTAACGCACTGAAAAATACAAGATGCTCGCGTGCAGCGAAAAAGGCATAAGTTTTTCATTTTTAGCGCGGTTCTCTACAGTGGGAACCTGCGTTATAACGCTCTGTCTTTAATTAACAATGGCGTTATAACGTAAAAACGCGGAAAAAAAATAATTTCCTTCTCACCCACGGATGATTGCTAATCCGTTTTTCTTCCGTTCTCTGTGACCTCGCTTTGATACCAATCTGTTGGAAAGGTAGAGGATTCAATCACACAAATAACACGAATATTTCACACACGAACAATGATCTGCTGCTCTTCAATTAATCACAAAACTCTGAATCATAAAACTCTCTTAAAAACAATGAACCCGTGAAGGGTATTTAATCTAATTGACATGCACACACTGTCACTCATAACTGAACTTAATCAACTCGCTTAACTCACTCTTTAACTCACTCACCAAATCTAACTGTAACTCAACTCAACTAATTCACTTAACTATCTGTCTAACTTCTGCATGAGGAAGTAATTATATATTTTAAAATTTGCGGCATCGATTGGAGAATTTCTGAGAAGAGCCCTCCAAGTTGCCGCCAAAGCTATGCATAGCGTAGCCGCTACCACTGCAATAGTGAAATTTGGCATCGCATAAGAGGAGGGGGTAAACTGTGGAAGAGAGAGTGGGGAGACTAGCAGAGGAGAGGGAGCGTGTTAAATGCGTTACCACTCACCTTCCAAAACATGGCATAGAATAGTAAGGTGAAGATTCCATAAAAACCTTATCCAAAGGTCTGCGTTAGGGCTGAAATGTCAAAAGAAAACGTAGTTCCCTGACTTATCATCGTTACGTTGAAATTTAGCCAAAAAGTGGCCCCTTCTCATTGTCATTCTGTCATAATATTGTAGAAAGGTCGTCCAGCATGCTTTCCCATATTATCTCTCCAAATAGGAAATCCGACAATGAAGGGAGATTTGATTAAGCCGGCCTATGAGATTTGGAGGGGAAAGTACACAATTCGTCAGCATTTCTTCGATGAGGGATTTGGAATTCCCAAGTCTGTGAATAAAATTCATATTAATTTCTTTTGCAAACCACAAGAGTCTTTATAATGTCAGGATTTATAATGTCACGATTTATGTTTTTATGTTCGTATCATTGCTATCGAATCAGAAAATTTTGTATTGCCCACTGTGGCATATCCTAACCATGTTCCATATCCACATTTACTTGCTTGTGTTACTCTATCGAAGTAGCCTGCAAAGAATAAACTACGAGGATGTATATGTCGATAACTCATATATTTATCTTTATTTTGAATTTTGTGTTGAGTGCCCATCCACATCGCTATGTTGGAGCATATTTTGTGTGTGTTGAGAGGAATATTATCAAATATGATTGAATTCTTAGCTCTTCATAATTCCTAGAATATATAGAGAGGGATTATCTGATTCTTGTGCTCTCTCTCACTCCACCATCACAAAGACTGTTCAATAGAGGGGTGAGTACTAAGAGGAAATTAAAAATATAAAAACTCCATTTCCATACCTATGTTGCAATTGGGCACTCCAACAAAAGATGTAAATTAGTCTCTGATGAATTCTGACATACGCACCATCCTAGTCTATGTATGCCTCTCTTTTGTAAATTTTCCCATGTCAAAGTTTTGGCTTACCAAACCAGTCAAGAATATATGATGATCTTAGTAGGGACCTGCAGTTTCCAAATCTTCTGAAACCACCTCTTGTTTTGTAAGGATTGTTATAGCATCATTTTTCACCCTCATGTGATTCATGATTGTCTCTTTGGCCTTGGGCACCCATTCCCACAGACTTGAACAAAGTTCATAAAAAACAGTGTTAAAAATCTCATACGCGGGTATGCCCAGACTTTTCCGCGTGTATACGCTAGTCCATACACACTTTTCCGTGTATGCCATTAAAATCATTAAAAAATATATAAAATTCTCTATTTTTGGGCTGGGTTGATGGTTACTCCAGTAGTTCAACCACCCCAGCACGTGGCCAACTGTTTCCAACAGATTGAAACTACTTTGAGGGAGTATAAAAGCCCCTCACATGCATGGCCTAAGGGAGAGAGAAATTATAGATATTATACTCCGTTGGAGCCCCAATTCAAGTCTGATTTCCCGTGCCTCCTGCACTTTCCTAGATTTTTACAGGAAACCCTTGTTTCATGGATATGTTCATCAGTTTATATGTCATCTCGTGTGCACAAGTCTTGAAAGTATCTTAGCGAGGCAAGGGTGGGACGGATCCGGACGACGGTCTGTTCGAAGATCGTGGAAGGATTCAGGTGATCTCTCCACTTTTTATTGATGTACATGCTATTCGTAATGAAGAAGAACCATCTTGTTCCCGAATTCATGTGTTAATATCTGCTTACATATGTGAAAAGATCGTTATTTAAGAATTTATTATTGTTTATATGATGTTTCACATGGATTACACTGACATTTAGGAGAGTTATATGATGTACAACTAGTTTTCCGTGTACGTTTCTTCTTGGTTTTCAGGTTGAAGAAGAAGAAGGGTTGCTGGGGGTTTGGACCCCGCGGGATCTACATCAAACGTAGGATTACGGGTGAGTTCTACTATCGATGTTATCTAGTTTTTAGCATACAAGTGTGGTTGTGTGAGTCCTTCTTGAATAACATGCCCTGATCTGTGGAGGTTTTGACCCAACAAACCTCTAGGGAGTTATTTCCCGAAACAGAACTGGCGATTCCCTTGTTGGGTGGTTTCAGCTATTTGAAAGGTTTCCAACAGTTTTAATCATTATTTCTAGTCCAGTTAACTTTTTCTCAGTCAGACTGAAGACCTGGTTCTTTATCCAGGCTTGATATTTTTTATTTTTCATTATTTGCTTTCTCATACGCGAGTTTTTCTTCACACAGTCGCGTCTACACGCAGTTTTTGTTAAAGGAAGTCGCGTATACGCGGGTTTCCTTTGACACAGGCGCGTATGCATGCTTGTTGAAAAACTGATAAGTAGCGTATGCCTGGGCAAATTTTGAATTTTTTTTTTCTTGACTTTTTAGTCTTGTCTGCCTGTGGAGACCTGTTCCTGTAGTGTCTTTATAGTCTATGGATTTTGTTGATAGTGGTTATTGGTATTTTCTCTCTTGTTTGGTTGAAGACTGGCTTATTAGGCAAATCTTGTTTTTTAGTGCTTGCATTTCTGGTTCGATTACCAAGATCTCTTTCTGGAGATTCTTGGTTGTTCTGCTTTATCAGGACAGAGAGCTTTTGCTCGGATACTCTTTCCTCACTTCATGTTTTGTTTTGCACTTGGATTTTTGCCTGCTTTTGGTTGGTTTTCTTGATTTCATGTGACTAGGTCTTGTTGCAATTTTTTGAAGAGTCATTCTTGGTTCTTTGAAGTTTTGTTTGCTGCAAGATTGTGCTATTGTTCTGGGCTGAGTTCCTGAGTTTCTTGTCTTCCTTTTGCTCGTATAAATCTTGCCACTAGGGGGCATTATAAGATTTAGAGCATTTTTTGAACCTTTGTTTGAAGTTCAGAGATTGTCTGGCTTGAGAATTGGATAGTTCTTCTTAGTCTCTTTGAAATCTTCTTTTATAAAATTCAAAAAGCTAAAAAACATTTTGTTTTGCCTTTGCTTTCGTTTTGCATTTTTGTTTTGGTTTCTTTCCATCTTTTGAAGCTTTGTTGAGATTTCTTGCCTTCGGTTTCTGACTTGGTTTGGGAAGGGAATTTTCATTGGTTTATTTCTCTTGTTTCGAGCATATTTTGGTGTCTTTATACTGAGAGTTTCTTATTTTGGGAACTAGCTTTGTGGACAACTAGAAAAGTGATAAAATTGAAGGATTATTTGGAAATTTCTCTTTGTTTTGGAGGATTTTTCATCTTAGAATTGACATGCTCTTAGTAATTTGCATTAGGTGCACTTAAGCATTTAGTCTTTTTCATAATTTTTGCGAGTGTGAAGTTTGTTATCTGAAAAGAAAAAAAAAAATTAGTCTCGTAGAACCTATGTAGAAATTTCTTTTCATCGAAAGGCAATTAATGCATTTGCATGTAATTTGGTTTTCATTAATTTCTTTTCTGCGTCGTAAAACACCACGAGCTTCATTTCCGTATCCCTTTGACTTAATATAATAGCCAACTAAAATAAGCGCATTAATTTAAAAACAACTAGCAAGTTTTTATTAAGTGTCATACACCAACTAGCTAGGTTGTAGGGCCTTGGATTAGGTGAGTGGAGAGTTAACTCTCCAAGGCCGCTCAAACTAAAACATAGAAGTTTATTAATTGAGCGAAATCCAACTCTGTTAGGTGGACCGGGAAAGCTCTCCTCCAGAGAGTCAAGCGCGAGGGGAAGTGAAGGCCGAGAAGAGAGATACCTCCTCTCTGATTTGTTGGATCTTGAGACCATTCTGCCCAGCTTCTGACACAGATTGGTGCCCATAGTTGCCATTCCTAGGTTCCACACAGGTGACTGCGGGGGGGAATACCCATGGTACCTGAGGCAGACGTCATATCACTTTCAAAAGTACTTCTGGAGGGTGCCCCAGTGAGCTTGGGTACTTGCACCGGCAAAGGCTGTTGTCAGGAGGTCGGCGTAACTGTTTCTGTTACCTTCGCTAGTAGGCCTGGGCCGTAATGATCCCAGACTACTTTCGGGAGGTCCTATTTTTCACTTTCTCATATTTTGGTGTCCGCTCCTAATCACCCGGAGCGGAAATACTTGAAGGCTGCTTGCTTGGCTGTATCTTAGAGATTTTTGTAGTGAGTGCTCTTTGCTCCTAGCTTGCTTAGCTTTATACTTTTTTGAGTCTAATTAAAATTTGTTAAAGTGGCTGATCAAGCGCCTCGTCGATCGAGGAGAATCCAGGGGTTATCTCTCGAGAGTGCTGAGCCTTCTTCAAGAAGGTGTAGGAGTAACGTAGCAGGTGAATATCACCCTGTGATATCCGACGCAGTGGAGAGAGATCCTCCATAAGGGCTTGAAGGTTTTGTAGTTGGTTCCGGTGTTGGTTTTGAGAGGAGCGTTCCGCTCACCTCGTGAGTCTTGTTTCCGGGAGAATTAGGAATAGAAGTAGAGGAAGTACCTGAGTCTCCTCAGTCACGTCCATCTCCTCTTCCTCCTGATTATCCATTTGTTGTTGAGTACATCGGACCTGAGTCAGAAAGACCAGAAAGTCCTCCTTTTTATTCATACCTTTCGATGGCCACGACTGGGAACGCAGCTTCGGCTGTGAGTGCTGTAGGCATTCAGACTCCTGCTTCTGTTGAAGGAGGAGGCACTATTACTATATCTTTGATTTATTCTAGTACTACTGTGTTTGGCTTTGGTTTCACCCAAGCACATGCTTCCCATTGTGGTCCCTTTTGTTTTGGAATGCCCACTAGTGGGATTCCTTCGTTTTCCTTTTCTGCTACTGCAATTGCGTCTGCACCCATGTCTTCTATGGATAGTGGGACAGCTTCTTTTCAAGGGTTCCTCTTCGGAACTAGGCATATTCCTAGTTCGAATCCTTCTTTAGGGTCTTTTCCTTTTACTTCTCAGACTCAGAGTTTTAACCCTTGGTCTGGAGGTCATAGTTCGACTACCTTTACAGGTTGGAACCCTGTATTTACAGTAGTAGGGGCAGGGAATCAGTTTTACGCTGGTCAACAAGGGAATGTTTCTTTCCCTTTGTCGAGTGCTTATGAGATTTTTTCCCCTCTTTCTAATTCTTGGAACCCCTATCAGGGGCTTTCCTCTTTATTCATTACTTCGGGGGGGGGGGGGGGAACTGGTCCGGTCTTTGGTAACTCTACGTTGGGAGGGGTTCCTTCTCCAAATGTTGGGTCCTTTGGCCCAATATTTTCTACGAGTTCTTTTTGGCAACCTAGTGCCTCATCAAATCCAGGGTACTCTTTTCAGAATGTAGGGAATTCATCCCATCAAGGATGGAATCCTCAGGCACTACTTCATTTACCTTTTCTGGCAACATTGAACTTGCCAGATTTATCGAAATTGACGAACGATCTGATCCGATATAGTCCGGGGTGGCCTCCGGTTCCCACCAAACTACCTTCAGACATTCCAAAGTTTTAAGGCAAGAATGGAGAGGACCCGACTGACCATATCACCACCTTCCATTTATGGTGTTCTTCTAACTCCCTGATCGACGATTCGATTAGGTTGAGATTGTTTCAACGCACCTTAACTGGAAACACTGCCAAGTGGTATATTGAGTTAACTGGGGGTAGTTTTGCTACGTTTGGATATCTAGCTATGACATTTCTAAATCATTTCCAGTTGCCTGTCCGTTATGATGTCGGGACTGAAATCCTAGCTAATTTTAAGCAGGACGATGCAACCCACATTTCTGATCATATTCAGGAATGGCGAAGAAGGAAGAGGCTTATTAAATCTCATATTCCAGGGGAATTCCTTTTGTAATGGTTTCTGAAATCTCTGCAGTCAGGTATTTCTAAGGATGTATCCATGTCCGGGGTATTTTCTGAGGAACAAGCCATTTTCAGGGCCCAGCAGCTTGAATTGATATATTCTCAGTCTGGAGTCCTTCATAAATATTTGCCTAATGATCCTCGCTCCAAATTAGACTTGTCCAAGACTAAACTCGGTCCTCATGGTGATGGACTTATTGGGTTGATCAATAGTGGTGCAGCTAACCTGCTTAGTCAATTGCAGTAGTTGTCTATACAATCTTCTTCTTCTGGTCAGGCTGTGCCTGCTGAGTCATCGCCTTCTCAATCTTTGTCGGTAAATTCCGTTCAGACTTCTAACCCTAAAGAAAATCAACAATCCGAAGGGAAGAAGAAGGGACGTAATAATAAAAAGGGCAAGAATGGGAAGGGTAATGCAAATAAATCTAACGAGCATGTTGGTGAGGGTCCAAAGGATAAAAAGAAAGTGAAGTTTCCATGCAAGTTATGTATTGGAGACCATCTTACTCACCTTTGCCCTAAAATTCAGGATGCGTAGCGCTTGTTAGCTCAGCAGGGTTTTTCTAGTTCCCAGGTTGTGTTGACAAACCCTTTTCCCCAACGGTAACAGCTAGTTGTTGGCACGAATCAAAATACTGGGGCTTCCTCTGGGGGCACCCAGGAAGGGGAAACTCCATCAAACATATACATGATGAGTGCTCACGTGGATATTGCCATGAGATCCCATGATTATGGCGAAGATGAGTCTTCGAAAGCCAAGGGTGCTCCCGATGCTACTGAGCCACTTCACATCAAGAAGCCTACTATTGAGCCTATACCTCGGATACCCAAAGCATCTACTAAGCGTACGACGATTAATCCAAATGCCAGGGCTGCCCAGAACTACTCTATTGTGGAAGATCTGGTGCAGAGTCCTTGTGCCATGTCAGCTCTTGAGGTGCTCTAGTCTTGTCTGGCTTAGCGCAGTGCTCTGCTCACTGCTATTGGGGCTATCAATCCAAAGAACTCTCTTATGATTACATTAGATATGTCTAATTTTAAAAAGAGACTCCCCCATCATATGGCTTTTCATATTAAATCATCATACCAGAAATTCAATATCTTTCGGACGGTCGTTGATGAGGGTGCTTCCACATGTGTGATGTCTCTCACATGTTGGAAGGGAATTGGATCTCCCATAGCTGTTCCATCTACTACTCTTATGACTGCGTTTGATTGTCATTCTCACAGACCTCATGGTATTATCCCAGCTTTTCCCATCTGTGTTGGGGGGAAAACTGTAAATATAGAGGTTGAGATAGTTGATGCAAGCTTGGACTACAACCTTCTGTTGGGGCGAAACTGGATTTATGATATGGATGGCATTGCATCCCCATTATTTCAGGTTATTTGTTTCCCTCACGAAGGGAGGATTGTTACAGTGGATCAACTGGACTGTTCTCCTGTAGACCCAAATGCATCTACTGACTCAACAATTCCAAAGTTGGATAATGTCAAGTCACCTGTTGAGAATTTAGGGGTTGGAATGTATTCTTCTTTGATGGGTAATTTTGATATTCCACCTCCTACTGTTCATATAAATGCAATTTCATCCTCCAGGGCTCCTCTTCGAAGAGAGTTCTTCAGAACTCATTATTTTTCGGACCCTTGGACCTTACCTTCCCCTACCTCCACATTAGCAGAAGGTCAAGTGGGTGGAATGGCATTTCCAATGTCTGCAGCTGAGATTTCTTATCAATCTATTGTTGACACTGCAGAGTCCATTCCAGCTCCTCTTTCACCGGAAGAGTTGGATGGAGATGTGGCTCCGGCTTGGACACTTAGTTCTTCTTCCGCCCAGGATTGCCTTGATACCACTCTTCCATCTGAAGAGGCCATTCTGGAAGCTATGAATGGTATAGATAGACCGTGGGATGATTTGCATCATTAGTCTTACTTTTTACCTGATTTGAGCGAAGTTGAGTCAAGTTTTCCAAGTCCTTTGTCTCCTGGTCCTGTTCGCCCAGTCCTGAACCCTTTAGCACCAACATAGGTATATGCTGAAGGGAACATGGCTGTGATTTCTCCAACTATCCCGGTGAACATTTCCAGGGATCCTAATGTTATAGAGAATGTCTTCGTCGGAGTTGAATGTTCCCTTGAAGAAATTCAGATTTACACCGATCTCTTTAAAGAGTTTAGGGATGTTTTCTCTTTGTATTATGAGGAAATGCCTAGTATAGATCCATCTATTGTCCAGCATGAGATCAAGACTTACGAAAATGTTAAGCCTGTGAGGCAAAAAATTCGTCTGGTCAATCCTAGGAAGGATGCAGCTATCAAAGCCGAGGTGGAGAAGCTGCTTAAGGCGGGATTTATTTTCCCTGTTCCTTTGACAGAGTGGGTTTCGAACCCTGTTCCCGTAGATAAAAAACAAGGAACAATTCGAGTTTGCATTGATTTCAGAGACCTTAATAAAGCATGTCCTAAAGATAATTACCCCACACCATTTATAGATCAGATTATTGATGAGTGTGCCGGTAATGAGATTTTCTCCTTCATGGATGGTTTCTCCAGATATAATCAGATTACTATCCGTCCTAAAGATCAGCATAAGACTGCCTTTATTTGTCCCTGGGGTACATTTTCTTACAAGAAGATGCCTTTTGGTCTTAAAAATGCTAGGGCTACCTTTCAGCGGGCCATGTCATATGCCTTCCATGACATCAAACATATTATCGAGGCATACTTGGATGATTTAGCTGCTCGTTCTCGAAAGAGAATTGATCATCCTGCTCACCTCCGTCAAGTATTCGAACGATGTCATTTCTACAAGATTAGGTTGAATCCGAACAAGTGTGTTTTCGCGGTCACATCCGGTCGGTTATTGGGATTTATAGTGTCTAGGGAAGGGATTAGGGTATATCCCTTCAAGGTTGAGGCAATACTTCGGTTGCCTCCCCCGTCGTCTATTCGTCAACTTCAAAGTCTACAAGGAAAGGCTAATTTTCTTCGGAGATTTATCGTAAATTATGCTGAAGTTACCAAAGGATTTATGAGATTGTTGAAGAAGGGAGTCCCATTATTTTGGGATGACTTCGCTCAGCGCTCATTCGATGCTTTGAAAAAAGCATTGACCTCTGCTCCTTTATTGAGTCCCCCAGATTATAGCAGGGATTTCCTTTTGTATCTTGCAGCAACAGAATCTACCATTGGTATGGTTTTGGTGCAGGAGGACGATGCTCTTGCAGAGCATGTTATATACTATCTTATTCGAGGCCTGGTAGGACCTGAAATCCGGTATACTCCGATAGAAAAACTGGCTTTAGCAACTGTTCATGCTGTGCAACGACTCAGACATTACATTCTTCTACGAAAAACTTATGTTTTGGCAGTAGCCAATCCACTTCAATTTGTTCTCAGTAGGCGAGTGATTGGGGGCAAATACAATAGATAGATTGTGATTTTGCAGGAATTTGATCTTGAGTTTATGTCTGCCAAGTCCAAGAAATCATTAGTTTTTGCGGAATAATCTCCGAGTTGCCCTGTGGAGAAGAGATAGTCTATGATGAATCCTTCCCGGATGAACATTTGTTTCTTATTTCTCCACAGGATCCTTGGTATGGGGATATCATTGTGTATCTTCAGACTGCGAAGTTTCCCTCTACTTTTTCGAAAGATGAGCGTCGTAAGTTGCGTCACTTGGCTAAAAATTACTTGATTATTGGTGATGCTTTATACCGTCGAGGGGTTCATTCAATTCTGAGACGTTGCTTAACTCTCAAAGAAGCTGAGGCTGTGTTGAATGATTGCCACAGTGGAGCTTATGGTGGTCATTTATCTGGGCTTGCCACAGCCCAAAAAATCTTGCATGCTGGGTACTTTTGGCCTTCGATTTTCAAATATTGTGTGGAGTCGGTCAAAAAGTGTCATCCGTGTCAAGTCTATACTCAAAAAATGCGCGCTCATCCAGCTCCGATTTTTCCAGTCATTACCGTCGGTCCCTTTACAAAGTGGGGTATTGACTATACTACTTGTAACCCGCCTTCGGCTAAAGGTCACAAGTACATTATTGTAGCAGTAGACTACTTTACGAAGTGGGTCGAAGCTATGCCTACTTTTGGGAATGATGGTAAGACAGTAGCTCTTTTTCTTTTCAACCAGGTTATTGCTCATTTTGGTATTCCAAGAGAGATTTTCACTGATCATGGCAGTCATTTTCAGAATAGCATGATGGCTGAGTTGGCTCTAAAATTAGGTTTCCGGTAGGAGCATTCATCTCCTTATTATCCTCAGGCCAATGGGCAAGTGGAAGTTGTGAATAAATCCTTGAAGACAATTCTTCAAAGGACGATTAATAAAGCTAGATCCAATTGGCATATCATGCTATATCCTGCACTTTGGGCATACAAGACGTCAGTAAAAACTGCAACTGGCTTTACTCCGTTTCAACTAGTTTATGGGCTGGAATCTATATTTCCCATTGAATGTGAGATTCCTTCTCTTAAGTTAGCCGTCGAGCTTCTTCCTGACACTTCTAGTCTTGAAGAACGTCTCCTTCATCTAGAACATCTCGATGAGCAGCATCGGGATGCCGCCACAATGAATGAAGCGCATAAAAACCGAGTTAAAGTTTAGTACGATAAGGCACTCAAACCTAGGGTTTTCTTGGAAGGTGACCTTGTTTTGGTCTATGCCCAAGAGAAAGATGCCCTGGGGGCAGGAAAGTTTAAGTCTATGTGGTATGGCCCCTTTATCGTTAAAAAAATTCTTAAAAAAGGAGAATATACCTTGGTTGATTTTGAAGGGAATGAGTTGCCGGAGCCCAGAAATGGGCTCTATTTGAAAAAGTATTATGCCGAGGCTTCGGCCTGGCATTTTGCTTTTGTATATAGTAGTTTTCCTTTGTACATATCTGGTTTTTCGATCTTTGATGGGATGGTGACGTTTTTGATCTGCTTTGGCAGGTTGTGTCGAATGTCATGAGTCATTTTGGTTTCGCCGATGGTGCTAGTAGACACACCTAGAACTTGGCTTCTGCGGCTTGGGTGCTTCATCATCCATCCGATCAGCTGTTAGTATCAAGAGGAGTCTGCATTGGTCCTGCATCCAATAATATAGCAGAATACACTGCAGTTATTTATCTACTCTCGAAGGCAATATCTTTGGGTGTTGATTCGTTGGTAGTTTTCTTGGACTCCCAGCTGGTGGTGTCGCAGTTGAACAATACTTATCGGGTTCGAGATCCATTTTTACTCCGGTTGTTCTTGAGGGTACGTTTATTACAAAGATCATTTCAATTTTTAACATTCATTCATATTCCTCGAGTAGAAAATTGGATGGCAAACTCATTAGCTAATCAAGCAATTGATTGGCATATTAATCATTCAATACATTAAAATTTAATCATCAAAAACATCATACATTTGTCACATCACATCATAAATCGCTGTATATATCATCAGAGTGTTCAAAAAATTATACAAAAATTTGGATCCATAAGTTGTACAAAATTAGGACTTATGCCCGATCGTGTTCAAATCTCAAAAAATATACAGTCATCCAGTAAATCATATCTATCTACTCCTGTGGTCCTTGCCGAGAAGTTGTGTTCCTATAGAACACGATCGCAGTCGCGACTCGGCAGAATAACCGCACCTAGTCACAAGGTACTCCTACTACCTGTCTCTATGAGCCCTCCTAAAGGCTTACCATGCAAATCTACTGGTTCCCCCCTCCGGGAGAGTCCAGTAATAAAATAGATGTCTTCCACCTCGATACGTATGGGCATTTGATATATTATGAAGCAATCTTCTTCCGGTTCCCAATAATTCACAAGCATTTCGAGCAATCGGACATTACTCTTCATATTTGGCATTTTGAAAAATTTGAGCAATCCATAATTTCGGAGAATATTGAGCGATAATTTATCCTGCATTACTTCTTTGTCAATGGCACTGTGCTCACGTTCTCTCCATGATATAGTCATCCTGCAAAAATTCAATAATTTGTCCATTAGAATCACGTTTTTTCATTTCGGGTTGCGAATACGTGACTTTCTCTGTACACAGTCGCGTATATATGCGGCTTGGTCAATACAAACCCGCGTATGCGCAGAACCGTAATTTTAAACAAATGGTTCTACGGTGAAATTTCTGAATTTTAAACTTATGAACAGAAAAAATTGATAACAAGGATGGATTAAGAGCTTACCTGACAAATTCGGCAAAGTTTGACGGTCGATTGCTCCTGTTTTGACGAAAGAGGCTTTTTCTCCAGAGCTCTTTTTCCCAATTCAGCAAGTAACAATGAACCAAATATGAGGTAACTTGTGTATTTATGCCCAAAAATTGAAAATTTTTGCAAAAATTCGTTATGCTTATTTTTTCAATCTATCTTAAGCTGCATAATCTAGATGCTTGGAAGTGCCCAGATTGGTATATTTTCATGTAAATTTTGATGAAGTCGAGATTTTTTCCGGTTTTTGATCCATGACTGCTAACCCGTCATGGTAGGTATATGATCTTCACTGGAATATAGGATAGGAAATCCACTTTTCGTTGCATTTTGCATACTAGCCTGCATTTTGATCACTTTCCATAGGGTCGATCCCATCAAGTCATGAGTATTTAACCCATTTCACTCGCCGATTTTTAAATCATGACTTGGTGGTAGAGCCTTCCTTTACATGGGCTTCCTAGTTAGTTCCTCGCTAGCATTTGTTGCCCATGCTCCGTTTTATGTAGGCTCGGGAGTCCTCTTTAGTCCTGCCATGACTTATGTGTTGAAGCTTCATTCTTCTTCTTCTTCACTATCATTTTTCTGGCCATTACCCTAGAGGCTCCCTGGTGTTGTTAAGTTGTATTATTGCATTGCATATTGGCTACTTGTTTATCCTGGCCTTTAGCCGGCTTCATTTTGGACTCGATGTTTAAGCCAACTTTTGACCTTGACTATCTGTACAAGTTAACCATTGCATGCACTTAGCTATCGCGACTTGACACCCTTTTACCCATGGATGGAACATTCCTTCGAGTATCGCTGACCAGTTTCTGCCACCTTGCATTGAGCATAGGATCGTTCCAATCGCAGGAACTAGTGCATCTGTTTCTTGATACTCGTTCCATCCATTGTACCATAGCATTATTTTATTCTTTTTCAGGCTTATTATACGAAAAAGACAAAAAAATTAAATATAACAAAAAGAGAGGGAACGGGATGTAACTTCATAATTTGATGGTAGTACAGTGTCAGTTTGTCGCCCTTGAACAAAGCACATACACTTATATATTTCCTTCATTTGGGATGGTTGTAGTATTGACCTAGGTTCAGCCTTTTGCCTTGTTTCACTGGTTAGTCCTCGCCCGATTGGTTATCTCTTCCAATCATATGGAGAGTTTGTTTTTGCCTCCTGCATAACGGACTTATATAGTGTCACTTTTTACTGCCATGGTCATCACGAGTCGTGCTTTTGTTCAAGGGAAGTCTAACCAGAGTCGGCCATTCTGCGGTGTCTCTTGACTCATTATTCAGTCGGCCTTCCCAGTCTTGTCAGTATCTTGTTCTATCACATCAGATGTTTTGGTCTTCTGCTCGTGCTAGTTTGAGAAAGTCTCCATTGACTTCTTGCTGGCGGGTTTGTCTCTTATCGACTACGACACATTGCTCTAAGAGAAAACCTAGAGTCGCACCCTGGCCCTATTTTCATCATTGATAGGTGTCCTTGTGATCAGCATTTGATCATCATTATGGGTCTTTGACTGAGTGGTTTTCCTTGTGTTCAACGTCAGCATACATTATCACACTTGGAATTCGTGCAGTACCTTGATTTCCATTTGACCCTATCGGTGGATATCTCGCCTCTGTGTCAACTTTCATTATTGGTTGATTCAGAAGGTTTCTTCCGTACGATAGCTTCATCTTGTGCCTGTCGAAAACGTACTTCGGTTTGGTTCGATCACTCTGCTTCGTCTGATTCCTTCCAAATCTTGGCCTACGGGTTACACTCGCACTGGACTGATGTGGGATGCCTTAATGCCTTCCTTCCAGCAGATCTTTTCCCATCGACTCTGACTCATTGATCTTGGAATAAGATCTAGAGTCTTTTTTACAGTACCTTAGGGTTTGCAGTCATCAGTGGTAGACTCTTCGCTATCGACAGTGAGGATTCATCATTGCCTCTTGATTGGTAGATTCTTCCAAGTGTTCGACTTCAACTTATTCATTCGCACTTGTTAGATTGTACTGGGGCACCTTGACACTCATTTTCATTATTGGTGGGTTGTCTCGCGTTGGTTAATGGTTTACATTATTGATTGATAATCCAACGATTTCTCACATGGTCGACTTCAGCTCATTTATTCCCATTGTGTAGAATTGTGCCGTCGAGATCGGTGAAGACCTCGAGTTGCATCAACATCTTTCGGTTCACTTTTGACATTCCATTTAGTTTCTGCCAGTGATTCCGTCCACCCTTATATGTTGCAATGTCAGTACAGCAGCATCCTATATGTTGGCTCCCGAGTTGCATGATTGTACCATGTGTTCCACCCCTTATGATTTGGTACTTGGAGATTCAATTACTTTTATGATCAGACATCCAGTTTCAGCATCATTGATTAGTTTTCTATATGTGATACTTGGACATTGACTCCGACTTGTACTTTGGGCCCTGCTCAGATGATTCATTATGTAATTTTAGTTCAGCTATATTTGTATACATTCTGGATTCATCATGTACTTTCTATATGATATATTTTTGACTGAGCATGGGTATGCCCGCCTCAACATGAGTTGACTCTTTGTTTTCTTTCATTGGTTTTTGGCAGGCTGAAATCTGGTGAAGTCCTCTCTTGTCCTTGCGAAGTTCTTTCTATGTGCATAATACATTTCGGCCATCATGTACCCCTTCTGACCTCATATATTAGGGGGCATCTATTATAGCATCATTTTTCACCCTCATGTGATTCATGATTGTCTCTTTGGCCTTGGGCACCCATTCCCACAGACTTGAACAAAGTTCATAAAAAACAGTGTTAAAAATCCCATACGCGGGTATGCCTAGACTTTTCCGCGTGTATATGCTAGTCCATACACACTTTTCCGTGTATTCCATTAAAATCATTAAAAAATATATAAAATTCCCTATTTTTGGGCTGGGTTGATGGTTACTCTAGTAATTCAACCACCCTAGCACGTGGCCAACTTTTCCAACAGATTGAAACTACTTTGAGGGAGTATAAAAGCCCCTCACATGCATGGCCTAAGGGAGAGAGAAATTATAGATATTATACTCTGTTGGAGCCCCAATTCAAGTCTGATTTCCCGTGCCTCCTGCACTTTCCCAGATTTTTACAGGAAACCCTTGTTTCCTAGAGATGTTCATCAGTTTATATGTCATCTCGTGTGCACAAGTCTTGAAAGTATCTTAGCGAGGCAAGGGTGGGACGGATCCGGACGA
Source organism: Pinus albicaulis (assembly GCA_034641835.2). NCBI lineage: Eukaryota > Viridiplantae > Streptophyta > Pinopsida > Pinales > Pinaceae > Pinus > Pinus albicaulis. The sequence continues at coordinate 565,308,641 of CM076571.1, forward strand.
CGGTCTGTTTGAAGATCGTGGAAGGATTCAGGTGATCTCTCCACTTTTTATTGCTGTACATGCTGTTCGTAATGAAGAAGAACCATCTTGTTCCCAAATTCATGTGTTAATATTTGCTTGCATATGTGAAAAGATCGTTATTTAAGAATTTATTATTGTTTATATGATGTTTCACATGGATTACACTGACATTTAGGAGAGTTATATGATGTACAACTAGTTTTCCGTGTACGTTTCTTCTTGGTTTTCAGGTTGAAGAGGAAGAAGGGTTGCTGGGGGTTTGGACCCCGTGGGATCTACATCAAATGTAGGATTACGGGTGAGTTCTACTATCGATGTTATCTAGTTTTTAGCATACAAGTGTGGTTGTGTGAGTCCTTCTTGAATAGCATGCCCTGATCTATGGAGGTTTTGACCCAACAAACCTCTAGGGAGTTATTTCCCGAAACAAGGATAGTCTAGAGCATATAATGAATTGGTAAGTTTGAGCAGCAGCCACAAAACCTTTGTGAAAAGTCCCCGCCCATGTTATATGATCACTCCCCTTTGTCCTACACATGCCTAACCTTCTGAGTTCCATAATGTAATTTTCCTAGACCTCAGCATAATGTCCCATCTACCCTATGTTATTTTCCCTCTTCCAAACATGAAACCTCCCATGCCCATTTTGTATGACTTGTGCCAAGTAAAATTATCACCTTGTATGAAGTTTGTCGATGATGTCCTCCGAGAGGCCGAATCTACACCCATGATTTGATCTTGACCAATTAGGATATTGTGACCTGATCCAAAGGACCAATGGATTTGCTTGAGAAACCATAATTTAATCTTTTTGAAACTCATCTAGATATAAGAGTCGATGTTTTTACCTATGTGGCCATCCCTGATTCATTCCAAAGCCTCTCGATGATTAAGGTATTTTTCCCTAATAATATCCCTCCAGGAACCCTCATAAAATAAATCATGCCATGATAATGACTTTATCAACACAGCTCAGCCAAATATTTTCACATCCAATATCCCCCAACCTCCATATTGTTTTGGGATGGTTATCTTCTCCCATTTAATCAAATGGAATTTTCTTCCCTCCCTAGTTCCCACCCAGATGAAGTGTGCCATGATACTATGGAATTTTCATATAATAACAACAGGGAGGATGAATAAGTGTGACCAGTAAATCGAAATTTGTTGTAGAACTGACTTTGCAAGAGTAGTCTCCCTCCCATTGTAAGCCATCTATGGGACCAATAACATTTTACAAAATTTATTAATAATCCCTAGCCAATCGTTGATCCTGTAGTTGTTGGGATTTATCCTGTATCCCAAATATGTGAGTCCCTCACACAGGGGTTGTGTAGCCACCCAAAATATACCAAAAATAAATTCAATATCTTCTCGGTCTGCACCCACATAAAGCAGAAGTGACTTGTTTCCATTTACCTACAAACCATATGCCTCTCCAAATATCTGAAATATATGATGTAGAGCTTGCCATTGAGCTCTAGACACCATTCCAAAAGAAAGGATATCGTCAACAAAGAAGTTGTAGGTTATTTCAACAACCTTTCCTAGTTTTATGCCACAAAAAATACTAGCAAATATTACCTTCTGGATCTTATAACTGAGTCCATCCATGACTAGAATAAAAATTAGGGACGATAGAGAGAAACCTTATAGTAAACCCCTACTAGGACAGAAAAAATTAGAGGGATATCCATTAATCAACACTTCAAATTGTACCGAAGTCACGCATGCCATAATATGTTCAATATTATACATCATCCATCTAATCTTAGACATAATGAGACGTGGATAATTCCAATCCACACAGTCATATTCTTTATCAAGTCCACCTTCATGAAAATTTCCTCCATTTTCTTCGTGTGGATGGAATGTAGGAATTCTTGGGCCATTGCCACAATGTTATGTATCAAATGGTTGTGGAGAAACCCGTATTTTTCTCTCGAGATGAAAGATGAGAGAGTCGACTTCAGGGGCTCCGCAATGATTTTAGAAATTAGTTTGTAAGTAATATTACATAGAGAAATAGGTCTCAAATCCATAAAGGTGTCAGGATCTGATGTCTTCAGAATAAGAGCAATAAATGCAAAAGTTTATGATCTGATCTAGATTCTTCAACTATATGCAAAAGTTTCATCCCCATGAGATCAAAGAAGTGGAAAAATAATTCAACTATCTAGTCATCTTGTCAAAAACAACACTTGCACTTTTTAAGTAAATTCTTTAAAGTAAATATAAGTAAAGCAAAGTGGAGTGTCTCAAGTTTAAAGAGTTAAATGTATGGTGAATGTAAATTTAGTAAAGATTTGAAATAAGTTTGGACTTGAATTAAAATCAAATTTACTAGTCAATGCAACTAATAGAGTTTTTAATAAGTTTAATAATTGAAATAGAAGAAAACAACTGTAAGTATAAATTTTTGGTTATTTTAAGTTTAAAAACTTATTTAAAGGTAAAGGCATAAAAAAATTCAAAGATGATTATTGGAAAAATGTTTAATTGTTAATTTCAAAAGAATAATTTAAAAATAAAATAAATAAAAAATTCCACCTTTTAACTTTGGAAATAAAGAGTGATATGTTGTTAATTGATGTAAAATCAATATGAAAAAAGAAATATCCTTCACTTATTTCCATACCCAAATATCTTTGAAAGGGTCAAATTGACATTCATGTGTTGTTAAATTCATGTACCATCAATAACCAAAAGGAAACGCACTCCACTTATTTCCATGCCCAAATACCTTTCAAAGGGTCCCTCCTATAATATAGAAATGCACACTATTCTTGTTCACGTATTTGATTAAAATTTTAATATAAAGAAATAAACGTTTTAAGTGGTATATGTTTTTTTTTAATTATCAATTTATATATTTATTTTGTAGTTTTGTATTCTTTGCTTATCTTATTAGTCATTCCCAATTGATAGCTAATTAATTATATATTAGTTTGGCGTTTGAGTATATTTTTTATTTTATTTTTGGCCAAGTCAATATTATTTCTTATTAAAAATGTATTATTACAAATGTGATTGGATAATGCATAACAATTTTTGTATTTTTTTTCTCCACTTGTCACTACCTCCCTTCAACCAATCGTCTCCCCACTACTTCAACTGCATAACAATTTTTGTTCCCCACTGCTTCACCTGTACAACAATCTCTTCATTATATTGAAGCTTCTTCTCCTACTCACTTTTTTTATTCATTCAAGGCATGTGAACAAACATCCAAGCATATCTTAGATTATTTATCCAACGTCGAAATAAAGTCTCGTAGGAAAGTGAACTGACATTCAAGTAGATTGTTTATCCGATGCCAAAGGGAAGTGCCAAAGTAAATTTTTGTGGGGCCTCTACCCCAATGGAATATAAACTATAAATTAGAAATAATTTTCTTAGTGTTTCTCGACAACTGCAGAAATATTATTGGTATAGAAATGAAGTGTGTTTGAATAAAAGTAAAACATATGTTATTTGATTTTTCAGGGTTGTTTCTGCCAAGTAGAAGTTCTTACAATGGAAGGGAGGTTTTGCTTCTTCTTCTTCTCGGTTTGTCTCTTTCTAGATTCTTTAGATTTAGCTTCGGCAATAATCCTGATCAACTGAATAATCATCTCAATCAACATTATTAGTAATCTCAAATTAATAAGAAGAAATTGCATCAGAAAGAGCCAAGGCTAGTGGATAAGCTACTAATGCTTTATTATTCCATACCAACTAAAAATTTACGCCATCGACTTCTGAATCTAATTGCCTAAATTATAATATAATTGCATGCATTCTCATTCCTATGAAGTCCCACAAACGCGTATAAACTTGATTTTTATGAAAGTTGAAATATCAGAAAAAAATGTCTACTCGTGGACATACGATTAGTGATATATAGAAAGGAAGATGTGTATATTAGAACTGTTATCTCTAATGTATTTCCTAGGGTTGTTATACTTTTTTGGTTTAAAGAAATATTAGAGGTAACCACAGACCTACTTTTAATCTTAGGATCTAGCCTTTCTAATGCTCAGAGAGGGCTCTCTCTATATGATTTAACTTTGTTGTTTTTAGTTTATTTTAGGATAGTTATGTGAGATTGGTTGGTTTTGATTTTGGATTTGGTTTGGAGGTGGAATCATTAATTCAAATGGATAGATGCAGTTCTGAATTCCATTGGGTTATGGAGTCCATGTATCAAGCAATGAAATCCTGGATGATCCTACTACCCTCTGTAAAATATGGTCCATTTTGGGACGAGGATAGTTATCTTTCAGGGACACTTTGTTTAAGTTTCGGAAATCAACACAAAGTCTGATTTCCCATGTTTTCTTCCTAGTGGGAACTAAGTTTGAGACCCAATCAAAATATCTGATTGGTGCAATAATCTGTGCTTCATACATTCTTTTCACCTATTTTTCAATCAAGGGCATAAGAACTAGATTTATTCTCCTAAGAGTTTGTCTAAATGGTTTCTGATCTTCTTTAATGGATATTTTATGTTGAATGATGTTGGTGTCATAAGACTTAAGGTCTTCATAACTTCAGGCAAATACATCTTGAAATTCCTTAAACAGAGCTATATATTTCAGCTTTTCTTCTAAAGGTAATGCTTTGGATAATTTGATGAGCTTAGGCTTTTGTTCTGTTTCTATGTTATGTTCTTCTATGTCTGATCTTAATGGTTCCATTTTAGGGTTTTTTGCAACATCATTTGAATCTAAAAGATCTTCTAAAGGGGCTAATCCATTAGGTAAAAAGTTATTCTTAAGGTTTAAAACCTCATAATCATCATTTGTTATTTCTTCTATTTCTACATTTTCTAATTTATCTATTTCTATTTGAGTGTATTTAGTGGGTTCAATTAAATCTAAATTATTTACATCTATCTCACTATCTATAGTTTCATCTACTGTACAATCTGTATCTATGTTACAATTTTGGAATTCGCCCTCGGAATTCATAAAATTTTATATTTGAGTATCTTGTGAAAAAAATTGCCAATATTTTAAGTTCTCTGGAATAATAGGCCTGTGTCTTACCTCTGCTGTATATTGGTGATTTGGTTGGAAAGGCAGTCTACAGGTGCTAGAAAAAGTTTCTAAACTGTGTACCTGTATATTCAATTTCCTAGGAATCACAGAAAAGTTAGTTTCAAGCAATTCTTTTACCATATCTTGAATAGTTTCCCTGTATTGGCTAAGTCTAACATTGTTCACATAATACTCTCCATTAATTTGTTTTATGATCAATTCTGTGTCTCCCATGATAGAAAATCTATTGGCTCCTAGTTTATAACAGTTTGCAGTCCTAAGATTAAAGCTTCATACTCAGCCATGTAATTTGTACATTTAAAGTTTAATCTAAAGGCATGACCATTTGAATGATTATTTTCCATGTTATAGATCCAACATCCTGCTCCTGCTCCTAATCTATTAACTGAGCCATCAAAATCTAAATGTCACATTGATTCATGAAATATATTATCACTATCAACTTCTTTATGTTTTTGCTTTAATTCTGTGTTTTTATCAGTGCCAATTTCTGAATTACACAAAATGAAGGAATCCATATCAGAGTGTACAAAATAAATAGGATAATTTTGTGGTTGTCCTGTACTACTGACCATGTACTTCATTAAGGTTTATCTATAGAGCTTTTTGGGCTAACCAAAAACTGAAATAGTGGCATAAGACATGTCCAGTTGGAGATATCCCTGCAGTTTTTCTCCCCATGAGCGAGATAATAGCATTCCATACTTAGGGGGGATATCTGCAACTACAATATCCATTACAATGCTCTTGGCAAAGTGACACACAAATATTTGATTAACCCAAGGAATTTAACTTTGCTGGAATCAAAAGAGAATAAATTTTTATATTGTCTACTGATGTCAAGATTTAAGGTTTCCATGATGGCTTTGGCATTAAATTGTGGGATGCTCCAGAATCTAGCATAGCATTGTGTAAAAGATTATCATGAATATTCAAGCTAATGTAGAAAGGAGGAACACCACCTTCTTTATTTTTACCATTCACATCAGGACCAAATATTAATTCTGGTTGGTCATCATTTAGGTTTACAGAGTCTTCTCCTTTATTTATGTTCAATGTTTCAGTGATTTGATCTTTGTATAAATCATGTTTTACCAACTCTGTTAAAGAAATTGGTATCTTCAGTTTTGCAATTTCAGTTTGTAAATTGAATGGAACTTGTCTTTTTCCTAATTGAGTGATCTCTTCTTTACTAACTGCAGTTTGAGTGTTTTTCTCTTGTTTATCTACAGTTGGTTTTTCAGTTTGTGTCTCCATTTTTTTGTTGTTTTCAATATTCTTTTCTGGGACAGTTTGAGTAACAATGGAGGTTTTGGCAGATTTTGAAGTTTTAGCAACAAATTTTTTAGGATCAACTGATTTTTGATCAGCAACAGATGTTGTTTCAGTAGAAACTATTGTTTTTGCAGCAGCAAATGTTTTAGGATCAACTAATGTTTTAACAACAGTATCAATAATATCTACAATTTTAGGACTGGGTGCAATTTTTGGACTAGAAATGTTTTGATTAGAACTTGAATTTTTATGATTTAAACTAGAGTTTTGTTGAGTTTCTCTAGGGAAAATTTGCAGTACATTGGTTGTAGGAGCTTCTACTATTTTCTTGGTTTGTGTTTGGGCAGTTTTCTTAGTAGATGCTTATACATTTTTCTTACTCCTAAGGTTATATTGCTTGTGAACTTCATTTATTGCAGTACCATAACCTTGCTTATAATCAAATGATTCCCCAGATTCTAATTGTAATTGTTGCAACATGAATAATTTATGTTCTTCTTGTCAAGAAAAATAGTATTATCATCATTTATTCCCATTAAATTAATCTGGGTATCTTCATCTTCTTCATTTTGGTGAGAAATTTCAGCATAGTTCTCTTAGAAAGGTGGCCTTATTTGTTGATCAGGTGTTGATTCTCTAGATTTACCAGTGTTGGGATTCTTTCTAAAGTTTGGATTTCTTATTTGTGGACCTTGTTGTTGATTATCCCATTGTGGGTTTCTCTCCATGATTTCTAACTTGTCCATCATCCTTTCCATGGCTTTTTCTAAACTATCTATTTTACTATTTGATGTGGATGATTCCTCTTTTATAGTGACTCTTCGTTCATTTCTCATTCTGGCTCTCTTGGCTAACAAGTTTGCTTCTACACTAACTGCATTTATTTTCATTGCTTCTAATGTTTCTGGGTTTCTTTCCCTCAATTTGTATGACATGTCAGTGTCAAGACCCTCAGGAAATTTGATTAAAGCTAGATCTGGTGGGGGTTTAATATTTGCTGGAATTGCATTATAGATGCTGTTGAACCTAGTACAATAGTCCTGAACTGACTCATTAGGAGCTCTTCTAATGTTTTCATATTCAGAAAGTATTTATAAAGGATTCTTCTTTTTCTTCCATATATTTATAAATAATCTATGAAAAGCTTCTAGATCAACAATATGATTGGAAGGTAAGGCTTTAAACCAATTTTTACTTCTCCAGCTAAAGTTCAGGCAAACAATCTCATTTGAACATCAGCTTCATCTATTTCATGCAATTCAAAATTATCTGTCATTTTGTTAACATGTTGTTGTGCAGTGTATTAGCCAGTTCCATCAAATTGAAATATTTTTCTTTGATAATCTTGGGGCATGGCATGTAGTTGAGCTAGTAGGATCAGAGGTGCATATCTGGCTGCCATGGCTAATATTCTAGCTTGGCTAGGAGGTAAATTTGTGGTGCTTGGTGATGAGGTTTAAGTACTTGCAGATGTACTTGGGATGCTAGATGAGGTACTTGGAAATGTTGTAGAAGTACTGGAAAATGTAGCAGTAGTGCTAGAAGGTGAACTTGAAGGATTTGGAGATAATAATAAAACTCTAGGTTGAAGAGGAAGCTTAGGAATGAATGATTCAGTGGAACATAGTGCAGTGGAAATAGTAGATGAGGTGGTACTAAATAATGATGAATTTACAGATTCTAAATGACTGGTAGAAGGCTTAGGTGTATAAGCAGACAAAGCGGTTAACTCAACATAATGTTGAAGGAAGGCTTCATCAATTTCCTTAATCAAAGTGGTAGTCAAAGCATCAAGTTTATCATATGTTTCTAATATTTTTGGGTATGAATCAAGTGAAATAGTTTCCTTTTTAGTTTCAATAAATGAAATGAAATTAGGATCTATAACACTGTCATATATTGAGCTTTATGATTTAGTTCTAAACAAAGATTTTTCAAAATATAAATCAAATTCTAAATCTTGTAAACTTGACATTTTTTTGGGAAGAGAAGTAGTTGTGATTAATTGACTTGTACTTTCTAAACTTTCTACTTTCTTATTCTTTTTCCTTAAAATTCTGTTTGGATCATCTATAACTACAACAGGCTGTGGATCAAGATGAGCCCTAGTGTATTATATTCTTTTGGAAGCTAGAATTTTAATTTTCAATGAAAATTTTCTCTAACAACCCTAAAACAACCTTAAGGTGAAAATATGATAAAATGTTTTTTCTTTAAGGTTTATTTTAAACTGAGGACTGATATTCCCTAGTATGGTCGCCAAAATGTTATCACTCTAATAATTTCCTATAGTTGTTATGCTTTTTTGGTTTAAATAAATATTAGAGGTAACCACATGCCTACTTTTAAGATGAGGATCTAGCCTTCCTAATCTCAGAGAGTGCTCTCTCTATATGATTTAACTTTGTTTTTTTTAGTTGATTTTAGGCTAGTTATGTGAGATTGGTTGGTTTTAATTTTGGATTTGGTTTGGTGGTGGAATCACTAATTCAGATCGATAGATGCAGGTCTGAATTCCATTGGGCTATGGAGTCCATGTATCAAGCAACATATCATAATTAAGTTATAAAGGAAATGTTCACAAGACAAGGCAACTAAGTAATTCAGATCTTTAGGCTGGATGATGAAATGGTTTCAATCGGGATGAGAGAGAATTAAGGATTCTCAAATATGGATAAGAAGGGAAAAGACAGAGATCAATCGAAACTAGGGAGAAATTAAGAATTCCCTAATCTGGATATCAATATAAAACATCAAAATATATAACAGTTAAAAACATAGTGCACTTAAACAATTTCTGCAATATTATTCCCGTTATAATAAAAAAGCTTTAGAAAACGTAAGTATGTGAAAATAACTTCAGAAAATAACAATAGAACAAGTGAAAGTACTTCACTGAAGTGGCTCAACACATGAATCCTGTAATATGATGCTTTATTGCTCAATCCAGTCTGCTGACTTGAAAATTAACAATCAAACCTCAGGTTTAAAATCAGTACTATAGAAGTGTTTTAGCAATTCACAATCCACCCTCAATAATTCGAAATGTGAAGTATTTATACAAAAATTCTTACAAAATATCCTAAAACAAACTTAAGAATTATTCAAGGAAAAATAAATATCTTCATGCAAGAAGATAGAGATAGCTATCTAACTAATGCAAGTAGTCCTTGCTTTTATTGAATTTGTTGTTTGTTGTCTTTGACCTTTTGCTGATTTGTCTCTAACTATTTGCTCGACGAAGGCTGTCTTTTAGGCAGTTAAGTGTCCTTCACACTCGCAGCTTTCACTCTGACATTAAGGGAATTTTGAGGTAAAAAACGGGCCTCCTAAGGAAAATGTACAATCAAAATTCACTTTATGAGAACCAAACACATTTTAGGAGATGACATCACCCCCCATGGTTGAGGTGGCATTGTTTGAGTTAAATGTACTTACTTGTCACATTGTCAATGGTGGATAAAAACTCATGGTTAACTATGGTAGTATTCTAAGTACTTTTAAATTCATAAAGTAAAGTACTCATAATAAATGTCATTTCGCACTTTTTGAATAAAATATTATTATTGTCATTTCATATTTTATGAAAAAAACAATGCACATCCCTATAAAATCTTCATGTCTTTACACACTTTTCATATATCATATTAATTTTTATATTATGTATTATTTCTTCTTATGTTATAAATCAAATCAATTCAATATGTAATATAAATTTATACATAAAATAATATATTACATTTACTTTATTATATTATTTTGATTTTTATATAGAATATTAATTACATGTTATTATATAATTTAATTTTATCATTTAAATAATATAAATTTTAATTAATGGTATGTTGTACAACTAAAAATTTATGAATTTATATTTATAATTTATTTTAAGTTATTTAAGTACAAAGTACAAATGCATTAGTCATTCAAAGATAATGATTTTTTTTTTTAAATCTCATTTTTATTTATACTCACATTAATATACTTTTTTATGTTAATTTTATTTTGGTACAACTTTTCAATTGAATGTAACCATGGTTACATGGATTTTGGTGCAAAAGGTGAATTTTAAATTCTTAAATATTATTTTATTGGTTTAGTTATTATTTTATTATTTCCTTAGGAGGCCCATTATAGACCTCAAAATTCCCCTAATGTTTATCATTTCTATTTTGACTTTAAATATCTGACTTTCACCTGATACTCTTTAAACTCTGATACTCTTTGACTGTCTCTGTTTTTACTTTAAACTAACTGTTGTGTTTTACTTTAAACTGACTATTGTGTTTTACTTTTATCCTTTCATAGTAAATCAATCAATTTCTCCCAATATTCTACCTCTGGTAATTTGATTTTTACCATCCTTCTGAATATTTCATCAGCCTCTGTATACTTTGAAAATGTAGGCTTGTTTATAAATAAATGCTTTACCTCATGCTATAGGTAAAAGATATTCTCAAAACTTTTGTAGAGCACTTTCCCTATTGGAATTCCTTGTGAGGAAGGAATATTAAGTTGTTCCTTGGCAACTTCTCTAATTTTCTTATCATAATCCTCTTGTTTCATCAATATGTCATGAATAACTAGAGGATTTGGCTGGCCATTCTGCCTCAAAACATCAAAATTCATCATGAACCTAGTTATGTCAATCTCCATGTTTTGGATTTTTTCTTCAAGTTGAAACATTAAATTTCTCTTAAAAATCACCTTCCTAACTTCTAGGATTGTTTATGTCATGTCACTAATTCCAATTTCCTCTAATTATTGCTTATTCTTGGAATTAAGAAACTTTATGATTTCATTAGCCTCTTATGGCTTCTTACCAAGTTCTTCTTTGATTTTCTAGATGGCTTCACCTGCTGCTTTGATAAGATCCTTTTGTACATAAATTACTTGAATGGATGGCCAAATATCATTGACGGATTCAATGATATTGGCCCATAGCTACTTCTTGGGTTGTGCCATTGGTTCTTTCAGTGTTAAATTTTTTTCTAACTTCTGCAATTTCTCTGTCAATCTGTTTTTCTTCTATGTTTCATTCTTGTGCATGATTTGAGCAAGTTTATTCTCATACTCTAGACTTTTTAGTTATTCTTTAAGTTAGTTTATTTCATTAGTTTGGATGGACATTTCCTGCATTGCTTTCACTAGTTTACCTGCTTCATCATTTGGCCGTGATGTTGATGTAGATGACTTTGTTGCTGAAATAGTTGCTGATGTAACAGAAAGTGTTGTAGCTAATGGAACTGATGGGGCTAATGACTCTGCCAAAGTGGAAGGAACTGCTGTAGTGACTATAGGAATAACAGTGACAGGGGCTGTTTCCGAGCTGGCCTTTTTCTGCTACACAAACTTATCCATTTCTTTCATCTGGGAAGTTAACTGAAGAATGAGGTTCATCATCTCATCTTTTTGGCTTGTATCCTGTAACACTTCCTTTGCCTGTGAATGTTTAGTAGGAGGCAATTTGATTTTCTTCTTTAATGCAGCAATGTTTTCATTCTTCTTCTTTATGAGTTCTTTTGCAACTTTGACAACATTAGGATCATATCCTACTTCAATAACAAAATCTTCTAGAGATTTGATTATGTTATCTTTAGCCTGTGAGGATGCCTTTTCTAGCTTTAGCTGATCTCTGATGTTCCCTAGAGTATTTTGCAACTTCTGTACACTTATGGATTTGTTTGTCATGGTAGAATACAACATTTCACTAGCTTTCTTGTGAAATTCTATCTGGTCTCTAGGATGAAGATCTTTTGCTTGAACTTCATAGGATGTCTTTTTATAATCTGCTTCTGACTTAGGATGCTTCACTGTTGGCTACAGGAAGGTCATCTGCATCTTCCTGGTCTTGTAATCAAGAGCAGAAAGTAACCTGCTCTGATCACTTGGTGACTTCTTCCAGTATTGGGTATATGTTTCTGCCTTTAATGCCTCATTTCTGAGCTTGATTTCCTTGTATTTCTGCATGATATACTACTCTTTTTCTAGTGTTTTACTAGAGGATGACACTTCAACACAATGCTGCTTTTGAATATTCTAAGTTTTAGATATTCAAGGATGATGATTTTCTTCAGAAACTGCTGAAGGAGCATAATCTTTTACTATTGTATTTGTTTCTATGACCTCAACAGTTTCCACTTCCTCATTTACAGGATTTAATTTGGGCTTCTTCCTGTATATCATTTTGAATTTTGTTTCAGTGGTAGTTTTAGCAGTATAGGATCCTTCTTCTCTGACTCTTTTAGAGTTCCTATCCTGTGGGGCTGGAGTCTGCAAGATGTGACTAGTATCACCTTGCTTATTTTCCTCTTTCAAAGTGCTCTCCAACCATTCAGACTGATTGGAATACTTCTCTATGTCTGGCTTGGATTCATGTACATAAGGATTTAATTTACATTTGAATCTCAACTTGCTTATAACCCCTAAAGCATCATAATACCATTGGAAACTTTGACTGAACTTAAATTCCTGCATATGTTTTTTTTCTTGTTGACCTACATCTCTACTGTTGCAAATAAAAGGACCAACCTGATTCTTTATCTTAAAATATGTCTTCTTTTTGGCTGCTAAGAAATTTATTCCATCAGAATTAAGAATCTGCCTGATATATTCAAGTGCAAATAACCTCATTGGGAGGTATTTAGGAAGCTTATATGGAAAAATATTAGATCCATATACCCTAATCTCTGTGTGGTTCTGATAGAGGTACCAATCTCCTGTCCTACTGTTTCTGATAAATGTAGGAGATTTTTCATATCGTCCCTGGTTCTTGGTTGACTGTTGTTGTTCAACATATTGACAATAGGATGGATGATTGAGTCAATAAAGTCTGTGTATGTGAACTGTGTTGAATCCTTCCTGAGTAAGGAAGTCCAAAATATTACTGAATGTGGATTACCTTCAACGTCCAGCTTCTGAATGTTGATAGTAAATATTTAACACTAAAAATATAGAAACATGTGGAACAAAACATATGAAAACTTGAAAACACCTTCTTTTGGCATTTTAACAAGTTGTTCATGAATTGTGTCAGGAAGGTATTGGGAAAAATTAAATATGGTAGCAGGAGGTTGAGCAGGGGTGAAAATAGACAGGAAACCCAAGACTAAAGCATCAACATGCTCATCAAGTAAATAACCTAGAATACGTGTGTTATGAAACCAACTCCAAAAATAGAAGAAACGAGAGATCAACGCCTTAGAAATCAACCACTTCGAGGGGGCAACCTCCAATACATTACATAAATGAACAATTATTGGATGATACAAATGAAAAAACCTCCTCTCTATATATAGGAGTCCATGGGGCCACAATGTAATCCTAGCCGACCTAACAATAATAATGTAAGGGCACAATAATAAAAATATGGAGGTTACAGGGGTACAACAATAACAATAAGGGGGTTACACTAACAACAATAAGGTACTATACTAGTAATATAAGGACCTAACATGCTCCTCTCCTTAAAAAAAGTGTTGTCCTCAATGCTTGAGTAGCTCCGGGTGCTTCTGTATAAAATTCTCATCCTCCCATGTAGAATCTTCAGTGGGTAAGTTCTTCCATTTGATGAGATACTCTAAAAGTGATCGATTTCGTAGCTATCGAGTTCTTGTTTCCATGACTGCTCTAGGTTCCAATATGGTTTTTACTTCCTCATCGAGTTCTAGAAATATTGTTTGAACTAGAAGTTTGTCCCCTATAACCTTTTTTAAGCATGAAACATGGAAAACTGGATGCACTCGCGAAGAAGTAGGAAGCTCTAATTTGTATGCCATAGTACTAATCTTTTGCAACACCTTGTAAGGACCATAGTACTTTGGCGATAATTTATTATCATTCTTCACTTGTTTGAGGGACATTTGTTTGTATGGTTGTAGCTGTAAAAATACCCAGTCTCCCACATCAAAAATTCTCTCATTGCGATGTTGATCTTCCTGTTGTTTCATTTGATTTTGTGCCAAATTTAGGTTATCCTTTAAGAGTTGGAGAACTTCCTGTTGATGCTCGATGTGATCCTCCACTACTTGAACCCTAGACTTTTCCCTTAAAGAAGATGTGATGGACGGTGGATGATATCCATAAAGTGCCATAAATGGGGTCATTTTTGCTACAGTATGGAAGGAAGTGTTATACCACCATTCAGTGAGAGGTAACCACTTGACCCATTTTGCTTGCTTATTAGATACAAAATAATGAAGATAGCCTTCCAAACATTTATTCACTATCTCTGTTTGACCATCGGATTGAGGACGATAAGATGAGATATGAGCTAGTTGATTACCCAAACAAGAAAATAATTTCGTTCAAAAATTTCCAGTAAAAATGGGATCTCCATCACTTACAATAATCTTTGGGTTTCCATGTAGCTTTTGAATTGTTTCCATAAATGCAGTAGCAACTGTACTTGCTTTAAATGGATGAGATAATGCACAAAAGTGTGCATACTTGGTAACTCTATCAACTACCACCATGATGACACTCTTTCCTTCGGACTTAGGTAAAACTATGATAAAATCCATTGAAATCTCCTCCCAATGTTGACTTGGAATGGATAAAGGTTGTAGAAGTCCCGGGGTCTTAATTGTTTCCACTTTATTCTGCTGGAAAACCAAACATTCCACCACAAACTTTTGAATATCAGATTTAAGGCCATCCCAAAAAAAATTATTTCTTCACCCTGTGGTAAGTTTTTAAAAATCCTGAGTGTCCTCCTAAAGGAGAAGTGTGCAATTCCAGAAGAATCTTTTGTTTTAGTTGGGAATTCTTACAAAGATATAAGCGATCTTTGTACCATAAGGAATCATTTTTTCAACTAAATGTATTAGATGTACTAGGATCTTGCTGCAACTTTTGAATGAGTATCCATACATCTTTGTCCTTCTTCCATTCATCTCTTGCTTCAGTTATCCAATCTGGTTGGATACTAGAAATGGCACAAAGCAATGCTTCCACCTCTTCATTCTTTCTTGAGAGTGCATCTGCAACAACATTAAGCTTTCCTTTTTTGTAGATTATTTCAAAGTCATAACCCAACATCTTTGTGACCCATTTTTGCTGCTCTTCTGAAGATAGTCTTTGTTCCAAAAGTGTTTAAGACTATCATGATCAGTTTTTACCTTGAAGTGTCTTCCCATTAGGTAAGGTCTCCATTTCTTTAGTGCATTTAGTATTGCCAACATTTCCTTCTCATAAATAGCCTTTTGTAAATACTTTCCTTTGATTGAAGGACTTTCAAAAGCAATGGGTCTTCCTTCTTGCATTAAAACAACACCAATTCCATTTCCTGAGGCATCACTTTCCACAATAAAGGTTTTTGTGAAGTCTAGCGTAGCTAAGACTGGTGCTAGGTACATTGCCTCTTTAAGATGTTCAAATGCCTTATTGCTTTAGGAGTCCATGAAAATGCATATTTCTTCAATAATGTTGTTATAGGTGCTTCTATTCTACCATAATTCTTAACAAAATTGTGATAATGCCCTGTTAACCCGAGAAATCCGCACAACTGCTTTATGGTTGTGGGGACTTTCCATTCCTTAATGGCTTTAATTTTATTAGGGTCTACCTTAACACCCTCGTAAGATACAATATGACCCAGATATTCCATCTCTTGTACTCCAAAGAAACATTTGGATTCTTTTGCATATACTTGTTTCTCCTCTAATAGTTTGAGCACCCTATCAACATGTTGAACATGATCCTTCCAAGACCTACTGTAGATTAGTATATCATCAAAAAATACTAGCACAAATTTTCTAAGGAAGAGTTTGAAAATGGAATTCATCAACCCTTGAAATGTAGAAGGTGCATTGGTAAGGCCAAAAGGCATGACCAAAAATTCATAATCTCCCTCATGAGTTCTAAATGCTATTTTCAGAATATCTTTAGCCTTCATTCTAATTTGATGATATCCTGAACGAAGATCCAACTTGGTAAAATAAATTTCTCCATGTAATTCATCTAATAATTCATCAATCACAGGAATGGGAAATTTATCTTTAATAGTGAGCTTATTGAGCTCCCTATAATCCGGACACATGCGCCATGATCCATCCTTCCTATGCACCAATACTACTGGAGCAGAGAAAGAACTTTGACTAGGTTGAATTACACCAGCCTCTAACATTTTTGCAATCATATGTTCAATTTCACTCTTTTGGACATAGGGATATCTGTAAGGCCGGATGTTTGGAGGAACACTTCCTGGAATCAAATGAATAACATGATCATGATCACGAATAGGTGGGAGTCCTTTGGGAGTATCAAACACCTTGGAATGATTGTCCAAGGCTCTTTGGAGATCTGGAGAAATAGATGATTTTGATGTTGGAACTTCTAGTGAGCATAATTGTGCAATTATGACTCGTTGTTCTTTATTCAGAAGCTTTGTCATGACATTATAGCTTATTATCTTTTCTATATTCCCTATGATATCCCATAATTTGATTTCCTTTCCTTCTGAAAAAAATTTCAAGAAAAGTTCCTGAAAATTAAAAGCTACTGTCCCCAAAGATTGTAACCATTGTACTCCTAGTACAACATCAACATCTCCCATTGGGATGGAAAGCATTGGACTATTCAATACATATTTCCCCATGGATAGCTTGATATTATGGAATTTTCCAGAGCAATTTATAGTTCCTCCATTTGCAACCATCACTTGACATTCTGGTGCTGGGTATAGGAAACAATTCAATTCCTTGGCTACCTTACAATGAATAAAATTATGGGTACTACCTGAATCAATCAACACTATTACCTTTTCTTCTTGATATGTCCTTCTATCTTGAGAGTTTGAGGAGTGGTAATTCCTGCCAATGCATTACATGATATGGTTAGACTCATTTCTTCTTCTTCTAGGGTTGCTTCCTGGTGTATATCCTCTTGTTTTGAAGTTTCTTGTTCATTTTCTTCCTCCTCTTCACAATCTATGTAAAAAAATTTCTTCTCAGCACACTTATTACCTTTAATGTATTTTCTATCACAACTATATCAAATCCCTTTTTCTCTTTTTTCTTCCAATTGTTGTGGTTCGCATCTTCTTTAAGGGAAAATTCTAGGGTTCAAGTAGTGGAGGATCACATCGAGCATCAACAAGAAGTTCTCCAACTCTTAAAGGATAACCTAAATTTGGCACAAAATTGAATGAAACAACAGGCAGATCAACATCGCAGTGAGAGAAGTTTTGATGTGGGAGACGGGGTATTTTTACGGCTACAACCATACAAACAAAGTTCTCTCAAGCAAGCTAAGAAGGACAATAAATTATCGCCAAAGTACTATGGTCCTTACAAGGCGTTGCAAAATATTAGTACTATGGCATACAAATTGGAGCTTCCTGCTTCTTCGCGAGTGCATCTAGTTTTCCATGTTTCATGCTTAAAAAAGGTTATAGGGGACAAAATTCCAGTTCAAACAATATTTCCAGAACTTGATGAGGAAGGAAAAACCATATTGGAACCTGAAGCAGTCACGGAAACAAGAACCCAACAACTACAAAATCGATCAATTTCAGAGTATCTTATCAAATGGAAGAACTTACCCACTGAATATTCTACATGGGAGGATGAGAATTTTATACAAAAGCATCCAGAGCTACTCAAGCTTTGAGGACAACATGTTTTTGAAGGAGAGGAGCATGTTAAGTCCTTATATTACTAGTATAGTTCCTTATTTTTAGTGTAACCCCCTTATTGTTATTGTTGTACCCCTATAACCCACATGTTGTTATTATTGTTCCCTTACATTATTATTGTTAGGTCGGCTACGATTATATTGTGGCCTCATGGACTCCTATATATAGAAAGGAGGTTTTGTCATTTGTATCATCCAAGAATTGTTCATTCATGTAATGCATTAGAGGTTTCCCCCTTGAAATGGCTTATTTCTAAGGCGTTTATATCTCTTTTCTTCTATTTTTGGAGCTAGTTTCACAACATTTGGTATCAGAGCTTTGGCTTCTAGGGTTTCGCTGCTCCAAACAAGTCATTGTGGAATTTTCACTATAAATTTTTGTCTACAAAGGTTCAGAAGTTGAAATTTCTAGAGCGTGAAGCCGAAATCTAGAGGAAAAGCTTTGCAAAATTTCAGAGCTTTGTTCACAATATTTTCAGAGATATGATCTATGGAAGTTAGGGCTTTTTTCAGGCTCCTGAATTTCATCTCAAAGAGGTGATCAGGGGAAAATATTCATAAATATCTCTCTGAGCATTGGATTTGAATTCTATAAAAAGTGGTTGGAAGTACATGGACTTTAGTTTACTTTCTATCAATTTCAGAGCCGAAGGAGCAAACAGTGACACGTGGCAAGTCATACAAGTTCGCTCTACTAAACCAGTCCATAATTAGGTCATTGTGGGAGATTGGACATAACTTTGCCTTGAAGAACCCAAATCAGGTCAGACCTATGGCATTCGAAAGAGGATTCAGAGGGCTACCTCAGGGCCAAATTTCAGATATTGAAGTTTTGAAATAACATAGATAATTCAATTTCAATATCGAGCTCCTTAAAAGAAAGAAAAATGTGTGTATTTTTTTTGCAAATTGCATAAGTCTTGTTTAAAGAATCCATTTGAATTGATTCCAAGGGAATATTGTAGAAGAGATATAAATATTGGGTTACAAAATTCCCCCTAAAAAGAATTCAACACCCATTAAGCCTTCAGAAGGCTCTACTATGGCTCATGAAAATGAAGAAATGCAACATGACATATCAAAATTACAAGAGAAAATGCAACAAATTTCGTTCTCGCAAAGAGCAAAAAAAAATGACATGGAAGTTTTGAAGAAAGGCGTGGAAACTAAGATGGATGGTTTGAAGAAAGCCGTGGAATCTAAGATGGATGGTTTGAAGAATGACATGGACGCTAAAATGGATGGCATGGAAGCTGGCATGGAATCTTAGATGGATGACATGGAAGCTAAGATCGATGAAAAAATGGAAAACATGAAGAATGATCTAAAAGCAGACATGGAAGGTTTGACAAAGTTGATACAAGAAAATTTTCCTAATGGTGAAAATATAGTAGAGGAAACTCATGATGAGAACAACATAAATGTTAAACATGATTTCGTAAATCCTAATGTTGGATGGAAGAACCAACATATTCCAAAAATGGATATGAGGAAGTTTGATGGCAAGGATCTCGTAACATGGATACTATAAATGGAGCATTATTTTTATCTCAATAATGTGCAAAACACACAAAAGGTACGCATTTCAACCTTACGTTTAGAACAAAATACATTTGTATGGTATCGATGGCTTTGCTCCCATAAAAAAATTGTCAATTGGTTAATTTTTACGGAGGAAATGATAACACATTATGAGGATACAAATATCAACACCTTCTTTAGCTAATTGATAAATCTCAAACAAAAGGGTTCAGTGGGGGAGCACATTGAGGACTTCCAAAAATTGAATATAAGGGTAAATGATATTCCAAAGGAACACAAGATTGATCTCTTCAGAGGGACTTTAAAGGATAACATCCAACATGAAGTTCGCGTTTGGGAACCTGATTCATTGGAGAAGGCATTCAGGTTGGCAAGAAAAATTGAATGTAAAATTATGGCAACAAGAAAGCCTACCACTCACATCTATAAAGATGGAAGTGTTGCTACTCCTAGACTTCCACAACCTACAAGGTTGACACCACAACAATTGGAAGAAAAAAGAGCAAAAGGGCTTTGCTACAGTTGTGATAGAAAATACACTAAAGGTCATAAGTGTATTGAGAAGAAATTATTTTACATAGATTATGAAGAGGAGAAAGAAAATGAACAAGAAACTTCAAAAGAAGAGGATATACACCAGGAAGGAACCCTGGAAGACGAAGAAATGAGTCCTACCATATCATGTAATGCATTGGTAGGAATTACCACTTCTCAAACTCTCAAGATAGAAGGACATATCAAGAAGAAAAAGGTAATAGTGTTGATTGATTCGGGTAGTACCCATAATTTTATTCATTGTAAGGTAGCCAAGGAATTGAATTGTTTCCTATACCCTGCACCATAATGTCAAGTGATGGTTGCAAATGTAGGAAGTATAAATTGCTCAGGAAAATGCCATAATATCAAGCTAACCATTGGGGAATATGTATTGAATAGTCCAATGCTTTCTATCCCAATGGGAGGTGCTGATGTTGTATTAGGAGTACAATGGTTACAATATTTGGGGATGATAGCTTTTAATTTTCAAGAACTTTTCTTGAAATTTTTATAGGAAGGGAAGGAAATCGAATTACGGGGTATCGCAGGGAAGCCAGGAAACATAATAAGCTCTAATGTCATGAAAAAGTTTTTGAAGAAAGAACAACGAGGCGTAATTGCACAATTATGCTCACTATAAGTTCCAACATCAAAATCATATATTTCTCCATGTCTCCAAAAGTATTGGACAATCATTCCACTGTGTTTGATACTCCCAAAGGAATCCCACCTATTCGTGATCATGATCATGCTATTCATTTGATTCCAGGAAGTGTTCCTCCAAACATCAGGCCTTACAGATATCCTTATGTCCAAAAGAGTGAAATTGAACATATGATTGCAAAAATGTTAGAGGCTGGTATAATTCAACCTAGTCAAAGTTCTTTCTCTACCCCAATAGTATTGGTGCACAAGAAAGATGGATCATGGTGCATGTGTCTGGATTATAAGGAACTCAATAAGCTCACTATTAAAGATAAATTTCTCATTCCTGTGATTGATGAATTACATGGAGCAATTTATTTTACCAAGTTGGATCTTCGTTCTGGATATCATCAAATTAGAATGGAGACTGAAGATATTCTGAAAATAGCATTTTGAACTCATGAGGGTCATTATGAATTTTTGGTCATGCCTTTTGGCCTTACCAATGCACCTTCTAAATTTCAAGGGTTGATGAATTCCATTTTCAAACCCTTCCTTAGAAAATTTGTGCTAGTATTTTTTGATGATATACTAATCTACAACAGGTCTTGGAAGGATCATGTTCAACATGTTGACAGGGTGCTCAAACTATTGGAAGGGAAACAATTATCTGCGAGTACAAGAGGTGGAATATATGGGTCATATTGTATCTCACGATGGTGTTAAAGTAGGCCCTAACAAAATTAAAGCCATTAAGGAATGGAAAGTCCCCACAACCCTAAAGCAGTTGCACGGATTTCTCGGGTTAACAAGGTATTATCGCAAGTTTGTTAAGTATTATGGGAGCATAGAAGCACCTATAACAACATTATTGAAGACATATGCATTTTCATGGACTCCTGAAGAAACTAAGGCCTTTTAACATCTTAAAGAGGCAATGTGCCTAACACGAGTCTTAGCTATGCTAGACTTCACAAAAACCTTTATTGTGGAATGTGATGCCTCAGGAAATGGAATTGGTGTTGTTTTAATCCAAGAAGGAAGACCCATTGCTTTTGAAAGTCCTTCAATCAAAGGAAAGTATTTACAAAAGGCTATTTATGAGAAGTAAATGTTGGCAATGCTACATGCACTAAAGAAATGGAGACCTAACCTAATGGGAAGAAACTTCAAGGTAAAAATTGATCATGATAGTTTTAAACACTTTTTGGAACAAAGATATCTTTAGAAGAGTAGAAAAAATGGGTCACAAAGATGTTGGGTTATGACTTTGAAATCATCTACAAAAAAGGGAAGCTAAATATTGTTGCAGATGCACTCTCAAGAAAGGATGAAGAGGTGGAAGCATTGCTTTGTGCCATTTCTATTATCCAACCAGATTGGATAATCGAAGCAAGGGATGAATGGAAGAAGGATGAAGAAGTGTGGAAACTCATTAAAAAATTGCAGCAAGATCCTAGTACATCTGTTACATTTAGTTGGAAAACTGATTCCTTATGGTACAAAGATCGCTTATATATTTGCAAGAATTCCCAACTAACACAAAATATTCTTTTGGAATTACACCCTTATTCTTTAGGAGGACACTCGGGATTTTTAAAAACTTACCACAAGGTGAAGAAAGAATTTTTTTGGGATGGCCTTAAATTTGATATTCAAAAGTTTGTGGCGGAATGTTTGGTTTTCCAGCAAAATAAAGTTGAGACAATTAAGACCTCGGGTCTTCTACAACGTTTATCCATTCCAAGTCAACGTTGGGAGGAGATTTCAATGGATTTTATCACAGGTTTACTTAAGTCCGAAGGAAGGAGTGCCATCATGGTGGTAGTTGATAGACTTACCAAGTATGCACACTTTTGTGCATTATCTCATCCATTTAAAGTAAGTACAATTGATACTTATTTTATGGAAACAATTCAAAAGCTACATGGAAACCCGAAGATTACTGTAAGTGACAGAGATCCCATTTTTACAGGAAATTTTTGGACAAAATTATTTTCTTGTTTGGGTACTCAACTAGCTCATAGCTCATCTTATCATCTTAAATGTGATGGTCAAACAGAGATAGTGAATAAATTTTTGGAAGGATATCTTCGTTGTTTTGTATATGAAAGGCAAGCAGAATAGGTCAAGTGGTTATCTCTCACTGAATGGTGACATAACACTTCCTTCCATACATCAGCAAAAATGACCCCATTTATGGCACTTTATGGATATCATCCACGTTCCATCACATCTTCTTTAAGGAAAAATTCTAGGGTTCAAGTAGTGGAGGATCACATCGAGCATCAACAAGAAGTTCTCCAACTCTTAAAGGATAACCTAAATTTGGCACAAAATCGAATGAAACAACAGGAAAATCAACATCGAAGTGAGAGAATTTTTGATGTGGGAGACTGGGTATTTTTACAGCTACAACCATACAAACAAATGTCCCTCAAGCAAACTAAGAAGGATAATAAATTATCACCAAAGTACTATGGTCCTAACAAGGTGTTGCAAAATATTGGTACTATGGCATACAAATTGGAGCTTCCTGCTTCTTCACGAGTGCATCCAGTTTTCCATGTTTCATGCTTAAAAAAGGTTATAGGGGACAAACTTCTAGTTCAAACAATATTTCCAGAACTTGATGAGGAAGGAAAAACCATATTGGAACCTGAAGCAGTCACGAAAAAAGAACTTGACAGCTACGAAATCAATCAATTTCAGAGTATCTCACCAAATGGAAGAACTTACCCACTGAAGATTCTACATGGCAGGATGAGAATTTTGTACAAAAGAATCCGGAGCTACTCAAGCGCTGAGGAAAACACTTTTTTGAAGGAGAGGAGCATGTTAGGCCCCTATATTACGAGTATTGTCCCTTATTTTTAGTGTAACCCCCTTATTGTTATTGTTGTACCCTTGTAACCCCCATATTGTTATTATTGTGCCCTTACATTATTATTGGTAGGTCAGCTAGGATTACATTGTGGCCCCATGGACTCCTATATATAGAAAGGAGGTTTTGTCATTTGTATCATCTAAGAATTTTTCATTCATGTAATGTATTGGAGGTAGCCCTCTAAATCCACCTAACAACATGACAACATTGAGATGATATGCCTGGTTCTTTTAGAAAATATAACTGTTGGATAAGGAGGATTGGTCTTGGGAGTCTCTACTGATGAGGGAATGAATGTCTGGTATATCTGGAACCTCTTGGGGAAGTCCATATTTAGATATAACTATGTAAGGATCTCAATGGACAGTGGAGTTTCATCTGGCCTAGGTTGAATTTTCAGCATCCGGTTTATTGATTCAACTGTAATGGTGAAAAATATTTATTTTCCAAGGGTTATAATGGCTCTTTGATCAGGGAAATAACAATTTTGGAAAATTCTAATCAACTCTAGACATTGGAAGGTCTGTGGGACAATGTACTTGGGAAAATTAGACTCCCAAAGGAAAACTTCATCAACTTGGTCAATTTATTTGTCATAACTCCAGCAGTGGAGTTCAAGAAGGTTAAACTCAGTGACAAGGTCACTAATTTTAAAGTCTCTATCTACTAAGGGAGCGTGTTCTACATCCACAACTTGAGGTTGCAGGGGATTAACTGATACAATGCTTTGAGAAGCCATATTTTTGTTAATTTTAATCAATTGTGTTAGCCACCTATAAAATTTGTCATATCAAATGGTGGCTAAATCATTTTTTGAAGCCTTCAAGAAACAAGTTTTATTGCAAAAAATTGTTAGTTCTTGAAGTCTCGTGAAGCTATTTTATCCTTTGATTAATCTTCACTGTTGTTTCCTTCTTAAACTCTGAATTTCTACTCTTAATCTGAAGAAAAGACTGCTGCAAAGACTCCATTTTACCCCCCCTTTCATTTCAAATTAACCTCCATTTTTATCCCCTTTTTTCCCATAAAAATTCCTCTATTTTTCATTATTTCCCTTCTTCCCTTCATCAAAATCCCTTTTGTAAGGTTGAAAAATCCTTTTTAACCTTATTTGAAGCCCTCAAAATGCCTTGAAAATCCTTGAACAATCATAAAAATGAGCCTTTTGTATTACAGGCCTAAGCCCCTTTGAGCTAAGCCCTAAAACCACTTCCCCACCATATACCCTAGCGCTGGCACCAAACGCTATGTCCAAAAGCGCTTATCGCATCGGGGCATTTGCAATGAGCGCAAGTCTTTTTATTTCATAAAGTTCCGATGCTGATTGGATCCCTTTGTATAAACCCCTGATCCCTTGTTTCATTCACATAACCTTGAGCCCACAATCGGGCGCTAAAAACTTTATATAAACCCTTCCCGATCTAATTTTCCCTTTGTATTTCGTAAAAATTCGCTTTTATCATATTATAACTAAGCTCGCCGGTTCATTGGTTGGAGCCCTTCCCCATCGTTGATCTTGAACCAATGAACGGCCAGCGCAATCTTGCATCGGAGATTTCCATTGGACGCGTTGTAATATTTTATTCCCCCTTCCCGATTGGCCTCTCCCGATGGATTTTCAGTCGTTGATCTCCCCCGCCAGATCCAGATCTGACGGTCCACATTGTTTTGTTTCACAAGCCTTTTCCCCCGCCGTGACTGCCTCCGATTCATTCCCCGCCATTGACCTGGCCCTCAGATCAACGGTCCACATCTAATCGCATCGGCGCCGCTTACCCCTTGCCTCCTCCGATCGCAAATCTCTGATTACATCTAGGTCGTCCATTGCCTAAGATCCGACGGTCCAGATCATTTCTCCAACCTTTGTTAAAATTCATAGCCCCGCTTTATAATGTTTTTTGGGGAAATATCCACCGTTGATCTTTGTAAATCAACGGCCCATGCTGACCCTTCCTCCCGCCTCATATTTATTTCATTAACCCACAGATCAAATCTAAGTCGTTGATCTATTTCATCCAATGGCCCAGATTCATCCCGACAGGCACAACTCCTTTGGGTCCTGCCTTCCTCTAGATTTAATCTCCGCCGTTCATTTCTTGATCTAACAGCTCAGATTGAAACTGCCTTCTCCTACCCCCACCTCTTTCCATCCTTACATCTTATCAATATCGTGCTCTCTCATAGCTGTCCGATCTAAGACCCTAGATCTCACGGCTGACGCGCAGTTTTGTGCAGATTTAAGCCTGAATGTTAATTCTCCAAAATCACGCGATATGGGTGGTTTTGGAATGCCACGTGTCGGGCTCTAATGCATTTCACGTTCGAAAAGTGAAAACCGCCCTTTCTCCATTTTCTTTCACAAAACCCATGGTTTTCTCGTTCGAAACCGCTTTCCCCATTTTCTATTACGTTTCATCGCGTTCATTCCCTGCCGTTGATCTCTGCAGATCAATGGCTCACATTTGACCTCGCATTTATTAATCGCCCTCCACCCATCCTCCAAGGGCCTTCATCGATCAATCTCGACCGTTGATCTCCTTAGGTTAATATAATCCAACGGCCCAGGATCATTTGGAAACCCCAATTTTCCTTTCAATACAATTTTCCTCCGCCAAAGGTTTTTTACTTATCTTCTTCGCATTTTCTTCCATTTCACGATAAAGCGGCCCTTATACCTTATGTTTCCTCGGTCGCTCTCAACCGTTGATATTTGCAAGATCGACGGATCTGGCTTAATTTCTGCACCCTTTCATCAACTGCCTCCCGTTCAAACCACTGCGAGCAAACTCCACCATTGGATGCTTTCATCGAACGGTTGCATTCTAAACCTAAGCCTTCAAAGCATTTTTACCCAACCACGCAGGATTTTTACAACTTTTTGTGTATTTTGCAGGTTTTAATGGATTTTCAATTATTTTAAAGAAAAGTTGAAGGCCATGGATGACAATCCAAGATACCTTTATTCATGAAAGAGATCTTCCCGTAGGGTTCCATATCACGTTTCATTCGTGCCTCATGAGCACTGATGCCATTAGAAACCCTCTGTGCACTTTCACATCAACAAGACACAACAAAGTTTAAATAAATCAAAGAGTATCAATATTAAAAGATCCAACCACAACAGAGATGAAGGATCAAAGATGGTTTACACAGTTTGAGGGATTATGGCCTAAATCGATAATAAAACACCTAATCCACTCAATTAAACACAGTTAAAAAATAGAAGATAGGAATTAGGCCTAATTATGCCTAACACACATATCAGAAGCAGGTTAGTCAGGTTTTAGGTCAAAACCATCATATCTACCAAACTGAGAATGCCTCCATTGCCACATCAGAGGCTAATTGATTCCTCTCACCTAACAGAAGCCACCCATAGCCTCAAAGCATTCAAAAGAGGCCAAGTTATGACCAGAACAGAGGGTATCTACCTTAATGCAGTTGGACAGTTATTCCAAGCCAAAGAGACTTATTGCAAAATATCAGCAGAGTTATTACAAAGATAAAACAGAGCCTTAAAGTCAACAAAATCTCCCCAGCGAGTTTAATACTTAATGTAAAGCCAAATAATACAGAGAAATATCTGTAAACTGAATCTCCATTCATCCCCTCAAAGGCTGAGAAGCATTAAAACATATTAATTGAGCCTGTAGATCTTTTCTCTCTTTCGACCTCCTCATTCTTTCTATAAAATATTCTTGAGGAGCTCATTGTAAAAGGGTTGGTTGCAGAACTTTGAAATATACTTGTGCTCGAAACTTTCTACATGTAAATAGTGTTCGGAGGCTCTTGAAGCTCTGTTTGTAATCAAATAAGTTAGGCTAATAAGAGAAGATGATTGCTGAACTGAAACATTGGACTTGAAGAATGTAATTGGATTGACTTAAATATACAAGTTGATTCTTGGGATCTTGGTCTATATCACTGGTGAAGTGCTTCTTTCTGTGTTATTGTTTTCCTTTCATGTATGCCATTTTGTCCATTTATTCTCTGATAAAGAACAACAAGCATAGAGTTAGGATTTACTGTTTATAGTACCCTTCTCTGACTGATAAGCTTTATCTCAATGTTTTCCTCCAAATTGTGTATTTAAGAATGATTCAATACAGTCTAAACAGTAAGGAATGTTGGCGTTCCCTCGTCCTGCTGTCCAAACTAAACATTGTTCTTGAATGTTATTTTCATTATTTGCTTAGTAAAGTTAGACTAGAAAAGTGATAGTGTGCCATGTTTTCTAGTTTATTTCTCCAAAGGTGGTTCTGAAAGTTTCCCTAAGAGTATGCTGAAAGCAGTTTAGATTTAAAAGTATCTTATCTTATCTTAGGCTGCACTTTGTTTTTCTTATCTATTTTCATCCCTTCTAAAAGTAATTATGTGGATTACTGGATTGTTTGTCTGTTAAGTTGGATTTAATATGAACTTGTCCAAAGAAGTCTATGGTTAGCCCTTTCCTTTGGTTGGTTTTAAATAGTTACTTAAAAGGATTTTCTTGTTTGGACAAACTGATAAATCCTAGTTGAAATTATTGTCTGTTTCCACCCCTTCAACACTTTTATTGTTCCATTCCATCATTTAATCTCAAAGATCTTGTGATATAGATGACTTGCCCCTTGGATCACTCTTGAAATTGTTCCACAATTAAACCCATTTATGACTCCATAGCCCAATGGACTAAAAACCAACGTTATATCTATCTTATCAACCAAAGCTTGTTCTGATTTCTTGCAACTTCACACCTTTTGAAGCTCTTTCATTTTAGGACTTTCCACTCAACTACAAATGATGCTCAACCATCCAAAACAAACCAAAACCCTTGTTCTTAATAACTAGCCTAATATCACACATAAAAGCCTTAAAGATAAATAAAATATTTACACTTATAGAGAGATCCCTCTCTGGATTCAGGAGGGGTAGATCCTAGAATCCCAAAGTGGTTCAAGTGTTCTCTCTGCAGTTTGTATTTTCCAATCTTGCGAATTAGAGGGAACTAACATTTCTGGCGACTCCACTGGGTAT
This sequence comes from Pinus albicaulis, assembly GCA_034641835.2. Classification (NCBI taxonomy): domain Eukaryota; kingdom Viridiplantae; phylum Streptophyta; class Pinopsida; order Pinales; family Pinaceae; genus Pinus; species Pinus albicaulis. Next base: position 565,337,240 of record CM076571.1, read on the forward strand.
TTCTGAGTTAGTAAGAATCTAAGTACACCTTAAGACTCTAGAAAGCCCTTGATTCGGGAAAATTGTGAAGTGAGTAAAAGTAGCCCTCTTCAAGCACTACCAAACTAATGGTAATCATGATAAAATTATTTGAATCAGTGACAAACTAAGGAAACCTTAGGATTCTCTTAAGAACATATCAAACCTTGAAGGATCAGCTAGCTTAGCCATAAGAGCAGACTGTCTTTGTCTCGTCACCATAGCTAAGTGTTGAAACATATTTAGGACACTCTTAGAACCCATAGGATTGAAATAACTCAGAAAAACCCAAAAATATTTCAGATTGGTATTCAAATAAACATGGTGGTGGACCATAAAACCTTTTACCTCCTAAAAAGATAAAAACTTCCACCTGGTGACTCCACAATCCTAAACAGACCTTAAGGCTCCAATAGGAAGACCCGTTGTCATTTTAACATCATTTAAACTCAATTAGAGGACTTTAGGATTAAATTTTTGTTGTTTAAAAGATCAGTTGGCCTCTTAGAGATTGTCATATTTGGTTAAAACTTTTCTTGTTCAGTTGGGTCTGAAAAACACAGCATAGTGGCTCCTAGAAAGATTCATACTAGAGCCTACCCTGACCCAAACCCTCCTGAGATAGTTGATAACCCTAAAAGAATACTTAGGAAGTCTCCTAAGGTTAAATTTTCAACTGTTTTCAGATCACCCCTTAGAGCTAATTTTGTTCCTGAAAACCTTGCAGCTCTATAACAATCACAATTTAACTTAAGAAATCCATTTAGAACTAGGTCACTTGATGATTTAGATCAGCTAGATTCAGAGTCTTCACTTTCAGCCCTAGAACAAAGTGAACATCTTGGTAGTAGAGAAACTACACCACCTGATTTACATTTCCTTCACATTTTAGGTGTCTCTCATCCAAGATCAACTCAACAATCTATTGCTGGTTCATCCACACCCTTTCATCATACATCCACTGTCCAAACCACTTCATTCCAGCCCCCTTTCCCTCTTGTTCATCCACCTCTTGTAAATCCACCTCCACCTCCTATCATGGCAACATGGTATGCCCCGTTGGTCCTTCCTTTACCCTTAGTCAATCTTCCACAGGACTATCAGTCCAAAATACCATTGTATAATGCCAGTAACGCTACTACTGCTTCACAACATGTGGATAAGATGAATGACTACTTTGACAGAAATGAAATTGATGATGAAACTGTCAAACTTAGACTATTTGCTTAGAGTTTAGGGGGAGAAGTAAGAAAATGGTTTAAAGGCTTAACCCCTCATAGTATTAATGATCTCCAAGCCTTCCATCAGATATTCCTAAACAAATGGGAAGTAAGGAAAAACCCTCTTCAAATACTTTTTGATTATAAAAATACCCAAAGAAACGCTGGGGAAAGTGTACAAGCTTACTGCACTAGGTTTAACAGTGTTTACAATGCCCTTCCCCTAGACCTAAAACCTCCATAAGGCTCAGCTTTAAACAAGTTTTTTGAAGGATTTGATCCTGAGATGGCCTATCAGCTGAGAGAAAGAGATCCTTTGACTCTTGAGGATATGCAAAAAGGAGCTCTTGCTGTGGAAGTTAACTTAATGGAAAAAAGAGTAAGAATGAAGAATGAGAAGAGAGTGTCTTTTAGAGAGAAATCTACACCTTCTACATCTAGCTCAAAGATGGAAAGGCTGATGGAAGAGATGATGAAAAAGATGAGCATACTTGAGAGAGCCCAAGCCAGTGAAAACTTTACAGCTCCTCAAAATAGAAATCAAAACCAAAATCAAAATTTTAGGAGAAACTAGCCTCAAAACAGACCAAGGGAGGATGATCAACAGATCACTCCTCCTTTTCATCAAAACTATGTGAGTGAGGTTGACGAAACATTATAAAAAATAGAGGAGGATGATATGAATATGTTGGGAGTAGATAATGATGACTTTGAAGTTCATTACAATAGAAAACAAGGTCTATACACACCCTATGATGACAAAATACCAGAGGATGAATATTACTATTAGGAAATGGAAAATGTCATCATAGAAACCAAAAAGGAATATGACCTTAGGAGTAAAAGGAATCTTGAAACTCCCAACAACAAAACCTCTGACAATTCTTCACAAAACAGCACTATAAATAAACCCAAATTTGCAAAGCAGAAAGACAAAACAGTGGCTGTAAATTCTAATAAAAATAAAGAGAAAGGCACTCAAAACAGTAAAAAACAGAGCGCGGATCTTAGTAGCACTAGCACCTCAGCTAGTGCTCCTGTTAAATTTTTTTTGTCAAATATAAATAGAGGAAATCAGCCAACCGATTTTGTTGATAGAGTGGTAGTTAATAAGGCTGAAACAAACACTTCAAAGAGTCAGATGCCTTTTAGTTTGGAGCAGGAAATTTCCAGAATTAAAATCTTTGTTCCTCTCACTGAATTAGCTGCCCAAAATGTATATAGATCCCAAATTTTTAAGGCTTTAAACATAGAAGAGAATAATTACACTGTCAATCTTAACGATGACCAACCAGAGCTTATATTCGGTCCTAAAATTGAAGGCAGATATCAAGAGGGACCAATTCCTCCTTTTTATGTTAGTTTAAATGTTCATGACAAGATTTTACACAATGCTACGCATGACTCAGGGGCCTCTCAAAATTTAATGCCCAAAGCTGTAATGGAGAGCCTCGGCCTTGAAATCACCAAACCTTATAAAGATATTTACTTATTTGACTCAAGCAGAGTGAAATGTCTAGGATTAATCAAAGACCTCTGTGTTAACTTAGCACAAATCCCAGCTAAATGTTTAGTAATGGATATTGTTGTGGCTGATGTACCCCAAAAATATGGTATGTTGTTATCAAGGTCTTGGGGAGCTAAGTTACAAGGAACTATGTAGATGGATATGACCTATGCGACCATCCCTGTTTTCAATCAGACTAGAAGACTTTACAGGGAGTCTCATATGCAGTACATGGTTACTAGCCAAGAGTGACCACAAAACTCTCCCCTTTATTCTGTAAACACAAGCCTTGATTCATTTATCCGTTTTAACGATGAAACATTCACTGAACAAGTGACTTTGACTGAATTAATGACAGATAGAGAGGAGGAGGAAGACAACACAAAAGTGTCAAAACAATTTGTTAAACTCGAAAACTACAGCAAACCAAACACAGGTCTAGAGCTAAAAATCATCCATCCTTCGCTTTTAAACCTTGAGAGTCAAGAAAACAGTCCTCAACGTAATGAAAAACCTGAGGAATTAAAACAAATTCAACAAAGTGTCACTCTTCAAAAACAATCTGAAAGCACACTAGTTGAAGAGGATAGTGACCAAACTGATGAATCTAAAACTAGTCCTCTGTGGAGTATGAACTTCAATGGGTCTTGCACTAGGAGCAATGTTGGTGCAGGGGTCTGGATAAGTAAGACTTAGAACGACCACACAGAAGGCCATTCATACAGATTAAATTTTCAGTGTTTGAATAACATAGCGGAATACGAGTCCCTTCTTTTAGGCTTACACCTGTTGAAGAAATTAGGAGCCAAAAGAATAAAAGTTCATGGGGATGCAGAGTTAATCATTAGGCAAGTAAATGGGGAATACAACGCCAAACACCCCAGACTTAGAGCCTATCGAAACGATGTCGTGGATATATTGAAAACCTTTGAGCAATCCCAACTTGTTTTGTCCCAAGACAAAAGAATATCATGGCCCACAGTTTAGCTTTTTCTGCTAGAATGTGCTTAACGCCTTATGAAACCAAAGAATGTACAGCTCAAATTAAATTCAGACCAGTTGTTCCTGATAACGAGAAATATTGGCAAGTGTTTTATGGAGACAAACAAATAGAAGATCTCATGCAGTCCAGAAATGAATTTGAAATACCAAGTTCGGATTCAGACTATGAAACAGACTGTCCTAGACATTAGATTTACATCAGATATCTCTGGAGACTCGGTAAGAGTCTCCAGAGATAGCTGATGTAAATCTACTTTCTAACAAACTTGAAAACAAAATAGAAATGACTACAGAGTCAGAAACAGAAGACTTAGAAACTTTGCAGTCTAACAATCAGAGTTTGCCAAAAGGTCTGGCCCCTATAGAAGAGTTGTTTGATTTCAATGATGTGGCCAAGAAACCGAAACTACAGCCTGTCGAGAGTGAAGTTGAAGAGTGTAATATAGGTAGTGAACTAAAACTGAAAATGATCAAACTATCTAAAACTTTACCAGCTCACATTAAACTCAAATACATAGAGTTGTTTGAAGAATTTTTAGATGTTTTTGCGTGGAGTTATGAGGATCTGAAATCCTATGACATTGAAACAATTCAGCACAAGATACCTCTCAAAGAAAACCAAAAGCCATTTAAAAAAAAACTGCGCAGAATAAACCCTGTTCAGTTACCTTTGGTTGAGAAGGAGATCAAGAAAATGTATGAAGCTAGTATTATTGTCCCTATTAGATATTCTGAGTGGGTGTCTAATATGTTGTCAGTTAGGAAGAAAACAGGAGAGATCAGGCTTTGTATAGACTTTAGAGACTTAAACAAAGCCTCACTAAAGGACAACTACCCTTTGCCCAAGATGGATCATATTTTGCAAAGGGTAGTTGGTTCTAAAAGAATTTCTGTGCTAGATGGCTACTCAGGATACAATAAGATTTTAGTACATCCTGATGATCAACCAAAGACAGCTTTTACTACACCTTGGGGCACTTTCATGTATGTGAAAATTCCCTTTGGTTTAATGAATGTTGGTGCTACTTTCCATAGAGCCATGGACATTGCATTCTCGGAAGAATTAGGCTACTTCACCATTATTTACCTTGATGATGTCACTGTATTTTCCAAGACAGATGAAGAGCACTTAGAACACTTGAGAAAAATATTCGAGAAATGCAAAAAGTTTGGGATATCTTCAAATCCTAAGAAAACACTATTTGGTCTCTAAGAAGGTAAACTACTTGGGCACATTATTTCACAAGAGGCGATAAAGATAGACCCAAAAAGGATCGACGTTATATTGCAAATCACTCATCCTCGAAACATCGAGGAACTAAAATCCTTCATTGGAAAGATCAATTTCTTGAGAAGGTTCATACCCAACTTAGCTGAGCTCCTTAGAAACATTACAAACATGCTGAAAAAGGAGCAAGGGGTTAAGTGGACCTTGGAAGTAAAGAAGTCTTTTGAGCTAGTTAAACAAGCATTAACCAAAACACTAGTTCTAATAAGTCCTGATTTTTCAAAAGATTTTTATATTTTTTCATTTGCATCAGAACATACAATAGTTGTTGTCTTTTTACAGAAAAATCCATAGGCATAAGAGTAGCCTATTGCATTCTTTAGCAAGGCATTGAGAGATGCACCTTTGAAGTACAACATTATGGAAAAGCAAGATTTTTCTTTGGTCAAAGCTTTAAAAGACTTCAGATTTTACATCCTTCACTCACACATTATTGCCTTTGTCCCAAATTCAGTTGTGAAAGACATTCTAACACAGGACCCAGATGGTAAGAGAGGTAAGTGGATAGTTGTGATACTTGAATATGATTTAGAAATCAAGCCCACTAAGCTCATTAAAGGCCAAGGTCTAGCTAGCTTAATGGCTGAATCAAATTTTGAAGTTCTTGATATAAATATAATTAATGCTTTAGATGAACAAGAGGAACTGTCCACTCCCATTATTAAAGACCATTTTATGAATTCCTCTTGGTATGATGATATTCTATATGTTTTGCTCAATCTAAATACACCTTCTGGTTTATCAAAAACAAAGGCAAGATTTTTAAAGTTAAAAACTGTAAACTACTGCATTATAGATAAATGTCTTTATTGGAAAAATGAAAGTGGAATATTGCTTAAATGTTTGCCTGAGAATGATGCAGAGAAGGTTAAGCATGAGTTCCATGAAGGAGAATGTGGAGGCCACCTCTACTGGAAGACAACAGCCAATAAAATCCTTAAAGCTGGTTACTATTAGCCCACCCTCTTTCTAGATGTACACAAGATGATAATTGACTGTCATAAATGCCAAATTTTTGAAGGCAAAAGAAAGTTGCTGCCCTTACCTCTGCATCCAATCACTGTTGAAGCCCTTTTTCAGCAGTGGGGACTTGACTTCAGAGGAGAAATCCATCCACCCTCATCTACCCAACATAGATGGATTCTCACTGCAACAAATTACTTTACCAAATGGATAGAAGCCATCCCTTCTAGGCAAGCCAATGACTCTGTCATCATAAAATTTATTGAGACTCATATCCTCTCTAGATTTGGCTGTTCTAGGAAGATCATCATTGATAATGCAACAACATTTGGATCCAAGGAGATGGTTGAATTCTGTCACAAATATCAGATTACATTGGGTCATTATGCTGCTTATTACCCTCAAGGTAATGGGCTAGCAGAATCCTCAAACAAAATTTTGGTGAACATAATCAAGAAGTTGCTGGAGGACAACAAGAAGTCTTGGCACACAAAGCTAGTACATGCACTCTGGGCTGACAGATTAACACTTAAGAAATCTATTGGAATGTCACCCTACCAGCTTGTGTATGGTACTGATGCAATTTTTCCAACTAGCCTTGGTGTACCAGTTATGAAGTTCATTCAAGAAGTACAGTCTGAAGACAATGACATGATCAGACAGATAAATCAGACTATACATATTCAGCAAACCAAAGAGGATGTCTACAACAGAGCATTACAAAGGCAAGAGAGCATCAAGAAGCTTTTTGACAGAAGAACAAAGGCTAGCAATTTCAATGTTGGGGACAAAGTGTTAAAGTGGGATTCAAGGAGAGAAGACAAGGGCAAGCATTGGAAATTTGATAACTTATGGCTTGGCCCTTATCTCATTCCTTCTATTGCTGGTAACAATGCTTATTTCTTGCATGAGTTCAATGGAGCTGAACTTTTTGGGAGTCCTGTCAATGGCAGGATGCTAAAACATTATTTCTTTTGATCCTATCATGTTTTGAAGCCTTTTTATCTTTTTCCCATTATAAATATTGCATCCATCATTGCATTCAAAGTTAGAAAAAACAAAAATACAAAAACAACAGAAAGAGAAAAGAGGGCAGGTTGTAAAAACAAGAAAGGTATAGCCCCATACCAAAAAGAGAAACAAAATCTGAAAGTGTGCAAGCTCAAATGCCACTCCTGAAAAACACACTTCTAGTTAGTCATACAGCTTAATCATGACTAATTAGTTCTAAATTTATTGCTGATAGGTTAGTGAATTGGATTTGTAAAACAAATTAATCTTGGCTTATCAGTTAGGTAAATTAGGATAGAAAAGTAAAGGTTCAAACAAGTTCAAAATCTGAACCTAAGTTTTCAAAAAAGGAATGGCTCTAAAATGTTTAATTTTTTAGTCAAAAGACAGAAGTAAACTGGTTCTGATATGCTCAAAATTCGAACTAGAGAACAAACAGGAGACAACTCTAACAAACTCAAAAACAGAGCTGAAGAAAAGAGAAGGATGTGCTTAAAACTTTCAGATCTTAAGCCTTCACCATTTTGACTTAATTTTCTGCAAAATCATAATCTATGTGTAGCTTGTTTTATGCCATAGATCAGCAGCAAGTTAGACTGTGCAATCCTGACTTGTATGCTTTTAAATTTCTGTTTTAGAATTTAGAGAATAAAAGTTTGTTAGACTGTTTAATCCTAACAGATGGTAGATTAGGTAGAGAAGCTTATGAACTCAACTGTTTAATCTGAGTTCATGGAGAAATAAGGAGTGGACTTAGATTAGTTTTATGCTTTCAAAAGAATAAATTTTTTGTAAAAGAGTTTTCCAATCCAAGTGCACTCTGAAAGAAGAAAAAATGTTAGATCAGTAGGATTGGGTAGGTAGAAAGCTTGGTTTAATAGTATTCCATTGTCTTTCATGGCTGCTAACTTTTTCAGAGAAAAAGAAGATCATCCAAGTGAAGAAAGTTGCATCCCAATGGATAAGGCACTGATCAGCCTCCCAGAGAATACAAGTATGAAATTCTTGATGCCTTTAAGAAGGCACCATCCCCATGAGGAGCCACTGTTAACCACCTATAAAAATTTTCATATCAAATCAGTGGCTAAATCATTTTTTGAAGCCTTCAAGAAACAAGTTTTATTGCAAAAAATTATTAGTTCTTTAAGTCTCGTGAAGCTATTTATCCTTTGATTAATCTTCACTTTTGTTTCCTTCTTAAACTCTGAATTTCTACTGTTAATCTGAAGAAAATACTGCTGCAAAGACTCCATTTTACCCCCCCCCCCTTTCACTTCAAATTAATCTCCATTTTTATCCCTTTTGTTCCCATAAAAATTCCTCTATTTTTCATTATTTCCCTTCTTCCCTTCATCAAAATCCCTTTTATAAGGTTGAAAAATCCTTTTTTACCTTATCCGAATCCCTCAAAATGCCTTGAAAATCCTTGAAAAATCATAAAAATGAGCCTTTTGTATTATAGGCCTAAGCCCTAAAACCACTTCCCCACCATATACCCTAGCACTGGAACCAAGCGTTATGTCCAAAAGCGCTTATCGCATCAGGGCATTTGTGATGAGCACAAGTCTTTTTGTTTCATAAAGTGCTGATGTCGATTGGCTCCTTTTGTATAAACCCCTGATCCCTTGTTTCATTCACATAACCTTGAGCCCGCAATCGGGCGCTAAAAATTTTATATAAACCCTTCCCGATCCGATTTTCCCTTTGTATTTCATAAAAATTCGCTTTTTTCATATTATAAATAAGCCCACTGGTTCATTGGTTGGAGCCCTTCCCCACCGTTGATCTTGAACCAATCAACGGCCAGTGCAATCTTGCATCGGAGATTTCCATTGGGCACATTGTAATATTTTATTCCCCCTTCCTGATTGGCCTCTCCCGATGGATTTTCAGCCGTTGATCTCCCCCGCCAGATCCAGATCCGACGGTCCACATTGTTTTGTTTCACAAGCCTTTGCCCCCACCGTGACCGCCTCTGATTCATTCCCCGCCGTTGATCTGGCCCTCAGATAAATGGTCCACATCTAATCGCATCGGCGCCGCTTACCCCTTGCCTCCTTCGATCACAAATCTTCGATTACATCTGGGCCGTCCATTGCATAAGATCTGAAGGTCCAGATCATTTCTCCAACCTTTTTTAAAATTCATAACCCCGCTTTATAATGTTTTTTGGGGAAATCTCCACCGTTGATCTCTGCAGATCAATGGCCCACGCTGACCCTTCCTCCCGCCTCATATTTATTTCATTAACCCATAGATCAAATCTGAGCTGTTGATCTGTTTCATCCAACAGCCCAGATTCATCCTGATAGGCCCAACTACTTTGGGTCCTGCCTTCCTTCAGATTTAATCTTTGCCGTTCATTTCTTGATCTAACGGCTCAGACTGAAACCACCTTCTCCTGCCCCCACCTCTTTCCGCCCTTACATCTTATCAATATCGCTCTCTCTCATAGCCGCCCGATATAAGACCACAGATCTGAAGGCTGACGCGCAGTTTCGTGCAGATTTAAGCCTGAATGTTAATTCTCCAAAATCACGCAATATGGGTGGTTTTGGAATGCCACGTGCCGGGCTCTAACGCATATTGCGTTCAAAAAGTGAAAACCTCCCTTTCTCCATTTTCTTGCGCGAAACCCGTGGTTTTCTCGTCCGAAACTGCTTTCCCCATTTTCTATTACGTTTCATCGCGTTCATTCCCTGTCGTTGATCTCTGCAGATCAACGGCTCACATTCGACCTCACATTTCTTAATCGCTCTCCGCCCATCCTCCAAGGGCCTTCATCGATCAATCCCGACTGTTGATCTCCTTAGGTTAATCTAATCCAACGACCTAGGATCATTTGGAAACCCTAATTTTCCTTTCAATACAATTTTCCTTCGCCAAAGGTTTTTCACTTATTTTCTTCGCATTTTCTTCCATTTCACGATAAAGCGACCCTTCTACCTTATGTTTCCTAGGTTGCTCTCGACCGTTGATCTTTGCAAGGTCAACGGATCTGACTTAATTTCTCCACCCTTTCATCAACCGCCTCCCTTTTAAACCACCGTGAGAAAACTCCACCATTGGATGCTTTCATCCAATGGTTGCATTCTAAACCTAAGCCTCCAAAGAAGTTCTACCCAGCCACGCAGGATTTTTATAACTTTTTGTGTATTTTGCAGGTTTTAATGGATTTTCAATTATTTTAAAGAAAAGTTGAAGGCCAGGGATGACGATCCCTCAGACCTTTATTCATGAAAGAGATCTTCCCGTAGGGTTCCATATCACATTTCATTCGTGCCTCATGAGCACTGATGCCATTAGAAACCCTCTGCGCACCTACACATCAACAAGACACAACAAATTTTAAATAAATCAAAGAGTATCAGTATTAAAAGATCCAGCCACAGTAGATGGTTTACATAGTTTGAGGGATTATGGCCTAAATCGATAATCTAACACCTAATCCACTCAATTAAACACAGTTAAAAAATAGAAGACATGAATTAGGCCTAATTATGCCTAACACATAGATTAGAAGCAGGGTAGTCATGTTTTAGGTCAAAACCATAATATCTACCAGACCTAGAATGCCTCCACTGCCACATCAGAGGCTAATTGATTCCTCTCAGCTACCAGAAGCCACCTGTAGCCTCAAAGCATTCAAAAGAGGCCGAGTTATGACCAGAACAGAGGATATCTACCTTAATGCAGTTGGACAATTATTCCAAGCCAAAGGGACTTATTGAAAAATATCAACAGAGTTATTACAAAGATAAAACGGCGCCTTAAAGTCAAAAAAATCTCCCCAGCGAGCTTAATACTTAATGTAAAGCCAATTAATACAGAGAAATATCTCTAAAATTCTCCATTGAGCCCCTCAAAGGCTGAGAAGCATTAAAACATATTAATTGAGCCTGTAGATATTTTCTCTCTTTTGACCTCTTCATTCTTTCTATAAAATCTTCTTGAGGAGCTCATTGTAAAAGGGTTGGTTGCAGAACTTTGAAATATACTTGTGCTCGAAAATTTCTACATGTAAATAGTGTTCGGAGGCTCTTGAAGCTCTATTTGTAATCAAATAAGTTAGGCTAAGAAGAGAAGATGATTTCTGAACTGAAACATTGGACTTGAAGAATGTAACTGGATTGACATCAATATACAAGCTAATTCTTGGGATCCTGGTCTATATCACTGGTGAAGTGCTTCTTTCTGTGTTATTGTTTTCCTTTCATGTATGCCATTTTGTCCATTTATTCTCTAATAAATAACAACAAGCATAGAGTTAGGATTTAATGTTTATAGTACCCTTCTCTGACTGATAAGCTTTATCTCAATGTTTTCCTCCAAATTGTGTATTTAAGAATGATTCAATACAGTCTAAACAGTTAGGAATGTTGGGGTTCCCTCGTCATGCTGTCCAAACTAAACATTTTTCTTGAATGTTATTTTCATTATTTGCTTAGTAAAGTTAGACTAGAAAAGTGATGGTGTGCCCTGTTTTCTAGCTTCTTTCTCCAAAGGTAGTTCTGAAATTTTCCCTAAGAGTATGCTGAAAGAAGTTTAGATTTAAATGTATCTTATCTGATCTTAGGTTACACTTTGTTTTTCTTATCTGTTTTCATCCCTTCTAAAAGTAATTATGTGGATTACTGGATTGTTTGTCTGTTAAGTTGGCTTGAATACGAACTTGTCCAAATAAGTCTATGGTTAGCCCTGTCCTTTGGTTGGTTTTAAACAGTTACTTAAAAGGATTTTCTTGTTTGGACAGACTGATAAATCCTAGTTGAAATTATTGTCTGTTTCCACCCCTTCAACACTTTTATTGTTCCATTCCATCATTTAATCTCAAAGATCTTGTGATATAGATGACTTGCCCCTTGGATCACTCTTGAAATTGTTCCACAATTAAACCCTTTTATGACTCCATAGCCCAATGGACTAAAAACCAATGTTATATCTATCCTATCAGCGAAAGCTTGTTCTGATTGCCTGCAAATTCACACCTTTTGAAACTTTTTCATTTTAGGACTTTCCACTCAACTAGAAATCATGCTCAAACATCCAAAACAAACAAAAACCATTGTTCTTAATAACTAGCCTAATATCACACATAAAAGCCTTAAAGATAAATAAAATCTTTGCACTTATAGAGAGATCCCTCTCTAGATTCAGGAGGGCTAGATCCTAGAATCCCAAAGTTGTTCAAGTGTTCGCTCTGCAGTTTGTATTTTCCAATCTTGCGAATTACAGGGAACTAATAAATTGATTAATCTTTGTTTCAAGAAATAGACTCTGTCCTATTTAAAATGTTGTGAAAGATTATTATAGTCTGCAGAAGGGTTTGGAATAAAACAATGGCTTTTCCTCTAGTCCAGAATGCTTCAATTGATCAAATATTCAGTCTCTGTGATCAAGAATAGTCTTAGGCCCTACGAAATATTGTGAAAAGTTTATCATAGTCGGTAGAAAAGGTTTTTTTTAAAGGAAATATTGGCTTTTTCTATGGTTTTCTAAGCTCTTAAAGTGGTTCAAATGATTGAATTACTTTCTTTTAGCTTAAAATATGGCCTTGGATCTTTAGGAATACCTGGATAATGAAGCTCTGGTATGCAGAAGGGTTTTCAGGGGTAGCGGAGGCTTTCTGAAGCTTCCGGGGTCTTTATACTACTTCAAATTAGTTCTGCAGTGTCTTTGGCAGCAAGAGTCTCTAATTCTGGTGCAAAATGGCTTAAAAATAGGTTGGTACTAGTTCTTTAGCTCAGGAATAGGTCAACAATGCTCTGTATGTGGAAACTGTAACAAAAATAATGGTGAAGGAATGAAAAGGGTGACTTTATGCATTGTTTAACCAACAATGGTTAAACATTAATGTGTGGGGTCAATTCAAATGGGAGCGGTGGTTTTGATAATGGGCGAAAATACCATTTGGTAGTTTTCGCATTGGTAGACGGTGGTAGGCGATATGATTTTTTAGGATGCAATGCAACGAAATGCTGCCACGTAGCATAGGAGCGAGGTGCAAAAACTACTCATTTCGCAAGGTCTCGGAGTGGTTAAAAATCTGGCTTTCGGGTGTGCGAAATGAGTTATTGGCCATTGGATTCAATCAATCAAGATCTGACGGTTGGGCAAATAGCATTGAATTGTTGGGGATTAGATAGGCATGGGGCCCGGGTTTTAATTCAATGCAGGATTTATATGCATGGATTAATATATGTGAAGGGGTAGGGACTTTATAATAGGCGGGTTTTATAACCAGTGGGCCGTTAAATACATATACGGGGGATAAAACTATATATTAAATTAATCCTAAGGGGTTGGGGAGATATATTTAAGCAGGGAATTAATATAACATGGGTTAAAGGTATATGGGATTTAATATAATAAAATTAAACATGGGATTAGTGCGCGGGGTGGGGGGTTAAATGAATATGTCTGGGATTATATACTAAGTTTTTAATGTAAAAACTTATATCGAGGAGGGATGTTTCATAGTGGGACCCGATACATGATTTTAAATAAATATTTAGGATAAATGTGTTTTTGGGGTTTTTGTTAGAAAAAAGGGAAATTAGTAAAGGTACTTTTACCTTTTCAAATGTAATATGCTTTTTTTAACTAAGGAAAAGGGGTTTTTTTGTATGGAAAATGAGTGAAGTAAAGGGAAAGGGTATTTTTACAAGGGAAAATGAATTTAGAGGGAAATTAGAAAATATGAAATGATCAATTTTTTGCTATCTATGCCTTGTGAAAACTGCCTCTGCCTACCCATCATCTACCCTAACATTTTTCTTCATTTTTTTGGGTGCATTTGAGCTTGCAAGCCCTTTTTATTTTTCTTTTAACAACAAACTATCTAATTCTAACATTATTACTTCCAATGGCTCAGATTAAACTGTTGAACGCATTATTATTCTCTACCTAACTACTAATCTGCCAAGGTTAAACAATTTGGCTAGATCTTTATTCTCTATCTATCAGCATGAAATTTAAAACATGAAAGATCAAGATTAAGCAGTTTGACCTTCATGGATTGTGGCATTTTTGACAAGCTTCACACAATCTTATTTTTTAAAGTAAAGTAAAAAGTAGTGGCATTTGAATTTGCATCACTTTCATGATCTATTTTATCTCTTTTTTGTTGGGGTTCATATATTATTTTATTTTTTGATCTTTTTCTTTTAGTCCTTTGATTTTTCTTTTAGGACATTTACCCTCTTTACATTTTTTAATATGGGAAAACAATTTGTAGAAAGCAAAGTATGTACATATTACAAGACTAATCATAGTCAATTCAAAATTATGAATCATATTATTATATGACCCTAACAAGTTGTAAAGTAGTTGTTAAGCATATTGGAGGTTAGCTACCTTAAAACCTTCCTTGAAACCTTGAAAATAAAAAGAAACACCAATAAAGTGTTCGGGAATTTTATCTCAATTTCATCCTTGAATAGGAAGGAAAAATAGGGGGGAAGAGGGCACATGTGATGCTAAGACTTTCTCCAATATTCTCATTATCATGCACAACAGATTCAAAATTTTTGTTAACCACAAAAGGAATGTCTGGCCATTCTAATAGATATTAGCAAGAACATCAATCATTAATACGAAAAAGGTTATCTAAATTTCAAATACCTCTACTATGTCAGTAACAATCTTGGATCTTTCATAAGATTTTGGGTGCAACTTCTTGAAAAAAGGCTCCACCCTTTCTTCGTGTGTTATGCAAGCTGGTACAGGAGGAACACCTTGACCAAGGACTGCAAATTGTTCTTGTTACTCTAAGTTTAAGAGTTTAAGAATTGGCACTACCTTAGTTTCCAAGAAACACAAGTTGTAATCTAACATAATGGAGCTCAATGTGAAGTTGCACCAACCATGAGAATTTTTCTTCCTGTTATCACTCTAGTAATTTCTTAAGTTGTGGGATTTGAGTTTTTTAGTCTAAGAACACTAGAGGTAACCACAAACCTACTTCAAATTCTAGGATCTAGCCTTCCTAGAATTCAAAGAGGGCTCTCTCTTTAAGATTTATCTTTGTTTTTTATTTATGTTTTTAGGCTAGTTATGATAGAACAATTAGTTTTGTTTTTAAAGGTTTTGGTGGGAAAAATCACTTAGAGGTAAACTAGAGAGAAATCTACTTGTCCATTGGGATATGGAGTCTAAACCTAGCTAGCAGCACTAGAAGTCAAGGCCAAAAAGGTACAAATGTATTCAGGGCAAGATAGATAACCCTCAGAGATTTGGAAAAGAGTTTTTTAGTGAAATGGTATGATCAGGATAAAGGGCTCTGAAGGATCCTTTGATCCAGAAAATAGAAGAAGGAGGCAGGGGTCAAACGAGAGTAGGAGAAATTAAGAATTCCTAACACCGGAAATCAACAGAAAACATTAAAATGGTAACTAGTTAAAAATAGAGAGTATAATACTAGCCTGTAGTAATATTCCAAGTTACACATTAAGATAGAACAAACATATAATGAACTGCATGAAACTCATAAAAGAAAACAATGACAAGAAGAAAGTACTTCACTCATCATCTTATCATAGGGATCCTGAATTATGGTGCCAATTTAGCTTTATCTAGTCTGCTACTTCGAAACCAACACATAATAGCCTCCAATGTTCAGCAAAAAAGTTTATAGTAAAGTCTAGCAATTTTATTCCACACTGAATACTTCAAATGTAGAAGTATTTATACAAAATGTAGTTACAAATATCCTAGGAGACATCTACGAATATATTTAGGAAATAGAAAATATCTTTACAAAATAAGAGGGACAACTGCTTAACAAATCAACAAGCTATCCTCTTATCCAAAATAAATAGAACTACTTTATCTAATGAAGGAGCTTTTGAGTGATTAGTTGTCCTGCTTTGCTAGCTACTAGAAAATATCCTCATTTGAGTTGCCTTAACTGATACTCTTTAACGTTGCTCTTTAAATCTGATACACTTTTGACTGATATTTCCACTGTTTTACTGCTACAAAAATATTTCTTTTTTGTAGTAAAAATCAGCAGACTGTCCACTTCACTGTTTCTTCTTGATTTTTTTAAGGTAATTTATTCACTGTTTTACCTCTCATTTTTACATTAAATTTGTAAATGTTTGCCACTGTTCTTCACTGGGAATTTTAACATTCTTTAGCTTTGTAAAATTTTCATCTGCCTCCGTGTATTTAGCAAAATTGGGTTTGAACACAAAAATATGTTTGATCTCATGTTGTAGAAAGAAAAAATATTCAAAGTGCTGAAGGAGGACTTTTCCTGTAGGAGTGAAGTGTGGCAATGGTTTGTTGAATTGCTCCTTGGAAAATTCCCTGATTTTTTGTCATAATCTTTCTGGGGCATCAGTTTTTCATTGAAGACATGAATGTGTGGCAAGTCCTTCTGTATTAAGTTTGTATATTTCACCATAAACTTTGTTATGGCAATGTTCATTGATTCACACTTCTCTTCCAGGTAGTTCATCAAATTTTTCTTTGTTACTGCCTTTTTAATCTGTAAAATGGTCTCTGTTCTATCCAATATTTGTAATTCTTCCAATTCTACTCTATTCTTGCTATTCAGGAATGTGATGAGTTTTAAAGCCTAAGCTGCCTTATCAGTTAATTCATCCTTGGTCTTCTGAATCTCTGCTTGAGCTGCTAACAATAAGTCTCTTTGCTCATATATAATATGAATTGAAGGCCATTGAGTGTGAATGGCTTCAATTATGTTTGTCCATAGATGATTCTTGACAAATGAAATTTTTTCAATGAATGTTAGCTCTTTTTGTAAGCCCTTGATTTGTTCCCCAAGTCTAATTGCCTTATGCTCATGGGTTTTAGCATTTATTTGAGCTAACTTATTTGTGGCTTCAATATTTTCAATCATTTTCTTTAGGCTATTGATTTCATTAGTTTTCAAGGAAATTTCCTCCATATCCTTAACAATTTGACCTGCTCCATCTGTTGAACCTGTGTTTTAGAAGAATCTATGTTTGAAGTTGTAGTTGAACTCATTGGCACTACAGTTTCCAGTGGTTCCTTTGGTGCTAGATTTTCTCCTAATGTGGAAGCCACTACTGTGGTAATCACTAGTATAACTGAAGGAATGATAGGAGTGTTATTTTCTTTCATAGTTTCTTTCTCTTGGACAAGCTGGCCCATTTGGGATTCCATTTCTTTGATTTGAGCAGTTAGTTTAAGGATGAGCTTCATCATGTCTTCTTTTTCACTTTGCTCTTGAAGGATTTCTTTAGTCTGTGGATGCTCACTTTGAGGAAGCTTAAGCTGTTTCCTCAAAGCTGCAATATCATCATTATTTTTCTTAATCAAAAATTCTGCTGCTTGAACATTTGAAGGATCATATCCCCCTGTAAAATCAAATCCTCTAAGGCTTTAATCCTTAGGTCATTTGCATACAAAGATCCTTTGTCTAGCTTCATTTCATCTTGCATGTTAAGAATAGTATTCTGCAACTTGGTAGCACTCATTGCCTTTGTCACCACAGTTGAATACAACATTTCAGAGCTATGTCTGTGGAATTCAATTTGGTATAGCTCATGAACATTTTCAGTGTCTACTTCAAACTCCACCTTTTTATAAACTGCCACTATCTTTGGTGCTGAAGTAGTTGGTTTTAAAAATGACATAATCATTTTTTTTGTAAAATAGTCAAAGGTTGTCAGTATCCTATTTTGATTCCCTGGTTTTTGCTTGAGGAATTGAGAATATATCTCTGATTTAATTTCCTCATTCTTCTGCTTTATCTGTTTATATTTTTTCTTGATATCTAAGTCTTTTTCCTCAGCTGTCTTTGAGGAAGAGGCATCCATATTTTTTGGCTTTTCAATGATTTGAGTATCATTTTTACCAGTTGTTTGCTCTTTTTCAATCTCTGCAAGAGTTTCATTGATTATTATTGTAGCTTCATCATTATTTACCTCTGACTCATTTGTATCTTCAACATCAATTATCTTTTCTTTCCCATTTGAACTGAATTTAATCCTTTTATTGTAAATCGGTTTGAATTTTGTTTCTGTAGTTGTTTCAGCTGTGTATGTTCCTTCTTCTCTGCTTCTTTTGGCTGAAGCCTCTGGCTGCTTTACAACTTCTAAGCCTTGTGTTGTAACCATTTTTCCTGCTGTCTCTGTATTAATTATTGTATCTATGAGTGTGTTCTCCATCAAATCTTATTGATTGGAAAACTTCTCAATCTCTGGTTTGGGCTCATGAATGAAGGGTGTAATTTTACATTTTACCCTTAAATTATTTAGCATCCCTTGAGGATCATAGTTCCATGGAAAAATTTCTTGAAATTTGAACTCTACTAGTCTCTTTGAGATTTCTTTTTCTGCCTCTCTATTATTTATGACGAAAGGACCAACCTGATTCTTCAACTTGAATTGAGTCTTTTTCCTTACATCTAAGAAGTCGATAGAGTCAGAATTGAGAATCTGTCTTAAATATTCCAATGCAAAAATTCTCATGTTCATGTATTTTGGCAACTTATAAGGTAAAAAGTTGGATCCAAAAATTCTTATCTCTGTATGCTTTTCATAAAGAAACCAGTCTCCCATTTTATTCTTTTCTGATATTTGTAAGATCCTTTTCATTTCTTCATTGACTTTGGGCCACTTTTCTTTGTACAAAATGTTCATTGCTAGATGGAGGAAAATGCATGAAAAATCTATATAAGTGAATTCACTATTCTCTTTCCTTAACAAGGAAGTCCAGAAGACAATAGATAAAGGCTTACCCTCCAAGTCCATCTTTTGCAATGCAATTGGAAAATTATCATCTTGGAAGAATAAAAACATGTGAAACAAGTAGGAAGAGTATCTGAAAATCCCTTCAGTGGGTAGTTTGGTCAGCTGATGATGAATACTGTCTGCTATGAATCTAGCATAATCAAAATTTAGTGTTGGAGGTTGGCCTGGAGATAAGGTGGATAGAAAGCCAAGAATGGATTCATCAGTGAATCCATCTGTAAAGTATCCCAGTATAAAAGATAGCATTGAAATAATATGCCTAGACCCTTTAGGAAATTTGGCAGTGGAATAAGGAGGGTTCAACTTAGGAATGTCAACATGGGAAGGAAAAAAGTCTCGAAATATCATAAAATTCTTAGGGAAATCTAGGCTTAAGTACAACTAGGTCAAAAATTCTATAAATAGGGGGACTGATTGAGGATTAGACTATAATTGTAGCATTTGATTTATGGACTCTGTTGTAATAGTAAAATGGATTTCTCGGTCTGCATTAACAATGGCCCTTTGGTATGGTTCATAATGCTTTTGGCACAGTCTAACCAGGTATTATCCAGGATGGGTCAAAGGAACTACATATTTGGGCAAATGAGTCTCCCAAATAGGCATTTCATCTGTCCAAGTACTTATCATAGCACCAATTACGTATTTCTAAAAGGTTAAATTCTACACAGGGTCAACAATCTTATAGTCCATATCAGTCAATGGAAGGGTTTCTTTAGTAGCTACAGGTGGCTGGAGAGGATTTATTGATATAGTGGATTTAGCAGTGAGGGCTGGAGTAGATTTGATAGCTTTAGGTGTTACAGATTTAGGAGGTTTGGATCATCCAGGCTTGGTTGGTTTAGAAACTCCAGGTTTAGCTATGATCTACTCTTTGGTCATTTTGGACTAACTACTGCAAGCTTAAATTGTTTACAGGAGTGAATTTTCTTTTTCAGAGGATATAAATTGGAATAAGATAGAAAACGAGGGTTTCTTGAATATATTGACTGCAAATAGGGGTTTTTAGGATATCTGAAGGCTTTAAACCATTTTCTGTATGTGAAATTAATCTTCAGAGGTCACAAATTGATGAAATTGGCTAAAAAAAGTGGTTCTTTCGGACTCTGAACTTTCTGGGAAAAATTGGCCAGGGTTTGGCCTCTTTTTCGGGCTTTTTTAGGTAACTTGGCTTGGAAAAAACTTTAATTGCAGGTATGGTTTAATTATTCTTGGTCTAAACTTTGAAATTGCAGGTTTTGATTGTCGAAAAATACCTTTAGACGTAGGTATTTGGTAGCTTGAAGGGTTCTTTAGGAAGTTGCGGTTGAATTTGAAGTCTGGTCCAGATTACTGGATCAAGAAACCACTCCTGGTCAATCTTTAAGGGTTGAATTCGTGAATTTTGGGTATAAGCTGACAAATTGGGGCAAAACGTTATTACATAGTCAAACAGAGCTCTTTTACAGTCTAGAATGTGCAAATAAGCATTAAAGTGATATAACAAAGGTTTTAAAATTTGATTTTTAATTATCATCAATGCATTAAATGTAGGTCTTATCAAATGGCGGGAGCGGTTTGGATTTTCAAATGCGAAATCGGAAGCAGTTTTCGCATTGGGTTTAGGCATTAATTTTTTTTTCTGGAACGAATGCGATCCTATGAGAGGATGCCATGTCACAGGAGGCGGAAATAATGAAACAACCCATTTCGCGTCTGTTTGGGCTTTGGGCAGACAATTAGCTTATGGGCGCGATATTGATTTTGTGCCATCATATCTGTTGAAAGGAAGCGAATGGCCACGATTTGCTTGGGAGAGGAGGTCAAAAATATGGTGGGACCGGGATTTAAATGGGTGCTGACGGTTAAAACATGGTTAAAAACCTTTATAACATATGAAATTTATTAAAGGTTCTATATATGCAAAATCAGGATATATATATGGTTAAAAAAGGGTTGAATAATGATATTTTTATATATAAAAGAGTTTTATATACAAAGGTGGAGACGCATGAGGAGGGGTTGTAGGTTTAACTACGGTTTAACCTATGTAAAGGTAGGGGCTTTACATAGCGGGGATAGGGTTATAAAATGAAAAGGGAAAAGCTTAAGTTTTGTTACATTTTAACCTTAGCCTTAGGTTAAAAAGGTGATTTTGCTTGCTTAGAGGCAGATATGTGTGAGAGTTTCAAAGCTTTTTCAACCTTTTAAAGTGATAAAACATCTTTCATGACATGGGCTAAAATGGTATGAGCGAGGTAAATGTATTTTATTGCAAAATACATAGGATAAGCTTAAATACACATCTTTGTGCTATTTTTTATTATATATCTTTTAGACTTGTTTGAAGGGTCTAATAACCATAGGGGGTGAGGTATTTAATTAAAATTAGTTTTAGACTAAAGGGGGTATTATTTGGGTTTTTAATTTAGCATGCGCATATTAACTTTGGTCTAAAAAATTTATAATAGTGGGTTTTAGGGGGTATTTTAGATAAAGGGAATTATATAGATAGGATAAGGTATTTTTTAGGGAATTAATAGCATAAGTTAAAATTTAATATGACAAGGGGAGATGGAATATACAAAAATATACTAAATGACCAAGTAGATTGAATATATAAAAGCATAGCTTATTATTTCATTATTTCATCAATTTAATTAGGATAGACTGTTTTTTTAGGGTTTTTGTATTTTTTTATGAATGAAGGAAGTTAATTAAATGGGATTTTAAGCTTCATTAAGTAAGAAGGATTCTTTACTTATGAAGATGAATTAAATGTATGAATGAGGGATAAATAATGGAAAAGGGGATTTTATCATAAGAATTCAACATTTTGCACTATCCAGTCATCGAGCCTTGGGTCCAGTCCCAACAAAAGTAGAGAAATGCTCTGAGCCTCTTTAACTAGAAGTATAGAATACTGAATACCTACAAGGGGAGGTAAATTAGTGATTTTTTCCTAGTGATGAATATTACATGATTTTTCCCACTTCTTTCTACCTACCCAACATTACTATAACATTTTTTTTTCCTTTTAGCAGGTGCATTTAAGCTTGCTACCTTGAAACATTTATTCTTTTGAAAACATAAACTATCTAATTCTACCTTATTTCATTCGAGGGCTCAAATTTAACTGATGAACTCCTCATAATTTTCTACCTATCTACTGATTTGTCAGGGTTAAAATGTCTCACAAAACTTTATTCACTATCTAAAACATGGAAATTGAAAACATGACAAGTCAAGTTTAAATAGTTTAACTCATCATGGATTATGGCATTTATTGACACTTTGCCATAATCATTTGCAAAAAGTAAAAATTAGTGGCATTTGGACTTGCACACTTTCATATCTTATTTTGATCTTTTTTCTTTTGGGGTCTATATTTTTTAAGTCCTTTGATCTTTCTTTTAGGACTTTTTACCCTCTTTTTTATTTTTTGATTTTTGATTTTTTTCAAAATATGGCAAAACAACTTACAGAAAGCAAGGTATGTACATATTTTACAAGACTATCAATAGTCAATTCAAAATTATGAATCTTATATTGATAGGACCCTAACACTTACAAAAGAAAAAATTCCATGAATCCCACTATATTGACATTACTTTATCATGTTGGTTCTCTATAGAGAATGGTTGGTGATGCAAACCCATTTAGAAGCCCAAATTCCATGACATGCATATATATGGATAGATACCTTCTCAGATCCTAATAATCACCCTGAAGATGTACCAACAACCTGAAGTCATAATCCCAAACTACCAATAAATGAAACCCTTAACCCAGATCTACCAGTCTTCCCAAAGACTAGTCTAGCCTAAATTCTAGTAGAGAACCCATTACATTGCCATATTCCATAGCTTGAAGACTAACTTAACCTAAATTATGGCTGATAACCCATTGCATTTCCATATCATTTAGCTTCCCTTTATGCAGTTCTAGTCCCATATAAAATTATAGTTCCTAAATCAATCAAACCAAAAAAAGTAAATACATAGAACATTGATTGGAACAATGGTACATTCTCACCCATTAAACACCTCCAAATCCAAACCACTTACATTAACAACATAAAAAAGAGTCAATTTCTCCACTGTTGAATTGTTTTTATGTTGTATCACTAGTTCTCTTGTGTTTGAGGAGTGATTTAGCATATGCCCATATTTATCTATGATCATCCATAGGAAATGGTTGGGATTAATGTTGAAAAATACAAGAATAATGGTTTTTCCTAACTTTACCATCAAAAGGATTTCATTTAAGCACCATTTCATTCCACATAGTGGGGGAGAAAATTTAAATATGGGCAGAACACACCATCCTTATACCAGAATCCATTATATCATACTCAAGTTCCTTTTTTTTTTTACGTTATACTGGTCGATGCTTCTCAAATTAGTAGTTATCTGTTGAAAGCACCTTTAAATTAACCTAGGTTGGCTTGCTCCTGCGATGTCCCACTCCTATACTAAGTATGAATGTCGGCCTTACTTGCAATTTTGGAATAAAAATAAGGCATTAGTTCACTCCCTTCTATAGAATATAGTTAACAATGCAAGGCACTTGAAAACTGACACATGATTAGCATTTCATAGTGTAAATACAATCTCTCCCTTCCCACCCTTTATCAATTGGATTCCATCATTTCTGATTAGTGAAAATGATGTTGATATAGTATAGAATGGTGGCCTGCCAAGAAAGGCCCGCCATCAAGATGAAGGTTATGGTACCCCTGAAAACCTCAAGACATTAACGAGTGTATGAAGACAACAATTAATCAATTTGTATTTCCTTATTACTCCTTGAAACATGTGTAAAATTGTCAATTGCTTCAACTTATTAGCATTGAAAAAATGGAAGTAGGGATTGGCTAGGTGATTGGATGTAAATTAACGCGTGGAAGCGCATATATTTCCAAGGAAAAATTGGTCCCCTTAACTTTACACTAATATAATATATTAAAGGTCATGGTTAAAGTTATATCATGCATGTGACTGTGTCAAATATGTTTTTCCACATTTTAATTACATGATATACTATATAACGTTATATCATGCATGTGATTGTGTGAGATATACCATATATGGCATATGGTAGAGGCTACCAGCTTGTGAGAATGTTGACGAGTGAATTTGTATTTTGCTATTGTTTTATGCAGTTAAAAATTGATTTCTCTATTTGGTTCTACTTTATTTATCTTGACTCTTTCTCACTTTTTAGGATGTCATTGTTCCATAACTAATTGATTACCCATAACCCTCCTAGAATATAGAAAAGGTTTTACAGATTTAAATTTATCCATGTAAATTTGTCCATCAAGGTTGGGAAGGCTCAATGTTATTGGCTAGTCCTTGTGTTTATCAATCAAACACATGTCTAGAGGCCTATATGGGGGTAGGATAAACACACTATAAAAGATCTAATGCTAATTGTGAAGGCTAAAAGGGAACCTTTAATATCTTACAGATAGGTGGCTGGGTCTACTCCTTTAGGGTTTGGTTATGACTCTGGTTCTAGACCTATATTTCTCTAGAGCAGTTGTTGAATCAATTGTTGGTTTACCTTTAATATTTGTAT
Source organism: Pinus albicaulis (assembly GCA_034641835.2). Taxonomy (NCBI): domain Eukaryota; kingdom Viridiplantae; phylum Streptophyta; class Pinopsida; order Pinales; family Pinaceae; genus Pinus; species Pinus albicaulis. The sequence continues at coordinate 565,361,558 of CM076571.1, forward strand.
CTTTGTTACTAGAGGTGTGACAACAGGTGAACACACATACTTCACTGGAATGCCAATAAGTGAACACACTTACCTAACTAGAATACCACGTTCAAAAGCATTTTTTATAATTTTATATATGTTATTATTAATTTTATTAGGCCGATAAGCCTTTCTTTTGAATCAGTTGACCTGGGGTTTTCATCTACATATTTTTTTTAAGTGTGACATCAGTCCATAATCTCTAGGCCTGACACCTGTCCGCAACTATTACTAAGCATATTTTTGCAATTTAACTACACTTTCAACATGGTTTTCTGCACCATCATGCGCGAACCATAAAAAAACTCTTACATTCCCGAAAGAGCTTGCATCTAAGGCTCACAATGCCGCGTCACTGAAATATGCATTAACCTCCAACTTGGAACATGGATTCCAAAACATAGCAGATTTAAATACCTATTCAAAATCAGGCTTATAAGACCAGATAATTAATAGGTATCTTCCTTTTCCTGCAATAGCCAGATCCACATCTAATATTTCTAGCCTCAGCAATAGCACTACTTAGGATTATGGTGTTTTTTTTACTCAAGAGAGTTGCTCTATCTCTACTTCTTGCACTGGCATTGAATCAAGTGTCCATATGATCAAGGAAGATTTGGAAATGTTGGTTGAAGAAAATTATCATAGTATATACCCTCAAGTTACCACAATCTCACCAAAACCGGTTAAGAGATCACTAAGACAAATCAATCTTGGATGCCTCATGGTTTCTTCAACAATACCTTGAGGAATTTTCTTGTCTCCACCCTTCTATCGAAGGCTTCTAGAGATTAAACCACCTCCATGCCCAACCCTTAGGAATTTTCCTGAGACCACCTCACTAGGTTCCAAAACCTTCCGATAATCCAAAGCTAAAACAAGAAAATAATCCCATCAAACCATGGCTATTCAGAAATGGCAAGGCAAGGATGAACCATTTTCACACGAGGAAAATGTAGAAATTCTATGTAGATTCAAAACTGCTCATGTAATGTACTAAAACACAAGACTCAAATCTACTCTACTTATCTGCAGAATTCAATCCATGATAAAGAATACAAATAATAAACATGCATCAAGATTTATCAAACATACACATAGATTTATATAGGGCAAAGAAATTTCTCAAAACCCCTTCCTATCTGTATTGCATTAATAAAAACATATAGAAGAAGTACAATGCTTTCTCAAGCCTCAGAAACCTCTACACCTGTATAGTCTATCTCATTGCCTCACAGATTGATTCTGGCCAACACTTGACCAATTTATCATCCTACCAAACTCCTATTTCCTTGAGGAAATAGGCCCTTATTAATTAGGAAATTCCTCAATCTGGATTGCGCAATTCCTTTAGGCCAATCTCTAACTACATGCACCACTTGTACAACTTGGAATAGTTTACAATTGATAGTACACTTCGCTTGAACTTCAATATCAACTAGGAAAATCGAATTCTTTGCATGCATCAGTTATTCTAGGATGATTTATTAGTTAGCTGGTTGATCATTGAGTTGTGACTAACAACACACCCATTACTAGACCTTCCACTATTCCTCTAGTAATTAGAACTAGTTTAACTAACAATAACTCAATTTAATTGAAACATATTGTTATAATTTATCAATCAATCATATTGAACTAAAATCAAGAGCTTCCAAATCGAATTAATTGAGTTAACTGAGTGACAAGTGCCATGTCACCACATTTAACTACCTCCTAGTATTTTGCTAAAATTGAATTTCAAATTTTAATCTAGTTTGACCAAGGCAAAGTCAAAACTAGATTTTCTTGCTACATATTCAACACTCCCTCTTAGGAAGAAAGGGATTATCAAATACCTCAATCCTACCTCTATGGAACTCGAATTTCCTCTTGACAAAGCCTTTTTTCAAAATATATGCATCTTGTTCCTTTGTAGGAATGTACTCCAACAACATAATTTTCATCTACACACAATCCCGTAGATGGTGATACCTGATATCGATATGCTTGGATTGATCATGAAATACAGGATTCTTAGAGAGTTTTGATACAACTTTGATTATCATAATAAATCATAGTAGGATCCATCATCTGACCAAATAACCCAACAAAGAGTCTTTCTCATCCAAATTGTCTCACATGCTACCTGAATTGCATCCATGTACTTTTCTTCTGCTGAGTTGAGTGCTCTCTGCTTCTTGTTGTACCAAGAAATAATTGCTAGCCCAACACTGAAAATTCCTCCTGATGTTATCTTCTTTTTTGATGGACTCCCAACCCAATCTGCATCTTTGAATCCTTTCAACTTCACTCACTCTATCCATCTATACCAAATACCAAACTAAGTAGTGCCTCTGAGGTATCTCAACACATGCTTTGCTGCCTTCCAATATAGTTTGGTTGGCTTAACCATTTCTTGACTAAGGTGATTAACGACATAACACATGCTTGGTCGTGTATTCACCAAATACATATGTGAACCCACAAGCTTCCTGTAAATGGTAGGTTCCACTTCCTCACCTGAAGTGGCATCCTCCTTCCTCCAACTTCTTGCTAAAGGAGTGTCCATGGGTTTGCTACTCTCTAGGCAGAACTTCTTTAATATCATGTTGGCATAATTTCCTTAAGAGACAACCAATTCCCCACCTCCTTCCCATGCTTCCAAACCAAAGAAATAATGTATGAGTCCCATGTCCTTCATCTCAAATTCTCTTGCGAGATCGTCTTTTCAAGCACTGATCAACTTCTCATCACCAGCAAAAATTAAATCATCGACATATAACACAATAACAAATCATTTACCTTCAACAAGAATATGATAAAGGGTTGCATCTTCTTCACTTTTGGTGAAGCCCAACCTGGTTAGCTAGTTGTCGATCTTGGTGTACTAAGGGCGGGGTGCTTGCTTCAATACATACAATGCTCTCTTGAGTTGCACACATGCTACTCTCTATCAATTGTCTCAAAACCTTCTCGTTGTTTAATGTACACCTCCTCCTCAATAAATCCATTGAGGAATGTTGTCTTCACATCCATCTGGCGGATCTTCCATTCCATCTACGATCCAAGTGATAGAATTGAGCTGATGGAAGAGTACCTTGATACTGGAGCAAAGGTCTCCTCATAGTCAATTCTCTCCACCTGAGATAACCCCTTGGCAACAAATTTGGCCTTGTGTTTCTCTATGCTTATGTCTACTATTTGTTTTACCTTGTAAATCCATCTTGAACCCACCACTGATTTGTCCTCTGGTCTTGGGACCACTTCCCAAACATTGTTTCTGATAATGGAATCATATTCCTCTACCATAACATCAACCCATATTGGTTGTTCTATAGCTTCCTCGAATAAGGATGGCTCAAAGCCTACAAGTTCACTCATCAGAGTTATGTAGCCAGTGTACCGATCTAGTGACCTCCTCTGCCTGCATTGTGATGTGGGTGCTCCCATATTCTCTCTAGCATCATGCAATAATTTTTCAGCTTCCCCAGTTTGCTTCCTTCCTTCTATGTATGTCTCTGCTTGAGTGGATGTCTTCACTCTCTGCTCCTCTTCTTGTGGATTCTCCACAACTTCCTGAGGTTCTTCCTTTGGAGTTAAAAATATAGATCTAAATGCAACTAATGTAGAAATTATATGCACTAAGCATGCATATGTCCAAGATCCACCTATTCTCACACCATTTAACTTTATGCAAGATACTGAAGATATTCCACTTGTTAATCTTTTGCGGAAAATTAATTGCACACACATGTGAAGTGTAAACAAAAATTATCAATCGCACATAACATAGTTTTTAACTGGGAAAGCCTGAAGCTGAAAACCCCAACTATATATTATGTAACATGGAGATCATATGACAATCTCATACAAACATACAAAGCTTATCACAAGCTCTTAGTACAGTACAATCGTCATACACTAATTAGGCCCAATCTTGCAAATACATGCACCGATCTATGCCACCTGCTAGCCTGCCTCCACTGCGCAATCTCTGCTGAGGAATAACTCTGAACGAATTCGAATCACTCCATCCTTGACTGCGCAATCCTCATTGGCATCTCCACTGAGTGTGTGATGCAATCAATGCATCACTATAGTCACAACAGATAGTCTATCTTTCCCTTTCACCTATCTCTCCACTGGTCTCCACTAAAACTACCATGCACTGTAGTTAACTGATGTATTCTTTAGTTGATTAATGAGTTATTATTTATGAATTAATTAACTAATTAATTCACTCCACTCTCACTAGTGTATCAATCAGTTAGACTAGATACAACTAGCTCAACCGAGTCTAACTGAGTTAAACTGAATACAACTCCATAACTACTTCTTCCAACTGTGTCATAACTCTGCCACTTGAGTTCTAATTGAGTCCTCCATGCATTAGCTCCAAGAAACTCCTTAGGAATAGTGTAATTCTTTTTTTCAGCTGCTATGCCAATGCTCACATCTGTGCACCTAACCGAAGTGCTCCAAGAGAATAAGTTGTTGTTTAGAGTCCGATTATTATTAAGAGCTAATAGTAATCGACATGCATCTATTTTTAGATTAACAATCTATAAATAGACTTCACCCAATATTCTAAAAATAGAATTTCATCTATTTTTCCAAATTGATCAACCATCCACAAATAACATCCTTCAACTGATGAAATATGATCGTCATGTCTAAAAATAGACATAATCTAAAAGTAGACTTGTGCCAAAGATAGCCAGGAGGCCCACTTAGTGAAGGCGACTCTTTTCACTAAGCTCATCATGTTGAATCTCAACTCTCCCTCTCAACAATATAGGGATTATGCTTCACCCCGATCCTGCCTCTATGGTATTCGAATTTTCTCCTTGTGAGTGCCTTCGTCAGAATATCTACATCCTTATCCTCCGTGGGAATGCACTGAAGCAACATGATCTTCTGCTTCACATAATATGTGATATGATGATATCAGATATCAATATGTTCAGACCTATCATGAAACACGGGATTAACCAAGAGTTTAATGCAACTCTGATTATCAGAATGAATCACCGTGGGATCTAAATGTGAACCAAACAAACCAATCAGAATCTTCCTCATCAAGATAGCCTCACATGTATCTAAACTTGTTGCCATGTATTATGCTTCCGCTAAAATGAGTGCTACAAATCTTTGTTTCTTGCTATACCAAGAAACTGTCGTAGATCCTCTAATCGAAAAATCCCTCCCCGATGTGCTCTTTCTGTCTGTTGGGTTTCCTGCCCAATCTGCATCTGTGAAGCCATGCAACTTCACCTCATCCGTCTGTTTGTACCATAAACCATACTCAGATGTGCCCCTGCAATATCTCAGGACATGCTTGCATGCCTTCCAAAAGAGCTTGGTAGGCTTAACCATCGCTTGTGAAAGCTGGTTCACCACATAGCATATGTCTGGTCTTGTATTGAATAAATACATGAGTGAACCCACCAACTGTCGATAAACAGTGGCATCCAATACTCTACCGATGTGGCATCCTCTTTCTTCCAATTTCCTAGAAGAGGAGTGTCGATAGGCTTGCAGCCTTGCATGTGAAACTTCTCCAGTATCTCCCGGGCATACTTGCCTTGAGACACAAACAGTTCACCTTCCCGCTACCATATTTCCAATCCAAGGATATATTGAAGGAGGCCCAAATACTTCATCTCAAACTCCTTTGCAAGATCTTCCTTGCATGAGTGTATCAACTGCTCATCACGTGTTAGTATTAAATCATCAACATAAAGTACAATGATTAAAATCTTACCCTCAACCACAATCTGGTACAGGTTTGCATCCACCTCACTCTTGGTGAAGCCAAGTCTAGTGAAATAGTTGTCGATCCGAGTGTACCAAGCATAGTGCTTATTTAAGCCCATACAAGCTTGAGCCCGCACACATGCAAATCACCGCTCGAAGATCCGAAATCCTTTCAGTCGCTCAATGTACACCTCTTCCTCAATGATCCCATTAAGGAACGCAATCTTCACATCCATCTGATGAATGTGCCAACCCATCTGCGTTGAGAGAGAAAGGATGGTCCGTATGGAAGAGTACCATGCGACAGGTGCAAAGGTTTCTTCATAGTCAATCCCCTCAATCTGTGAGAAGCCCCGGGCAACAAATCTTGCCTTATACTTTTGAACACTCTCATCAACAGCTTTCTTTACCTTGTAGATCCATCCCTACAACTGATTTTCCCACCGGCCTTGGAACAATCTCCTAAGCAGTGTTTCTGACAATGGAGTCATACCCTTCCACCATGGCATACAATTTGGGCCCTGCACTACTTCTACGAAAGAAGATGTCGACATACGACAGCATTTTCTGCAGAGCTACATTCCAAGATATCGGCTGGGGATCGGTTTCTGATTCATGCTTACAGGATGTAGGGACTCACATTTTAGCGCATCAAGCTCGCCGCAGCTTCCCCGTGGTACGCTTTCTCGCTCTGTGATGTTTGGTTCCGCATGAGTGACTTCTCCCCTCCATCCTCTCCTCCCGTGGCCGATCCACTTCCGCAGGCTCATCTGGGAACATGTAGGCTCAGATGCAAGTGTGGCTCCTCTCAAGCGACAACTTCATACTTTCTTCTCATTGAATTTTATATCCCGTCACATAACATCTATCTGATCGTTTGTCATTGGCTGTTAACATAGTTATGGGGTGTTTCTGTGTACCCCACAAATATCCCAACTTCTGCAGTCGGCTCCAGCTTCTTCCTGGCATCCTTCGTCACATGAATGTAAACATGTGAGCCAAAAATCTTCAAATGAGAAATATCAGCATTCTTACCAGAAAATGCTTCTTCGGGTGTACTCATGCCAAGTACTCTATGAGGACAACAGTTTTTCACATAAACCGCAGTGTTGCATGCTTCCACCCACAAGTGCATCGGTAGGCCCTGGTCACGCAGCATCGCTCGTGCAGCACCCACGATCGTTCTATTCTTTCTCTCCGCGACCCCATTCTGCTGTGGGTTATGAGGCGCTATGAGTTCTCTTCGAATTCATTCTTTGCTACAGAAGTCTTTGAATTCACCCGAGATGTATTCACCATCATTATCACTCTATAGAGCTTTTGCCTGCTTCCCCGACTCCTTCTCCACCAATGCCTTGAACTCACAGAACTTTGAGAACGTTTCACTCTTATTTTTCATGAAGAAGATCCAGCATCTATGAGAATAATTATCAACAAATATCACATAATACCTATGTTTTCTATTCAAGCAACCGAGAATGGTCCACCCACGTCTGTGTGAATTCTCTCCAGGATCACCAAAGCATGGTTCTCCTTCTCATGAAAGGTGGTCTTCACAAAATTACCCATTGTACATCCTTTGCACTGATCTGAATGAGCAATCGTACCCTTGGGAAGTCCAGTAGAAATTTGCTGCAAAATCTTCAAAGCGCAATGGTGAAGATGGCCCAATCTCCTGTGCCATAATTCGCCCTCATCCCGGCTCACCACTTCTTCTGCTTTTCCCACCATTGCAGCGCAGCCATCTACCTCTAGCTTGTAGATATTCTTAATTCGAACCCCTATCTTCTTGGTTTGACCCATTGTTTTATGTCAAAGGAAGGCTTTTCCCTCACTGAAAACAACATCATAACCTCTATCTTCCAGCATTGCGACCGAGACCAAGTTCTTCTTGAGACCTGGAACATGCATGAAATTCTTCAACAAGAATGGATTACCGGACTCCCTCTCAAAGGTAATGGTCCCAATGCCAATCGAACTATATCGACCATCGTCGCCCACTCTATATGCATCTGTAGGTCCTTTTCCTCCAAGTCACTAAACAACTCTTTGTCTCTCGTCATATGGAAAGACGCACCACTGTCAATATACCACATCGATCCCATGTAGCTTGAAACCAAGAATGAAATCAAGTAAAATTCCAACTCAAATTGCGAGGCTAAGGCCTCTCCAGCTGCAAATCTAGCAGCCTTCTTATTCTTCTTCTTCTGTGGACAGTTAGTGGCGAAATGTCCATGCTCGTGACAGTGAAAGCACTTCACTTTGGACAAGTCCTGATTCTTGCCTTTAGCACCGGATTTTGAAGAAGATTTCTTCCCCTTCCCTTTCCTTTCTTTGGTAGCCAAAGCGCAATTCTCTTCATCTTCATTCTTCGATGAAAATCCATCCCTGGTACCCCGCCTTATCTCCTCCTGCACAAGATCCGACCAAAGTCACTCCCATCTCGGCAGTTTCTCCTGTCCATTGACAGAGTCTTCGTAGCTATGACAACTCTTCGGAAGCCCAAGGAGAGCCAAGCTCACCAAGTCTTCTTCATCAATAGTAACCCCCACACTTCCCAGCTCATCCCTGCAGTGGACAAACTTCGTGAGGTATTTTGGAATACTGTCGCCTTTCTCCATTTTTATTTTTTTGAGTTTGTCTTTAAGCACCAACTTCCTTTGGTCACTTCTGCTTTGGAACAAGTCTGTCAAAGCCTTCCACATTAAGAATGGAGTGGATTTCTCGTGAAGGTTGGACACAATATGGTCCTTCACACCTTCCAACAGAATCCTCCTCATTTTTGCAATCTTCTTTTGCCATACATCAAGTAATGTAGCATCGCTAGATCCTGGTTTAGGAACATCGCTATCGATGAACTCCTTCAGCCCATTATCCTCCAACACTGCCTCCATCCTATCCTTCCAGGCTATGTAATTCGAGCTCCCATCAAGGGCATACTCCAATCTCAACCCGTTGAAAGACATTTCAATGTATACTCGATTTCTGCACCAAGAATCTTTTGTAGCAAATTTGAATTGTCCACCAGCACAAACTCACTTCACAATTGCAATCTTCAATCAACAATGCTCTGATACCATGTAGAAATTATATGCACTAAGCATGCATATGTCCAAGATCCACCTTATCTCACACTGCTTAACTTTATGCAAGGTACTGAACCTATTCCACATGTTAATCTTTTGCGGAAAATTAATTGCACACACATGTGAAGCATAAACAAAAATTATCAATTGCACATAACACAGTTTTTAACCGGGAAAGCCTGAAGCTGAAAACCCCAACTATATATTATGTAACATGGAGATCATATGAAAATCTCATACAAACATACAAATCTTATCACAAGCTCTCAGTACTGTACAATCGTCATACACTAATTAGGCCCAATCTTGCAAATCCATGCACCGATCTATGCCACCTGCTAGCATGCCTGCACTGCGCAATCTCTGCTGAAGAATAGATCTGAATGAATTCCAATTACTCCATCCTTGACTACGCAATCCTCATTGGCATCTCCACTGACTGTGTGATGCAATCAATGCATCACTATAGTCACAACAGATAGTCTATCTTGCCCTTTCACCTATCTCTCCACTGGTCTCCACTGAAACTGCCATGCACCAGGTAATCGCCGTATTGTTCGAAATTTTCGGATTAATGAAATATTACTTGCATTCAATTAATCCACTCACTCCACCACTCTCATTCCAGTATCATTCGCTTACCAGATAACTAGTCAATCACAAGTCGAACCTAGTTAAATCTAATATAACCCATAACTACTTCTTCCAACTGTGTCATAACTCTGCCACTTGAGTTCTAACTGAGTCCTCCATGCATTAGCTCCAGTAAACCCTTAGGAATAGCGTAATTCCTTTTGTCAGTTGTTGTGCCACATCTATGCACTGAACTGAAGTGCTCCAAGAGAATAAGTTGTTGTTTAGAGTCTAATCATTATTAAGAGCTAATAATAATCTACATGCATCTATTTTTAGATTGACGATCTTTATACTTCGCCCAATATTCTAAAAATAGAATTTCATCTATTTTTCCAACTTGATCAACCATCCACGAATAGCATCTTGCAACTTCTGAAATATGATCATCATGTCTAAAAATAGACATAGTCTAAAAATAGACTTGCGCCAAAAATAGCCTGCAGGCCCACTTAATGAAGGCGACTCTTTTCACTAAGCTCATCATCTTGTTGAATCTCAAAAACTAAAGCTCTCTCTCAAGATAATGTCTCATTGCCTTCTCCTTATCAAATTTCACATCCCTATGAACAACCATCGTCCTCTAAAATATTATTATAAATATTTTAGAATATTCCATAGAGATTATATCTCTACCCTCTATTTGATAATTAAATTAAAATCATGAAAACTCAATTCCAAAATAAATATATAATCATTTTAATATAATATCATATTAAATACCATATAAACATTACAAAATCCATAATAATCTAAATAATCGATTTGCATGTCCACATTTCTGAATTGGTATTGATATCATTTTTAACAATAAATGTCCACGCTGACATTTTGTTTCCTCTAGATTTCTTCCGTGACTTTTGTTGTTTGAGGAGTTCATGATTATGTCGCATACTTTTTTCGGCTTTTGTAAAATTCCATCACATCTCGAGTCAATAAATAAAACATGCTTCATGCTTAATATTGATGTGTGAACTACGTCGTTTGCTGTCAATAAATTCGGGCAAGCTTGGTATATGAATTGGTATAGCTTGGTATATTTTTGTTTTTCACAAAAGAAAAATATTCACTAGGGATTACAATGAATTTTAACTCCACTATTTTATGTATACCAAGGAAATGTGAAAAGTATTAATCAAAGTACCAGGAAAATAAAAGGGTAGATATTATGAGGATATATGATGGAGAAATTTCAATGGTAAATTTTTGAAATATTTTAAAATATGATTATAGAAATGAGTGAATACAAATATTTGATTTTAATTTTAATTTTTAAAATTTAAAGTGTATTTAATTTTTTAAAATATTTTAAAATTTGTAATCTAATTAATTTTAGTTGGAGAGATGACAAGAAATTAAAAAAAAAATATTAATCTTAATCTAAATATGCAATTGATTTAATTTATTTTTCAGAATATTTTCGAACTTTTCAATTGAATTAATTTTAACCAAAAAAAAGTTAAAAAAAGAAAAGAAACAAAAACAAAAAACACTCATAAAAATATTTTCCAAAATTTACAATTAAATTTTTTTTTCAAAATGTTCCCAAAATATATAATTAATTAATTTCAACATGTAAAAATATGCACACATGTTCGCTAGAATTAAAGTGACATGCTTGCCTATATTAAAGTTAGTTTAACGTAATCTTGAGGGGGGAATAGATTTAGTTTATAGAAAAGTGTTTTAATAGTCTTTGAAAGATTTATTTTTAAAAATAAATATTTAATAGTCTTTGAAAGATTTATTTTTAAAAATAAATAAAAAATATTTCAAAAGCTTTGGAAAGATCTACTTATAATTGTGACCAAATTCTAAGGTTGTTTGGAAGAAAAATAAATAATAGTAAATATGAAATTTGGAACACTACCATCATCAGCGTAATTATAATTTATGGAATTTCAAAGGGCGTGTTTTATTATTAGTAATCGATACCTTAAACTTGTATTTATTTATGTAAATCTCATTATCTATTGGTAGAATGATGGTTATTATGGGATTGATGTTCTTTAGTTGTGGAAAGATGGCTATTATGGGATTGACGTCAGTTGCCACGGTCTAACTCTTTTTGGGTGATACCTTTTGTAAGTGTCATAGTGAATGCAAGTCTCGATATATTGCTAACCTCTCATTTTCACTTATTTGGGTGGAATTCTCCTTTTTTGTGGTATAGAATTTTATCATATCACATTGCTCTTTATTGGTGGGATTCAAGTTTGTTATAAAGCTCTCTGTGTCCATGTTTTTTGTGTTGTTTCTACATAACTCTGGGTCAAGTCTAGCTTTTTAATTGGTTGTTGTACTTCCCTCGGCGACTTCAAAGATTTTGGATCTGGTGGGCATTTCTTTCAATTGCCCAGTGTTGGTATGCGGTGTGTGGTGCCAAGGTACTTTCTCGGTGTGGTTTTGAATGGGATTTTTCCTCCTTTGGTCATTGTCCCCTCATAAGTCGCAATCCCTGTTACATTCAGGTATCCATGTATTCTAGGTCTCTGGTAAGATGAAATGTTTTGAGGTTTTGGTTGTTAGGGGTTATAAAGTCCTCTATTATCATAGTCACTCAAACTTACTTAAAGTGATTCGTGAACGAAGATTTTGTGTCATTCTTCTGAGGTTGTTATTCCTTCTTATTGTTACTTTTAACCTACTAGTTTCATTTCTACAAGTGTCTCCTTATCCTATGGTCAATCATCTGGTCCCTCAGTTAGTTCGAGTGTTTTTTTTTGTCACTTATTTTCTGGTCCCTCAATTAGTTCAAGTGTTTCTTTTGTGTCTTGTTGGCAGGACTCTTGTGGCAGTGCCACCTCGACATAGGCTTCCCAGCTGCAGAGGAGGTGCTCCGGGGGCATCCTCTTCGAAACATCGTCGACTATTTGGTTTTGAATCAATGGAAAGCCTTTTCGATGCGGCTCCCTTGGAGGTTCGAAAGGATATTCTGAATTTGGAAATAAGCGAGTTTGGGGATCACAAATACCATTCCGACTAAAAAATTGGTGGCAATACTCTCAAATGGGTTCTCAATGTTATTACTCTAGTAATTCTAAAGTTGTGAGATTTTTTATTTTTAGTCAAAGAATACTAGAGGTAACCACAAACCAACTTCAAACTCTGGGACCTAGCCTTCCTAGGGTTCAGAGAGGCTCTCTCTTTAAAATTTAACTTTGTTTTGATTTGTAAATATTAGGCTAGTTATGAATGTGCAGCTTTGGTTTGGTTTTGGTAGATTTGGTGGGAAAAATCACTTGAAAGGATGGATAGTGGGAAATATATTTGTCCATTGGGCTAAGGAGTCAAAATTAAGAAAACAGAACAGGGATCAAGGCCAAAAGGTTAAATGTTTTCAGGGAAAGATAGATAACCGTTGAAGATCTTGGAAAGTTGTTTTTATGAGGTGGTATGATCGGGATCAAGGGCAATTAAGAATCCTTTGATCCAAAAAAGGAAGTAGTAGGAAGAGGTCAAACAAGAGAGGGAGAAATTAAGGATTCCCTACACTAGAAATCAGAGGAAAACATATAAATGATAACTAGTTAAAAACAGGGTGCTCTTAACAAATCCTGTAGTAATACTCCTAGTTATTCATTTAGATTTAGAAAAAACATAGATGGATGCATGTAACAAAGAAAGATAACAATGACATGTAAGGAAATGCTTCACTCCAAATAGATCATCACAGGAATCCTGAAGTATGATTCCAATTGGTTTGATCCAACCTGCTACTCGAAATTTGACACACAAAAGCTTTCAAGTCCAACAAGAAATGCATATAACAATCTCTAGCAATTCTATTCCACACAAAATACTTCTAAAGATGAAGTTTTTATACATAGTGCTCTACAAAATATCCTAGAATGCTTCTAGGAATTATCTAAGGGAAATAAAATATCTTTACAACAAAAATAGAGACAACTGCTTAACAAATCAGCAAGTTATCCTATTTATCCAAAATAAATAGAAACTGCTTTGAGGATAAGATGCAGCTGGCTGCCTTGGTGTCCTCCTTGCTGGCTTTAGATATTTGAATTTGTTTTTGGAATTTGATCTACCTTGTCTAATAATCTTTCTCTGATTCTCTTTATTCACTGATACTCTCTAAACTCTGATACTCTTTAACGATAATAAAAAATTGTTTACTGCTGTAAAAAATCTGTTTTGATTGTAAATCAGCAAACAGTTTTATGCTTCTTTCATCTGTCTGTCTTTTATCCTTCATAATAAATTTGTGAGTGACTGCCAATCCTTATTTTTAGGAATTTGTATCTTTTTTAATTTCCTGAAGTTTTCATCAGCTTCAGTGTATCTGGAAAAAGTTGGCTTGATGACAAACAAGTGTCTTATCTCATGTTGTAAATAGAATAAGTCTTCAAAGCTTTTGAGTAAGACTTCCTATTGAAATGCCTTGTCCTGGTGGTTTATTTACCTGTTCTTTTGCAAACTCTCTAATCTTCTTATCATAGTCATTCTGAGGTATCAATTTATCATTAATGACCATAATGTCAGGCAGTCCTTTTTGCGTCAAATTTGTAAACTTAACCATAAACCTAGTTATGGCAGTATTCATACTCTCACACTTTTCTTCCAGTTGCCTTATCAGATTCTTCTTTGTAGTAAATTTTCTAGTTTCTAGGATAGTTTCAGTCCTATGAGTAACCTTGAGTTCTTCTAAATCTTGTCTGTTTTTACTGTTAAGGAATGTGATCAGCTTTAAAGCTTGCTCTGGTTTATCAGCCAGTTCACTTTGAGTCTTTTGAATTTCTACTTGGGCTTTTAGCAATAACTCTCTCTGTTAAAAAATTACCTGAATTGAAGGCCATACATCATGATGGCTTCAATGACATTATTCCAAATATGATTTTTGATATATGATATTTGTTCCTTCAATGTCAATTCCTTCTGCAATTAATTCAACTCTTCATTCAGTCTGATGGCATTTTGTTCATGTGTCTTTGCATTTATCTGAGCCATTTTATTTGACTTCTTAAGATTTTCTACCACCTATTTCAATCTGCTGATTCCATTTGTCTTTAGAGACATTTCCTCCATAGCTTTCACCAATTTGTTGGCTTCATCTGTATGTGAACTGTTGTTGTAGATGATTCAGTAGCTGAGGTTGTGGAAGAAGTTACTGGTACTGCAGTAGCCAGTGGTTCTTTGGGTGCCAAGTTTTCAGTTAAAGGTCAAGGCATTGTTGTAGTGATTACAAGAATAACTGTAGGAATCTCTAGTACTTTCACTGTTTCCTTTTCATGGACAAGCTTGTCCATCTGAATCTCCATCTCCTTAATTTGAGATGTCAACTGAAAAACCAAATTCATCATGTCATGTTTTTCTTTCTGTCCTTCTATTATTTCTTTTTTTTGAGGATGTTCACTTTGAGGAAGTTTGAGTTGTTTCCTCAAAGCTACTATATCTTCATTTTTCTTCTTCAATAATAAATCTGCTGCTTTGATATTAGTAGGATCATATCCCACCTGCAAAACTAGTTCTTCTAAGGCTTTTATCCGGAGGTCCTTGGCATACAATGAGGCTTTGTCCATCTTCATTTGATCTTGCATATTGGAGATGGTGTTCTGGAGCTTCTGAGCACTCATGGCTTTATTTTTGACAGTAGAGTATAGCATTTTTGATGTCTGTCTATGGAACTCAATTTGATCAAGAGCATGGATCTTATCTGTCTGGACTTCCAAATCAACTTTCTTATAATCTTCCATTGTCTTTGGAGATTTGACTGTGGGCTGCAACACTGACATGATTAGTTTTTTATATGAATAATCAAATGCAGAAAGGAGCCTGTTTTGCACACTTGGAGTCTGTTTGAGATATTGAGAATAAATATTGTTTTTTATCTCCTCATTCTTCAGCTTTATTTGTTTATATTTTTCTTTGATATCCAAATCTTTTTCCTCAGCTGCCTATGAGGAAGAGGCTTCCATGCTTTGTTTTCTTTCCATCAACTGTGTATCTTCATTTTTGACTTGTTCTTCATTTTGATTCTTAGTGGCCGGTTGATATATATTAACAATAGCAACATCTGTTTCTTGCAAATTATTGTTGGTATCTATAAACTATGTTTCTTCCACATCAATTGTTATCTTTCCTTTACTTGTTGAATCTAACTTGGGCATTTTGTTATATATTATCTTGAATTTGGTTTCAGTTATAGTTTATGAAACATAGGCTCCTTCTTCCCTTACTCTCTTAGTGGACTTTTCTGGCTAATTTGTAGTCTCTAAAGTATGACTAGTATTACTTTTGTTTACTACTTCTGTTAAAGTATTTTCATTCCACTCAATCTGATTTGCAATTTTTTCTATCTCTGGTTTTTCTTCATGGATGAATGTTGTTAACTTGCATTTAACCCTTAGCTTACTCAGGATCCCTTGTCGATCATAATTCCAATGAAAAATTTCTTCCAATTTGAATTGCAATAACTTCTTTGCTGCTTCTTTCTCTGCATCCCTATGATTGCAGATGAATGGCCCTATCTGATTCTTTAGTTTGAATTGAGTTTTCTTCTTAGTTGCCATGAAATTTACGGAATCAGAGTTTAGGATCTGCATGATATACTCCAGGACAAAGATCCTCATTGAAGGATGTTTGGGTAACTTGTAGGGTAAAAAATTTGACCCAACAACTCTGATGTCAGTATGTTTTTCATATAAATACCAGTCACCAACTTTATTCTGCTCTGACAACTACAATATTTTTTTCATTTCTTCATTTATCCTTGGTTGCTCTTTTTTTGTTAACATTGTGATCACTGGATGTAGGAATAACTCTGAAAATTCTGCATAAGTAAAATCTGTACAATCTTTCCTGAGAAAATATGTCAAGAAAATGATAGAAAGAGGATTTCCCTCTATGTTAAGCTTTTGGAGAGTAACTGAAAAATTATCTGATTGAAAGTATAAAAACATATGAAAAAGGAAGGAAGTATATCTGAACACTCCTTCAATTTGCAAATTGGTCAATTGATAATGAATATTATCTGCAATGAAACCATCATAATCAAAGATTACTTATGGGGGTTTCCCTGGGGAGAAAGTGGATAATAATCCCAAGATGAACTCAGCTGTGTATTCATTAGTAAAATATCTTAAGATGAAGGAAAGCATGGAAATCACATGTCTTGAACCTTTTGGGAATTTGGTAGTAGAATATGGGGGATTTAGTTTAGGAATTTATGTTGGGTGTGGAGCCTGGTTATCTTGTTTATTTTGTATCACAGCGTTGGACCCCTGTACCTTAATGGGGCAGCAATGTCACCCGTAATTAAATGCTGCCTGGGTCTCATGGGGGGGGGGGGGGCCTTAATCTATGGAGCTCCCCCTAAGATGTGGTTTCTGGACAGTACTTCACTTTACATGAACATAAAATTGCCTTGTAAAAGTATAGTAATTTCTAGTCAATCTGGTCCGTTCATTACGTGGATGATCTGACAGTAGAAGTTTTGTTTAGTTTAGGGTTTTTTGACCTAGAAGGAAACCCCTCGCTTTTATGAGGGTATTGTATTGCGGCTGTGTATTGTATGTGTATTCTCAGAGCGAGAAACAGAGAGGGAGACTGAGAGAGAACAAAGGATATTATAACGGATTTGTTGTAGGTTGCGTCTCTTCATTTTGCTGGATAATAGAAAGGAAGGACTGGTTGTTCAGGGTGGATGTAGCCCAAACTCGGTGAACCACGTATATCTGTGTCTCTCTGATTTTATGTGTTTTGTGTGCTAGTGTTTTCCACATATTTTATGTGTTTCATTGCTCTGTAATATAGAATTTTCTAACAACTGGTATCAGAGCCGAAGTTCTATTTGGATGATAAACTCGCAGGAAAGAAGGGTTCCTAGTTTGAGTGGGAGCAATGGTGGAAGATGGTAAATTTAGGGTTGAGAAATTTAATGGAAAAAACTTTCCGCTGTGGAAGATGTAGATGGAAGATTATATGTATCAGAAATATTTTTACCTACCATTGAGTGGAAAAACCAAGAAGCCGATGACTATGACAGACACAGAATGGGATATTCTTGATAGAAAGGCACTCAGAACAACACGGTTATGCCTCGCGGCTTCGGTAGCCTTCAATATTTCGAAGGAAACAACAACAGCGAGTTTGATTAAGGCGTTGGCAAAAATATATGAAAAACCCTTGGCCTCAAACAAGGTATTTCTTATGAAACGTTTATTTAATATGAAGATTTCGGAAGGTGGATCTGTTGCAGACCATTTAAATTATTTTAATACAGTTACCAGTCAGTTAAGTTTTGTAGGGGTAAAATTTAATGATGAAGTTAGAGCTCTGTTATTTCTGGGCTCATTGCCAGAAAACTGGAATGGTTTAGTTATGGCCATTAGTAACTCTGTCTCTAGATCTAGTACTTTAAAGTTTGATGATGTTGTTGGTGCTATCCTTAGTGAGGAAATGCGACGGAAAAGCTCCGGTGAGACATCCAGAAATGCTTTGAGTGCAGATTATAGGGGAAGAAGAATGGAAAGAGGAAGGAGATCGGGATATCGCAGTAAATCAAGGAAAGGCAGATCCAAGTCCATATCGGGGATAGTGTGCTAGAAATGCGGAAAGAAAGGACACCTAAAGAAAGACTGTAGATCTTGGAAGGGAAAAGAAGGAGACACACAGCAAGAAAAAAATCATGAAGCAAATGTGACAGGTGATGTGTTACAATATGCTTTGATTCTTTCTTTCAAAAATGTTACTGATTCTTAGGTTGTAGATTCGGGGGCCTCATTCTATGCCACACTTGATAAGAAATATTTTCATGACTATGTGCAAGGAGATTTTGGACAAGCCCGTTTGGGTGATGATAAACCCTATAAAATTGTTGGAATGGGTAAGGTTCTTGTAAAACAACAGAATGGAAACCAATGGCTATTAAAGGAGGTAAGGCATGTTCCAGATCTGAAGAAAAATCTGATTTCAACAAGGCAGTTAGGCAGTGAAGGTTGTGTGACAACTTACACAGATAAAACTTGGAAGGTCACCAAAGGAGCGTTGGTAATAGAAAAAGGCGAAAAGGTTGGTACATTGTATTTATGCAATGGTATTTCTAACTCTGTTAATGCTTTAAATTCCAAAGGAGTAGATGCAACATTATGGCATCATAGGCTCGGACACATGAGTGAGAAGGGGATGAAGATTCTTCACTCAAGAAATTTGTTGCCGGGTTTGAAGAATGTTGATTTGGATTTCTGTGAGAATTGCATTTATGGAAAATATAAGAGAGTCAGATTTCTCAGAGTTGGGAACGAAAAGAAGAGTGAAAAATTAGAGCTTGTGCATACAAATGTATGGGGACCTTCTCAGGTATCATCTCTCAGTGGTTCTCGTTATTATGCTACTTTTATTGATGATGCAACTAGAAAAACTTGGATTTATTGCATTCAGAATAAATATGATGTATTTGATACTTTCAAGAAATGGAAAGCTTTGGTTGAGATTGAGACGGGAAAGAAGTTGAAGTGTCTCAGATCAGACAATGGAGGTGAATATTGCAGCAAAGTGTTTGATAGTTATTGTTCAGATTATGGAATTCGCAGAGAGAAGAGAGTTCCAAGAACACAACAAGAAAATGATGTGTCAGAAATGATGAACAAAATAATCATGGAGCGTGCAAGGTGCATGAGATTGCATGCAGGATTTCCTTTACAATTTTGGGGAGATGCTGTAAATATTGCTGTTTATCTAATAAACAAAGGGCCTTCAAGTTCCTTGGATTGTGGTATTGTAGAGGAAGCATGAATAGGTAAAAAGGTAAACTACTCTTTTTTAAAGCCTTTTGGTTGTGAGGCCTTTGTCCATATTAATAAAGAAAATAGAACCAAGCTTGAGGCAAAATCAAAGAAATGTACCTTTATTGGATATGGTGTTAATGATTTTGGTTATCACTTGTATGATTATGAAAATCACAAAATCATTAGGAGCAGAGATGTAATATGCAATGAAAAGGTATTGTATAAGAATCAGTTGCAGGAAAATAAACAGGAAAAAGAAAACAAAGAATACACAGTTCTTGATGAGATCACAGAAAAGGTAAAGGTGCCTAAAAATAATAATAATCAAGAGCCACAACAACAGCAACAGACACCTCAAACACCTGAAAGTAGTGTTATAAGATCTACCAGGATAAGTAGACCCCCTAAATGATGCTCTCCTTCATTATATTATTTATTGTTGACTGATTCTAGTGAACTTGAATGTTATGAAGAAGAAATGCAAGTTGAAAGCAGGAAGAAGTGGGTGCTAGCCATGGAAGAAGAGATGGACTCCTTAATGCATAATCAGACTTGGGACTTAGTCAGGTTGTCTGCAAGTAAAACTACATTGCAGAATAAATGGGTTTACAGGCTGAATGAAGAAGATGGAGGAAAACAAAGGTACAAAGCTAGACTTGTGGTGAAGGGGTTTGCACAGAAGAAAGGTATTGAATTTGATGAAATATTTTCTGTTGTTGTTAAGATAACTTCAATCAGAACTATTTTTAGTCTTGTAGCAGTGGAAGATTGACATCTTGAATAGTTAGATGTAAAGACATCATTTCTCCATGGAGATTTGGAGGAAGAGATCTATATGCAGCAACCAGAAGGATATGAGGTCAAAGGGAAGGAAAAATTAGTGTGCAGGTTAAAGAAGAGCTGGTATGGCTTAAAACAGGCTCCAAGGCAGTGGTATCTAAAATTTGACAAGTTTATGTCTGGAAAAGGTTATATTAGATGTCACTCTGATCATTGTGTTTATCTGAAAAGGAAAAATGATGGCAGCTATATTACATTGTTATTGTATGTATATGACATGCTTGTTGTAGGGTCCAACATGCAAGAAATAAATGTGCTCCAAAGAAAATTGGCAAATTCATTTGCAATGAAGGATTTGGGAGGTGCAAAACAAATTCTTGGTATGAGAATAACTAGAGACAGGAAAAATCACAAATTAACACTGTCTCTGAATGAGTACATACAAAAGGTGTTGAAAAGATTTAATATGCAGAATGAAAAACCAGTTAGTACACCTTTTGCTAGCTATTTCAATCTTAGTAAGGAGATGTGCCCCCAGACCCAAGAAGAAATGGATTGTATGTCTAAAGTTCCATATGCATCAACAATTGAAAGCTTAATGTATGCAATGGTCTGCACAAGGCCTGATATTGCACAGGCAGTGGGAGTTGTGAGCATATACATGAACAATCCAGGAAAAGAAAATTAGATGGCAGTAAAATGGATTCTCAGATATTTGAGAGGTACCACAAATCAAGCATTATGCTTTGGTGGTTCAAACATTGTTCTACAAGGATATGTTGATGCAGTTATGGTAGGTGACAGAGATAACAGAAGGAGCACTACATGATATGTATTTACCATAGGTGGAACAACTTTTAGTTGGGTTTCAAAAATCCAAAGTGTTGTTGCACTTTCAACAACAGAAGCAGAATATGTTGCTGCTACAGAGGCTAGTAAGGAAATGATTTGGTTACAAAGGTTTATGGATGAATTGGGTAAGAAGCATGATATGGGCACGTTATACAGTGATAGCCAAAGTGCCATTCATCTTGCAAAGAACTTAGTATTTCATTCCAAGACTAAACACATACAGCTCAAGTACAATTTCATATGGTCAGTATTGGAAGATGGACAGTTGAAGCTGGAAAAGATACACACTAGCCAGAATCCTGCAGGTATGCTAACAAAAGTTTTAACCATGGAGAAACTGAGAATATGCTCAGTTTCAATTGGTTTTCAAGGATGATGATGAAGATGAGAAACAGCCAGGTCCAAAGAGAATTCATTGTCCAGCAAATGAAGTAGCGGTGGAGTTGCTACAATCAGTCTCCAAGTGAGAGATTATTGGGTGTGGAGCCTGATTATCTTGTTTATTTTGTATCACAGCGTTGGAACCTTGTACCTTAATGGGGCGGAAATGCCACCCGTAATTAAACGGTGCCTAGGGGGTCTAGGGGGGGTCAGCTGCGACTTTATGGAGCCCCCCCCTGGTGGGGGGATTCGGGGGCAGCGCCCCCAAAGCTAAGAACAAATGCAAAATTGCCTTGTAAAAGTATAGTAATTTCTAGTCAATCTGGGCCGTTCATTAGGTGGATGATCTGACAGTAGAAGTCATGTTTAGTTTATGGTTTTTTGCCCTAGAAGGCAACCCCTCGCTTTTATGACGGTATTGTATTGCGGCTGTGTATTGTATGTGTATTCTCAGAGCGAGAAAAAGAGAGGGAGATTGTGAGAGAGAACATAGGATATTACAGCGGATCTGTTGTAGGTTGTGGCTCTTCATTTTGTTGGATAATAGAAAGGAAGGACTGGATATTCGGGGTGTACGTAGCCCAAACTAGGTGAACCATGTATATCTGTGTTTCTTTGGTTTTATGTGTTTTGTGTGCTAGTGTTTTTCGCATATTTTATGTGTTTCATTGCTCTGTAATATAGAATTTTCTAACAATTTCTACATGCAAAGGCATAAATGTATGAAAAATCACGAATCTCTTGGGAAAATATAAGCCAATATACAACTTGGTGAGGGCCTCTATAGATAAAGGGATTGCTTGGGGGTCAGGCTGAAGCTGTAGCATCTAGTTAATTGATTCAACAGTAATGGTAAAAAGCACTTCTTTATTGGCATTTATAATAGATCTTTGCTCAAGCACATAATGTTGTTGACATAACCTAATGACTTCCTGGCATGGGTGAGTTAAAGGGACAACATATTTGGGCAAGTGGGATTCCCAAATATGGACTTCTTCTCATTATCTAATGACTTCTCATAGCACCAGTTATGAATATCTAGCAGGTTAAATTCAACAATGGGATCTGTTATCTTGTAATCAACATCAGCCAATGGAATATGTTCAATGTCTATGACTGGGGGTTGTAAAATATTGACAACAATAGAAATGTTAGAAATCATGGTTGGGGTTGGTTTAGGCACTTTGGAAGCTTCAATTTTGCTAGAGCTCCATTTTTTAGGCATTTTGGACTACTCCTACAAGTTTAGACAGTTTGCAGAAGTATTTTCACTTTTAACAGAGGCTTCTTGGATAAACAGGTGAAGTATAGTCTGTTCTTAGGGTTTTCTTTCAAATTAGGTCTGTCAAAGAGGTTTACATGCTTTTTAGCTGGCTTAAAACAAGGGTTTCCTGAGTCTTTTACTATGAATTTGGGTTGTAAGTCTTTTTGAAAATAGGTCACAGAGGCTTAGGATACCTTCAGAGATTTTCCGGCTTAATTCAGGGCTTTAAACAGTTCATCAAACTATAAAAAGTCACAATCTTCCTCCAAAATTTTGTGCAGCAGTAAAACAGGATTTCTGGAAAAAATTTGACAGTGTTTGGCCTGTTTTTGGACTATTTTGATGGCTCTTTAATTAGTTTTTAAGCTATGAATATATATTTGTTCTTTTTAAAGGCCTTTTAAAATTGATTGAAGGCTAAAATTTCAGAGAAATATCTATTGTATGTAGATATTAGGCTTCGGAATAGTTTCTAAGGTTTTTTGAATGAACAACAACTTCTGTAGAGCTTTTGGAGCAATGTAAAGCTCCTCGACGGTCTTCAATGGGTACAGGCTAAAATTTGTAATCTTTTGTCATGAAAATGGCAGAAAATGGCTGTTTTTACAGTCGGGGAGGATTTCACTGGGTTTATGCTCGGAAAACGTAGTAAATGAATGCATTTCCAATGTTTTGTATGCATATTAGGGCTAATGGGAAATGGAATTTAGTTGTAATCAAATCGGGTGAGAACGATGGTTTCAGGCTTCAAAGGATTGAAAATAGCTAGTGGTTATCATGCGACATTACGGTGGTAAGTGGTTTTGGGGCTAACCCACGCAATCCAATAAGAAATGCGCACGTGGAGGAGAGATAGAATTACGAAACCACCCATTTCGCGCAGATTTTCCGTGGGGGTGATCGCGCAAGTTTTCTACGCAATATTGTGTTTTCACCATTGGATCTAGGGTTTGTTTGTGAACGACCCAGATTGGTTGGGGAGTTGCGTTGGAATGGAAGTGGGGCCGGGGTTTCATATCTGTGGTGCGAATGGTTTAATATTTATAAAAATATGTTTTAATAAATTTTAAACCTTTGGCTTTATGTGATACGGTGGATATAATGTTTAAATCAAAATGTTACAGTGAATTGTTTCAATTATTCATGTGCGAGCACGGGTCTGATATTATATAGTTTTTCAACGTTGAACAGTTGTCTAAAACTATAAGGGCATGATATTTGCATATAGATAAGTTTAGACCAATGGGATAATTGGGCGGGGTTTTATATTTCCACACATAGATTATAAAACATTGTTCTAAACTTAAAATAAAGGGTTTGGAGTTTTATTTTAAATATAAGGGAATTAATAACTATATGGGATGGTGAAGTTAGGGATTTAATAGAATAAATTAGTAGTTAATATGAAAAGAAGGGATAGTGAAATAGAAACAAAATACATGTTAACTTTAAGTAAAGTGCCAAAAATAAAGCATTGCTTATCTTTTTTAATTCACACTTTAACTTAGGATAAATGTCTTTTGAGGGTTTATGAATGATTTTTGAAAAGGAATGAGATTAGCTATTTAGGGTTTAGCTTTTACTAAGTAAAAATGGGTTTTTACTTAGGAAAAGGGATCACGATTTATGAATGAAGGGTAAATGTTGATGAATGTGAGTCTAGTGTGGGAATTCAATATTTTTAACTAATCAGTCATCGAGCCTTAGGTCTAGTCCCAACAAAATTTAGAGAAATGCTCTGAGCCTTTTTTACTGATAGTTCATAATACTGAATATTTTTAAGGGAGGGGAAATTAGTAACTTTTCCCAATGATGCTTTATTATATGATTTCTCAACTACTTTCTACCTACCCATATTTATTTCTAACATTTTTACTTCATTTTCATGGGGCATTTAGGCTTGCAACCCTAAAACATTTTCTTTCAAAGCATAAAACTATCTAAGTCTACCTTATTTCATCCAAGGGCTCAGATTAAACTATCGAGCTCCTCATTATTCTCTACCTATCTACTGATTTGTCAAGTTTAAACTTTTTGACAAATCTTTATTTTCTATCTAAAACATGAAATTAAAAGCATGAAAAGTTAAGATAAACTATTTTAACTTATCATGGATTATGGAATTTATTGACACTTTGCACATAATCATTATTCTTGCAGTAAAATAAAAGTAGTGACATTTGGATTTTCTCACTTTCAGGTCTTACTTTTGTTTTTCTTTTGGGGTATATATTTTTCTAAGTCCTTTGATTTTTCTTTTAGGACTTTTTACCCTCTTTTTGGCTTTTTATTATTTTTCATTTTTTTAAAATATGGGAAAACAAATTGCAGAAAGCAAGGTACGTACATATTTACAAGACTATCAAATTCAACTCAAAATTTATGAACCCTATTATTATAGGACCCTAACAGTGGCTCCACATGGGGATGGCATTTCCTGGTGAAATGTCAAGAACATTAAGACTAGTAGCCTTTGGAATTTGACTGTGATGACCCTGTAAATGTCTTCTGATGTCTGCAATTTATTCATACTTACGATATTTACCTCTCAAAGCTTAGGGCCTTCTCTCTGGGCTTCAACTTTGTTAGGGAAACATCCAATCCAATCTAAAATCTGCAATGTATATGTACAATGATCAAAGTGAATAAAAACTAACTATTTGTTAACTCAGGAGAGTAGTAGTGCTTAAGCATTCTGCCATTTTCTGGTCCATCTTGTAGATCTGTTCCATCCATTTCTTTCAAAAAGAAAGCTTTATTACCTCTATATCCATAAATCACATAAGGTCATTTCCACATAAAATCAAATTTTCCATGTTTTCCTTTGTCTTCTCTTCTGGAATCCCACTTTAATACCTTATCTCCAATGTAAAAATAATCTTCTTTACTCTTTTTATCAAAAAATTTCTTGATCTTATCCTGAATGACTTGAGATTTGATATAAACTTCTTCCCTTGTTTGTTGCAAGTGAATAGTTTGATTGATCCTTCTTTGAATGTTATTTGTTTCAACGTGTAGCTCTTCGATAATTTTCATCATTGGTACACCTAGGGAGGATGGAAAAACAACATTCATTCCATAAACAATTTGGTAAGGGGAAGTACCAATGGATTTTTTAGTAGTAAGTCTATCTTCCCATAAGGCATTGACTAACTTCTTATTCCAAGTCTTTTTATTGTCTTCAAGTAACTTTTTTATGATATTTACAAGGCTCTTGTTTGAGGATTCAGCTAGGTCATTACCTTGGGGGTAATATGCAGTAGAATGACCTAAGGTAATATGGTATTTGTGGAAAAATTCAATCATTTTTTTTGGATTTGAATGTTGCTGCATTGTCAGTAATTATCTTTTGGGGACATCCAAATCTTGAAAGAATGTTACTTTCTAGGAAGGAGATAATGATAGTATCAGTGGCTTGTTTTGAGGGTATGGTTTCAATCCACTTGGTAAAATAATCAATGGCTTTCAAAATCCACTTATGTTGGCCTAAAGATGGAGGTTGAATTTCACCAATGAAGTCTAAACCCCATTGTTCAAATGTAATTTCAGTTGAAATAGGCTTTAAAGGTAGGGGTAACAATTTTTTCTTACCCTAAAAAATTTGGCACTTGTGACAGGAAGTTACAAACTTTTTGACATCAGCAAACAAAGTAGGCCAGTAAAAACCAGCTCTCAGGATCTTCTCTGCAGTAATTTTCCAGTATAGATGTCCTCCACAGTCACCTGCATGAAATTCTTCAAGTATTTTTTCAGCTTCTTCCTTTAATAAATAATTTAATAAAATCCCACTATGATCTCTCCAAAAAAGTACATTGTGTAAAATAAAAAATCTTACTTCCTTTAATTTTAAAAATCTGGCTTTGGTTCTTGACAATCCAGGAGGAGCTTGTAAGTTTAGTAATATAAATATGATATTTGTATACCAAGATGAGTCTGAGAAAGCTTCATTGATCGTTGGAGTCACCATCTCTTCCTGATCATCTATCTGGGCAATAAAATTTATGTCTAGGGCATTCCAATTAGATTCAGCCATAAGTCTGGCTAATCCTTGACCTTTGATGAGCTTTGTGGGTTTTATCTCTATGTAATATTCTAAGATAGTGGAAATCCACTTACCTCTTCTTCCATCAGGACCATCCTGAGTAAGAATGTATTTTACTACAGAATTTGGGACATAGGCAATGATATGAGAGTAGAGAATATAAACTCTGAAGTCTTTAATGGCCTTTACCAAAGCTAAGGTTTTTTTCTCCATGATGTTGTACTTCAAAGGGGCATCTCTAAGGGTCTTGCTAAAAAAATCTATGGGCTGTTCAATTCCATGGTCATTTTTCTACAATAAAACTGCAGCAATGGTGTGTTCTAAAGAAAATGAAAAAATTATGAAATCCTTCTTAAAGTCAGGACTTATTAGGACTAGAGTTTTGGTTAAAGCCTGTATGATGGATTCAAATGACTGTTTTGCCTCTATAGTCCATTTAATAACTGAATCTTTTTTAAGCGTGTTGTTTAGTTCCCTAATTATCTCAGCTAAATTGGATATGAATCTTCTTAAAATACTAATCTTACCTAAAAAGGCTTGTAATTCTTTGATGTTTCTTGGTGGACTGATGTTAAGAATTGCTTCTATCCTAGCAAGATCTATTCTGATTCCTTATTTATAAATTATGTGTCCAAGTAACTTGCCTTCTTATAATCCAAATAAACTTTTCTTAGGGTTTAAGGAGATGCCAAATTTCCTGCATTTAATAAAAACTTGTCTCAAATGATCCAAGTGTTCATCATTGGTTTTGGAAGACACGGTAATTCCATCTAAGTAAATTACTAAGAAATCATGTATTTCCTTTGCAAAGGTTATATCCATAGACATTTGAAAGGTTGCCCCTGCATTCATTAGCCCAAAAGGCATTTTTACATACATAAAAGCGCCCCAAGGAGTAGTAAATGTTGTTTTGGCTTGATCTACTTTTTGGACTAAAATCTGGTTGTAGCCTGAAAAACCATCTAAAAGTGAGATCCTAGAAGAACCAACTACCCTTTGTAATATGTGATCCATTTTAGGTAAAGGGTAATTATATTTAAGGACACTTTATTTATATTCCTAAAGTCGACACATAATCTAATCTCTCTTGTTTTCTTTCTTGTTGGAACTAGGTTGGAAACCCAATCAGAATATCTCTGTTAAGTCCCTATATTAATAGTGTAGTCCCTTATTATGTTAGTAGTGTAACCCCCTTATTTTTATTATTGTACCCCTGTAACCCCCATATTGTTATTATTATGCCCTTAAATTATTATTGTTAGGTCGGCTAGGATTACATTGTGGCCCCACTAGGATTACATCGTGGCCCCATGGACTCCTATATATAGAAAGGAGGTTTTGTAATTTGTATCATCCAAGAATTGTTCATTCATGTAATGTATTGGAGTTTTCCCCCTCGAAGTGGCTTATTTCTAAGGCATTGATATCTCTTTTCTTCTATTTTTGGAGCCGGTTTCACAACATTTGGTATCAGAGCTTTGAGATTCTAGGGTTTTCACGTCTCCAAACCGGTCATCGTGGAATTTTCGCTATAAATTTTTTTCTACTGTTGCCCGTAAGCTGAAATTAATAATTAGAGTGCGAAGCCAAAATCCCGAGGAACATCTTCGTAAAAATTTCAGCTTGGTTCACAATATTTTCGTAGGATATGATTTGTGGAAGTTAGGTCTTTTTTGCAGTTCTCGATTGGAACTCAAATGTGTCATGATGATCATGATGGAGTTTTCACTATAAATTTTTTTATACGAGGTTTCCGTAAGCTGAACAGCAGAGGAAGATGACACTCAGAACCTCTGTAAAAATTTTATCTTGGTTTTAATATTTTTTGGAGATATGAACTATGGAATTTAGGTTTTTCAGTTCCTAATTTCATCTCAAAGAGGTGACCATGGGAAAAACGTCATAACTCTCTCTCTGAGCGTTGGATTAGGATTAAAAAATGCATACAGGTAAACAAAATGTAGTTTCCTTTCTCTAAATTTCGTAGTTTGATGAGGAAACAATGACACAAGGTAAGTTGAAGCAAGTGTCTTAATTTTAGTTTTACCCAACTGAAATTCAAAATGAAGGCTGGGAGATTGGACATAACATTGCCTTGAAGAATCCAAATCAATTCAGACCTGTGGCATTTGAAAGAAGCTTCAGATGAATACTATAGTGTCAAATTTCAGTTATTGAGGATCCGAAATCACATATATAATTCAGTTTCAATATCGAGCTTCTCAAAAGCAAGAAAACAGTGTGTATTTTGTTTTTAAAATTGCATAACGTTTGTTTGAAAAAGTAGTTTGAAGCTATTCCAAGGGAATATTTTAGAATTTTTATCAGTATTGGGTTGTATAATGCCTCCAAAAAATAATTCCATACCCATTAAGCCCTCAAAAAGCTATACTATGATGCATGAAGAGGAACAATTGTCGTATGAGATATCAAAATTATGGTACCAAGTGCAACAAATTTCGATCTTACGAAGAGCAACCGAAGATGACATAAATGGTTTGTAGAAATTATATGCACTAAGCATGCATATGTCCAAGATCCAATTATCTCACACTATTTAACTTTATGAAAGATACTAAATCTATTCCACTTGTTAATCTTTTGCGGAAAATTTAATTGCACACACATGTGAAGCATAAACAAAAATAATCAATCACACATAACACAGTTTTTAACGGGAAATCCTGAAGATGAAAACCCCAACTATATATTATGTATCATGGAGATCATATGACAATCTCATACAAAGCTTATCACAAGCTCTCAGTATAGTACAATCGTCATACACTAATCAAGACCAATCTTGCAAATCCATGCACCGATCTTTTCCTCTTGCTAGCCTGCCTCCACTATGTAATCCCTGCTAAAGAATAGCTCTGAATGAATTCGAATTACCCTTGCCTTGACTGCACAATCCTCATTGGAAACTCCAATGTGTGTGTGATGCAATAATGCATCACTATAGTCACCACATAGTATATCTTGCCCTTTCACCTATCTAATCGGTCTCCAATCGAAATTTCCATGCACCGTAGTTAACTACCGTATTTTTCGTTGATTAATGAGTTATTATTTGTGAATTAATTAACTAATTAATTCACTCCACTTTCACTAGTGTATCATTCAGTTAGACTAGATACAACTAGCTCAACTGAGTTTAACTCCATTAACTGAGTTAAACTAAATAACAACTCCATGAACTACTCTTCCAACTCTGTCATAACTTTGCCACTTCAGTTCTAACCGAGTCCTCCATGCATGAACCACCAGTAAACCCTAGGAATTGTGTAATTCCTTCAGCCCAATGATTTTCCAAATCTGTATACTGAAATAAAGTGCTCCAAGAGAATAAGTTGTTGTTTAGAGTCCGATTATTATTAAGAGCTAATAATAATCGACATGCATCTATTTTTAGATTGACGATCTATAAATATACTTCACCGAATATTCTAAAAATAGAATTTCATATTTTTTCCAACTTGACCAACCATCCACAAATAGCATCCTAAAACTTCTGAAATATGATCACCATGTCTAAAAATAGACTTGCGCCAAAAATAGCCTGCGGACCCACTTAGTGAAGGCGACTCATTTTCACTAAGCTCATCATCTTGTTGAATCTCAACATTCCCTCTCAACAATATAGGGATTATCCTTCACCCCGATCCTGCCTCTATGGTATTCAAATTTTCTCATTGTGAGTGGATTCGTCAGAATATCTGCATCCTGATCTTCCGTAGGAATGTACTGAAGCAACATGATCTTCCGCTGCACACAATCTCTGATATGATGATACCGAATATCAATATGTTTAGATATATCATGAAACACAGGATTAATCGAGAGTTTAATGCAACTCTGATTATCACAATGTATCACTGTAGGATCTAAATGTGAATCGAACAAACCAACCAGGATCTTCCTCATCCAGATAGCCTCACATGCAGCTTGACTTGCTGCCATGTATTTTGCTTCCGCTGAACTGAGTGCCACAGATCTTTGTTTCCTGCTGTACCAAGAAACTGTCGTAGATCCGATACTAAAAATCCCTCCTGATGTGCTCTTTCTGTCTGTTGGACTTCCTGCCCAATCTGTATCCGTGAAGCCATGCAACTTCACGTTATTCTTCCGTTCGTATCAAAAATATCCCGATGTGCCTTGAGATATCCATCTCGTATTATGCTTGCTTGCCTTCCAAAAGAGCTTGGTAGGCTTAACCATCGCTTATGAAAGCTGGTTCACCACATAGCATATGTCTAGTCTTGTATTGACTAAATACATGAGCGAACCCACCAACTATCGATAAACAGTGGCATCCACTACCTCTACCAATGTAGCATCCTCTTTCTTCCAATTTCTCCTGGAAGAGGAGTATCCATGGGCTTGCAATCCTGCATGTGAAACTTACCAAGTATCTCCCGAGCATACTTGCCTTAAGACACAAATAGTTCACCTTCTCGCTGCCATATTTCAAATCCAATGAAATAATGAAGGAGGCCCAAATCCTTCATCTCAAAATCCTTTGCAAGATCTTCCTTGCATGAGTGTATCAACTGCTCATCACCCATTATTATTAAATCATCAACATAAAGAAAAATTATTAAAATACTACCCTCCACCACAATTTGGTATAGGTTTGCATCCACCTAATTTTGGTAGTTGTCCATAATTAGGTTGTTCTATCCGAGTATACCAAGCGATGGGTTGCTTGCTTGTACCCCATACAATGCTCTTTTGAGCCTGCACACATGCGATTCACTGCCGAAGATCTCAAATCCTTCAGGCTGCTCAATGTACACCTCTTCCTCAATGATCCCATTAAGGAACACAGTCTTCACATCCATCTGATGAATGTGCTAACCCATTTGCGCTGAGAGAGCAAGGATGGTCCGTATGGAAGAATACTGTGCGACAGGTGCAAAGGTTTCTTCATAGTCAATCTCCTCGATCTGTGAGAAGCCCCGAGAAAAAAATCTTGCCTTATACTTCTCGACACTCCCATCCACATCTTGCTTTACCTTATATATCCATCTTGATCCTACAAATGATTTTCCCACCGGCCTTGGAACAATCTCGTAAGCACTGTTTCTCGACAATGGAGCTTCATACTCCTCCAATGCCATGGCATCTACCCATGTTTCCATACGTTTCTTCGAAAGAAGGTTGTAACAGCCACTGCTCATAAGAGCCATGTATCCAAGATATCGCCGTGACCGTTCGTCACGGCAGGATGTGGTGGGACTCCTACATTCTCGTGCCGGGATCAAGCGCCCGCCTGGTACGCTCGCCTTGTCTCATGTTTGGTTCTACATGATTGGACTGCTCCACTTTATGAATCTCCTCCTGTGGATGATCCACATCTAGAGGCTCATCTTTAGGAACAAGAAGTTCCTCCTCCACATGCAAGTGTAGCTCCCTCTCAAGCGACAACTTCATGGCTTTCACCTCATTGAATTTTATATCCCGTCGCATAACAGTCATCCGAATGTTTGGAAAATACACACGATAGTTATGGGGTGTTTCTATGTACCCCACAAATATCCCAACTTCTGCAGTCGGCTTTAGCTTCTTCCAAGCATCCTTCGTCACATGAATGTAAACACCTGAGCCAAAAATCTTCAAATGAGAAATATCAGGCTTCTTACCAGTAAAAGCTTCTTCGGGTGTACTCATGCCAAGAACTCTATGAGGACAATGGTTTTGCACATAAGCCGCAGTGTTGCATGCTTTCGCCCACAAGTGCATCGATGGGCCCTGGTTATGCAGCATCGCTCGTGCAGCACCCACGATCATTCTGTTCTTTCTCTCCACGACCCCATTCTACTGTGGGTTATGAAGCGCTATGAGTTTTCTTCGAATTCCTTCTTTCCTACAAAATTCTTTGAATTCGCCCGAGATTTATTCACCACCATTATTGCTCCGTAGAGCTTTCACTTTCTTCCCCGACTCCTTCTCCACCAATGCCTTGAACTCACAGAACTTTGAGAACGTTTCACTCATCTTCTGCATGAAGAAGATCCAGCATTGACGAGAATAGTCATCAAAAAATATCCCATAATACCCGTGTTTTGCTATTGAAGCAACCAAGAATGGTCCACACACGTCTGTGTGAATTCTCTCCAGGATCACCGAAGCACGGTTATCCTTCTCATGAAAGGTGGTCTTCACAAATTGACCCATTATACATCCTTTGCACTGATCTAACTGCGCAAGATTATCCTTGGGAAGTCCTGTAGAAATTTGCTACAAATGCTTCAAAGCGCCATGATGAAGATGGCCCAATCTCCTATGCCATAATTCGCCCTCATCCCGGCTCACCACTTCTTCTACTTTGCCCACCATTGCAGTGCAGCCATCTACCTCCATCTTTTACAGATTCTTAATTCAAACCCCTATCTTCTTGGTTTGACCCATTGTTTTATGTCGAAGGAAGGATTTTCCCTCACTGAAAACAACATCATAACCCTTGTCTTCCAGCATCACGACTGAGACCAAGTTCTTCTTTAGACCTGGAACATGCATGACATTCTTCAAAAAGAACGGATTACCATACTCCCTCTCAAAGGTAATGGTCTCAATTCCAGTCGCACTGTACCGACCATCGTCGCCCATCTCTATATGCATCTAGAGGTCCTTCTCCTCCAAGTCACTAAACAACTCTTTGTCTCCCGTCATATGGAAAGATGCACCACTGTCAAGATACCACACCAATCCCATGCAGCTTGAAACCAATCATGTGATCAAGGAAAAATCTAGCTCAAATTGCGAGGCTAAGGCCTCTCTAGCTACAGATCCAGTAGCCTGCTTATTCTTATTCTTCTGTGGACAGTTAGTGGCGAAATGTCCATGCTCGTGACAATGAAAACACTTCACTTTGGACAAATCCTGCTTCTTGCCTTTAGCACTGGATTTTGAAGAAGATTTCTTCCCCTTCCCTTTCCTTTCTTTGGCAGCCAAAGCACAATTCTCTTCATATTCATTCTTCGATGAAGATCCATCCCTAGTACCCCGCCTTATCTCCTCCTGCACAAGATCTGACCAAAGTCGCTCCCATCCCGGCAGTTTCTCCCATCCATTGATAGAGTCTTCGTAACTATGCCAACTCTTTGGAAGCCCAAGGAGAGCCAAGATCACCAAGTATTCATCATCAACAGTAACCCCCACACTTCCCAGTTCATCCTTGCATTGGACAAACTTCGTGAGGTATTTTGGAATATTGTTGCCTTTCTCCATTTTTATTTTTCTAAGCTTGTCTTTAAGCGCCAACTTCCTCTGGTCACTTCTGCTTTGGAACAAGTTTGTCAAAGCCTTCCACATTAAGAATGGAGTGGATTTCCTGTGAAGGCCAGACACAATATGGTCCTTCACACCTTCCAACAGAATCCTCCTCGTCTTTGCAGTCTTCTTTTGCCATGCATCAAGTAATGCAGAATCGCTAGATCTCGGCTTAGGAACATCGTTATCGATGAACTCCTTCAGCCCATTATCCTCCAACACCGCCTCCATCCTGTCCTTCCAGGATATGTAATTCGAGTTCCCATCAAGGGCATACTCCAATCTCAACCCGTTGAAAGACATTTCAATGTATACTCGATTTCTGCACCAACAATCTTTTGTAGCAAATACGAATTGTCCACCAGCACAAACTCACCTCACCATTGCGATCTTCAACCAACAATGCTCTGATACCATGTAGAAATTATATGAACTAAGCATGCATATGTCCAATATCCACCTGATCTCACACTATTTAACTTTATGCAAGATACTGAATCTATTCCACTTTTTAATCTTTTGTAGAAAAATTAATTGCACACACATGTGAAGCATAAACAAAAATATTCAATCGCACATAACACAGTTTTTAACCAGGAAAGCCTGAAGTTGAAAACCCCAACTATATAATATGTAAAATGGAGATCATATCAAAATCTCATACAAACATACAAATCTTATCACAAGCCCTCAGTACAGTACAATCGTCATACACTAATCAGGACCAATCTTGCAAATCCATGCACCGATCTTTGCCTCCTGCTAGCCTGCCTCCACTGCGCAATCTCTCCTGAAGAATAGCTCTGAATGAATTCAAATTACTCCATCCTTGACTGCGTAATCCTCATTGGCATCTCCACTGAGTGTGTGATGCAATCAATGCATCACTATACTCACAACAGATAGTCTATCTTGCCCTTTCACCTATCTCTCCATTGGTCTCCACTAAAACTGCCATGCACTGTAGTTAATTGTTGTATTGTTCAGTTGATTAATGAGTTATTATTTGTGAATTAATTAACTAATTAATTCACTGCACTCTCACTAGTTTATTAATCAGTTAGACTAGATACAACTAGCTCAACTAAGTCTAACTGAGTTAAACTAAATACGACTCCATAACTACTTCTTCCAACTATGTCATAACTCTGCCACTTGAGTTACAACTGAGTCCTCCATGCATTAGCTCCACTAAACCCTTAGGAATAGCGTAAATCCTTCTGTCAGCTGTTGTGCCACATCTATGCACTGAACTGAAGTGCTCGAAGAGAATAAGTTGATGTTTAGAGTCTGATTATTATTAAGAGCTAATAATAATCGACATGCATCTATTTTTAGATTGACGATCTAAAAATAGACTTCGCCCAATATTGTAAAAATAGAGTTTCATCTATTTTTTCAACTTTATCAACCATCCACAAATAGCATCCTGCAACTTCTGAAATATGATCATCATGTCTAAAAATATACATAGTCTAAAAATAGACTTGCGCTAAAAATAGCCTGCGGGCCCACTTAGTGAAGGCGAATCTTTTCACTAAGCTCATCATCTTGTTGAATATCAACGTGGTCTAAAATTAGAAATGGAGGAAAATTTGGATGGTTTGAAGGATCAAATAATAGCTAATATGGATGACAAATTAGTGGAAGATCACATCGAGCATCAACAACAAGTTCTCCAACTCTCAAAGGATAACCTAACTTTGGTGCAGAATGTAATGAAACAAAAATAAGATCAACATTACATTGAAAGAAGTTCTGAAGCAGTCATAGAAACAAGAACTCGAAAAGTATGATCAATTTTAGAGTATCTCAGCAAGTGGAAGAACTTTCCTGTAGAAGATTCCACATGGGAGGATGAGAATTTTATACATAAGCATCAAGAAATAATCAAGCGTTGAGGACAACACTTGTTTGAAGGAGAGGGGCATGTTAAGTCCCTATATTAATAGTGTAGTCCCTTATTATGTTAGTGTAGCCCCCCTTATTTTTATTTTTGTACCCCTGTAACCCCCATATTGTTATTATTGTGCCCTTACATTATTATTGTAAATCGACTAGGATTACATTGTGGCCCCATGGACTCTTATATATAGAAAGAAGGTTTTGTCATTTGTATCATCCAAGAATTTTTCATTCATGTAATGTATTGGAGGTTTCCCACTCGAAGTGGATTGTTTCTAAGGCATTGATATCTCTTTTCTTCTATTTTTGGAGCTGGTTTCACAACAATCTAATTGGTGCAATTATCTGTGCATCATACATTATTTTCACTTGTTTTTCTATCAAAGGCAATAAAACAAAGTTAATTCTTCTCAACTTTTGTTTAAAGGGATTTTGATCTTCTTTTATTGGAATTTTATGTTGAAAGATGTTGGTATCATAGGATTTGAGATCCTCATAACTCTGAGCAAAAACATCTTGATATTCCTTTAAAAGAGCAATATATTTTTCATTTTCTTGTTGAGGTAAGGTTTTGGAAAGTTTGATTATTTTGGGTTTTAACTCTATACCAATATTACATTCTTCTATATCAGATCTAACTGGCTCCATTTTGGGTTTTTTAGCTACATCATTTGAGTCAAAAAGGTATTCTAAAGGAGTTAAACCTTTGGGTAAGAAATTATCCTTAAGATTCAATATGTCAAATTCATCATCAATAATTTCTTCAATCTTTACTTTCTCTAAGTTATCAATATATGATTGACTAAATCTAGTTGGTTTAGAAAATTTTACTTAATTTATATCTATGTTATTTAAATCTATTTCACAATATAAATCTTGATCTATAGTACAATCTGTGTCTATCTTACAGTTCTGAAACTCACCTTCATTTTTCATAAACTTGTAAATATATTCATCTTGAGAAAAAATTTGCCAATACTTGAGGTTGTCTGGAATTATTGGTCTATGATTGACTTCAGTAGTATATTTGTGATTAGGTTGGAATGGTAAATTGCATGTACTAGAAAAGGTTGCAAGACAATGAGCCTGTATATTTTGTTTTCTTGGTATAGCAACAAATTCACATTCCAATAAATCATCAATTAAATCTAGCACAATGTCTCTGTATCAGCTTAATCTAGGATTGTAAACAGAATATACTCCATTTATTTGTTTAATGATCAACTCTGAATCTCCCATGATTAATATTTTTTTTCCTCTTAAGTTCCTAATCATTTGAAGTCCTATAATGAAGGCTTCATAGTCAGCCATATTATTGGTACATTTGAAATTGAGCCTGAAAGAATGGCCTTCTAAGTGATTAGTTTCCATGTTGGTTATCCAAACTACTGCTCCTGCTCCTAACTTATTTACTGAACCATCAAAGTCTAAATGCCATAAATATTCATGAAAGATATTATCATTGTTTGGTGTTTTATTTTACTCTATTAGTTTAGTTTGGATTTCATTAGTTTCAGAGTTACATAAGATAAACGAATCAAGGTCTATTGGTGTAGAGTAAATTAAGTAATTTATAGGTCTTTCTGCACTACTGACCATGTAATTCATCAATGTTTCCCTATATAACTTCTTAGGCTGACCAAAAACTGATATAGTAGCATAAGACATGTCTAATTGTAGAGATCCCTGTAACTTTTCTCCCCATGAGTGAGATAGTAACATTCCATATTTAGGTGGGATATCAGCTACTACAATGTCCATTAATATACTCTTACCAGGATATTGAACTAGTGTTACACACAAATCTTTGATTAAACCTAAGCATTTAACTTTACTTGAATCAAATGAAAACAAATCTTTGTAAGGCCTTGTGATTTCTAGATTCAAAGTTTCCATTATGGCTTTAGGCATTAGATTATGGGAAGCTCCTGAATCTAGCATTGTGTTGTGTAAAATTTGATCATGAATGGTAAGACTAATATAAAATGGATGAACTACTCCATCTGCATGTTTTCCATTCACATCTAGGCCAAAAATCAACTCTGGTTGATCATCATTCAGATTTATGGAATCTTCTCCATCATTTATGTTTAATGTTTCAGTTATGGTTGATTTATACAAGTCATGTTTTACCAATTATGTTAAAGGAATTGGTATTTTTAGCTTTTCAATTTCAGATTGTATGTTGAATGTAGGTTGAGATTTACTAATTTGAATCAATTCTTCTTTGGTAACTGTAGTTTGTGTTGGTTTGTCTTGTTTTTCTACAGTTATGTTTTCATTTTCAATTGGTTTGACATTCTCTGTTTGAGTTTCTTGTGTTTTACTGCTCCTAATTCTCTTTTCAGGGATTGTTTGTGAAGCAGTAGATGTTCTTTCAAGCTTAAAATTATCAGCAGGTGTTCTTGAAGTAGCAGTTTTTAGATCCATTGATTTAGGATCAGCAGAGGGTATTTTAGGATCTAAACTTGTTGTTTTAATAGAATTAGAAGCTTTCGCAACAATAGATTTATGTGAAACTTTTGTAGCTTGAGCAACTTCATTAGTAATATCAACAGCTTTAGGGCTTGATGTATTTTTAGGACTAGAAATGTTTTGGGAAGAACTAGAAATTTGCTTATTTTCCCTAGGGAGAATTTGCAGATTTTTTGTTTTGGGAGCTTTTATTGTTTTCTTATTCTGTGTTTGGGTAGTTTTATTGGTAAAAGACTCATTTTTTTTTTCTTATTTCTAAGGTTATATTTATTGTGTATATTTCATTTATAGCATAATCATAACCTTGTTTATAATCAAAGGATTCACTTGAATCTAATTTGAGTTGTAGGAGTTCAAATAATTCATTATCTTCGTGAGTGAGGAAAATAGTATTATTATCATCTATTCCCATTAGATTTATTGCATCATAATCACCATCATTATTCTGAGAAGTTTTAGCATATTTCCCTTGGAAGGGAGGCGTTATTGTTTGGTTTGGGGCTGTTTCTTTTGCTTTTCCTAAATTTGTGTTTTTCCTAAAATTGGGATTTCTGATTTGCTGTAGATTATCCCATTGAGGTCTTCTCTCTATGTTGTCTAGTCTATCCATCATCCTATCTAAAGTTTTAGCTAACATGTCTATTTTTGTGTCTGAATTGGAATTTTCTTCTTTAATGGTCACTCTTCTCTCATTTCTCAATCTAGCTTTTCTGACTAAAATGTTTACTTCTACACTAACAGCATCTATTTGCATTCTTTCAAAGGTTTCTACATTTCTTTCCCTCAACTGATAAGCCATGTCAGTATCAAATCCATCAGGGAATTTGAGTAGGACAGAATCAGGATTGGGTTTAATATTTACAGGGATGGAATTGTAAAAACTGTTATATCTAGTGCAGTAGTCTTGGACTGACTCATTTGGAGCTCTTCTCATGACATCAAATTCAGATAATATCTGGAGTGGATTCTTTTTCTTTTCCCATTTATTTAAAAACAATCTATGAAACACAACTAAATCAGTTACACTACCAGCAGCAAGACCTCTAAACCACTTCTTAACTTCTCCTATTAATGTTTGTGCAAATAACCTCATTTGAACATCTGAATCATCAATCTCATGGAGTTCAAAGAAATCTGTCATTTTAGTTATGTGTTGCTGAGC
This sequence comes from Pinus albicaulis, assembly GCA_034641835.2. Classification (NCBI taxonomy): domain Eukaryota; kingdom Viridiplantae; phylum Streptophyta; class Pinopsida; order Pinales; family Pinaceae; genus Pinus; species Pinus albicaulis. The sequence continues at coordinate 565,400,916 of CM076571.1, forward strand.
TATATAATGGGTAGTGGCATCAAACTATGGTATCTTACTCTGATAGTCTTGAGGCATGTCATGAAGCTATTGTGGTAAGACTAGGGGAGCATACCTAGCAGCCATAGCTTGAAGTTTATCTTGGCTAGGAGGTAAAGTAGAAGTTCTTGGGGCTGAACTGGATGTGATAGCTGATGAACTAAAAGCTATAATTGAGGTGCTGGGAAATGAAACTGAAATATATGTGGAACTAATAGGGAATGAGAATGATGTGTTTGAAAAATCAAAATATGAGCTAGTGGATACAGTGGATGAAGTGAGTGGTGGAAATAGTACTCTAGGTTGTAAAGGTAATTTAGGGATAAATGGATCTATAGATGTGGCGGTATTGGAAGCTATATATGATGTAGCAGCATATAGAGATGAATCTACAGATGGTATTATGGTGGTATATAACTGTGAAACTGAAGGCTTAATGGTATAAGCTAATAATTGAGCTAATTCAATAGATTCATCAATATCTTTGAGAATAGTAGCATTAATTTCTTCAATTTTAGTCGGATATTCAACTTTCTTTGATTTAGATTCTATTGTAATATTTTTCTATTTTGTTTTCAAGAATGAAATAAAAACAGGGTCTAAAAAAGCAGTATAAAGATCACTTTCAAATTGACTTCTAAACAAATAATGTTCAAATTTCAAATCAAAATCTATATCTTGCAAACTTACTAATTCTTGTGGTAATGAATTGACTCTTTTTAAAGACACCTCAGCTTCTAAATGTTCTATCTATTTTTTCTTTTTGCCAATTTGGTCTCGCTTGTCTACTATTATAGCAGGTTTAGGATTCGGGTTAGACTTGGTATAGTAAATTTTCCTAGAAGCCAGAATTACAATTTTTAATACCCACAACTTATAAAAGAAATCTTAAAGTAAAAGGATGAATAAAATGATTTTCTTTAAGACTAGTTTTATGACTGAGGATTGGTTAGTTTCCCCAGTATGGTCGCCAGTAATATTATCACTCTAGTAATTCTAAAGTTGTGAGATTTTCGGTTTTTAGTCCAAGAATACTAGAGGTAACCACAAACCAACTTCAAACTCTAGGACCTAGCCTTCCTAGAGTTCAGAGAGGGATCTCTCTTTAAAATTTAACTTTGTTTTGATTTGTAAATATTAGGCAGTTATGAATGTGAATCTTTGGTTTGGTTTTGGTAGATTTGGTGGGAAAAATCACTTGAAAGGATGGATAGTGGGAAATCTATTTATCCATTGGGTTAAGGAGTCAACATCAAGAAAACAAAACTGGGATCAAGGCTAAAAGGTCAAATGTTTTCAGGGCAAGATAGATAACCCTTGAAGACCTTGGAAAGTTGTTTTTATGAGATGGTATGATCAGGATAAAGGGCAATTAAGAATCCTTTGATCCGGAAAAGGAAGTAGTATGAAGAGGTCAAACAAGAGAGGGAGAAATTAAGGGTTCCCTAAATTGGAAATTAGAGGAAAACATATAAATGATAACAAGTTAAAAACAGGGTGGTCTTAACAAATCTTGTAGTAATA